>VZTY01003832.1:0-64740 GCA_013400935.1 Turnix velox
TTCTATGATTCTATGATACAGAGACTTCATTTTTTGGCAACACTGGTTGATTAATACTGTAAAACTAAAAGGCAAACATATTTCAGCAATATTACTTTATATAGCATTTGTAATTCAGAGCAGGAGAATATTGCATTTTTGTGTCACTGAAAAGGCAGTGAAATGTAATATTAGAGTTATAGCAATATCTATAAGCACATTTTCTAATATGAATGATATGCCATAAACATAACTCACTCTACTACTGCGTGATGTGTTGAAAAAATATAACACGCTCATAAATGAAGAGAAATTATGTTGAAATGCTTGCTGTATTGAAATACAATCCAGGAAGATCAGAATTAAAATAGGCACACTTAGTAAATACTGCAGCAATGGTTTTATTCTTTGAAAAGTGTCAATTGTATGGGAGAATGAAACTGCAGACACACTTCAATATTTATCGCACCAGGTACTTCATTCACGCAGTAGAAAATAGCCATATCAATGGCAGAAATGAGGTATGAAGTTAGCTTGTGTAGGGGGATAAAATGATAATCCACTGAGGTCTTAGGGAAAGGGAAAAAAAGAAAAAAAAAATTGCTCTCGACAAATCTCCACATGAAAAATAAAATATAGGGCTCCGTAATACACCATGCATCATTAAGATGAGCCCATCACCTGGAGGATCCAGACTGAAAAATAAATATGCTTAGTATGTTGGATGTGGGTTTTGTCCTGGAAAACACTCTATGTAGTTCTGACATATTAGAGTTATCTGTTTATATGCAATACATTATGAGAGACTGTGAGCAAAACAGTTGAGGATGAGGAAGCAGAATTGTCTCAGGATTAAAATAGGCTCTGAAAGATGGGGTCAATTATTTCAATTCTTGTTCTTGCGAGTAACTGATAGCGATTTCTCGGGCAAGTCATTTAACTCAGTTTTATCTCCTCCATCTGCATAACAGATATGCTATTATTAGGGCCCTCACTGGGATGTTATCTGGCTTAATAGTCTTAACATTGAAGTCCATGGGTGTAGGGTTTTACATAAACACAACTATTTCATTCTGACAGATGGCAGGGCAGCACCTCTGAGCTAAGGCTGCAACCAGATTCCACCCGCAAATTGTTTTCCTTCATAGTTCTGGCTTCATAAGTGGCCAGTCTTAAAACTACCTTTTTTCCCTCCCCGAATGCATGCTGTATTGCATCTGTTTCTATCAATAAAAGTAGCAAAAGAAGAAAATGAGGAGGAAAACAAAGTGCTAGAGGACATGCCTATACCACACAACTGAGCATGATGCAGAGACTGCAGAATTAATGCTGGCCAAGCTCATTAGAGAATTAGGACAACCCAGCTAAGTGGCTAGTTAGCCAGCCTTCACAGCATGCTGCTGGAGACTCATGGTAACTGTGAGGATTCATTGTTTCACACCATCTCAGCTGGTATTACCTTGAGGAATCAAGCTCCTCATCATGACATTGGTGTAGATCAATGTGGGAAACACCAGCAGCAAATTGTAGTGCTGCTTCTGAAAAGTCAAATAAATATGACAGAAATTTTCTCTCCCAAAAGCTACCACACATAAACACTTTCCCAATGAGATAACATAGGAATACAGAAAGACTATTTGCCATATGTTCTTTACCAGGACAACCCTGAAGACCTTTTGAGGGGAAAACTATCCCCTCAGATGATAAGGAAATCTCTCTTTGGTATCAGCAAACAAGAAATAGCTGAACAATGCTTAAAACAATAAAGTTATTAAACCAAAGCAATGAAAGGTGCTGAAAGATGATACTGCCTCGATATGTGAAAGCAAAGCAACTCAGCAGCATCATTTATTATACAGGCTGTATAATAAACCAATATTTTTATTAAGCATTAAAAATGCCTATTTAGTCACCACATGAGTGAGAGAAATGAAGGCCAGGAACCAGATGGATCTTTCAGAACAAAGCACTCATCCAGCAACAAGTATATCCTGTTCATCAAGTCAAGAGATAAATGCAATGCTACATGGGATCATAGAATGGTTTGGGTTGGAAGGGACCTTAAAGATCATCTACTTCCAACCCCCCTCGCCATGGGCAAGGACATCCTGGTTTTTCCTCCCAAAGTAGTTTGCACTTATCATGCTCCACAACCCCGTCATCCTCCTTCAATCAAGCTGTCAGGTCCAGCAAAAAGACCATGCTACAGAGCCGCCTACAGTGCAAATTAAGGGAAAAAGAGGACAGGGAACTAAAGAGGCTCTTTCTATGTTTAAAAGGAAAGTAAATTAATTCTCATTTCCCCTCTTCCCTCATAGAATCATAGAATAGTTTGGGTTGGAAGGGACCTTAAAGATCATCAAGTTCCAACCACCCTGCCATGAATAGGGACACCTCCCACTACACCAGGTTGCTCAGTGCCTCATCCAGCCTGGTCTTAAACACCTCCAGGGATTGAGGGGGCATCCACAACCTCTCTGGGCAACCTCTTCCAGTGTCTCACCACCATCACCATAAAGAATTTCTTTCTTATATCTAGCCTGAATCTACACCCTCCCAATTTACATCCATTATTTCCAGTCTTCCCATCACATAACCTATTAAAAAGTCCTACCCCAGCCTTTCTGTAGCCTCCCTCAGGTATTGAGAAGCTACTCTGAGGTCACCCCTGAGCCTTCTCTTCACCCTCATCATAAAGAATTTATAGAATCATAGATTTCTTTCTGCCTGAGTCCTGCCATGCAACTGGTGAAGAAACAATTCCACCATAATGGTGTCACACAAAGCAAAGGAATCTCTTTTCACAAATACAGTGTCTTCATTCAAAACCCTTTGAGGGTAACAACAAAGACTTTAAAAACCTACTCCACTTGCCCAAAACCCAAAGGCTGGTGAATACAAAGCAATATACACAGGAAAGAAAGAAAGTTGACATTGTTATAGAGAAAATGCCTCACCTAAGTCACCAAAATGAGCAGCTTCCATGTGACTTGGCTGCTTCTTCAGGGCAGCCGTGCGACTGCTGGAGAAAGAGTCCATGTTGGCAGAGATGGCATTGATGGCCACATGGCTTGGTCCTGCAGCCTCCAGCAAGGCATGATTCCTAGTGCTTCTCTGAGGGGAATGTACTGCTACTGGAGCTGCAATCAAAACAGGAATCATTAAAAGACAAAGATTCACAGAATGTCAGGGACTGGACCTTAAAAAATCATCTAGTCCAATCCCCCTGCCAGAGCAGGATCCCAACACCTCTTCTAAGCAGTATCCAAGACACAGCAGAGAGCTCACAAGAGCCATCTTAGTAAAAACATCACTCTACCTGTGTCACCTTTGATCAAGGGTTTGGTGAGAGTGAAGACCACAGAAATAAACAAGTTTTAATCACAGCAATAATAAAAAAAATCACTTCTGACATCTCAAGAAATTATCTGACACAAGACATCAGGAAGACCAACACTGGTAAATATAGGCCTATACTGTAAACTTCTAATCTGCTGGGAAATGTCAGTGCTCCAAAGCTGTTTAGAAACAAGAATTTCGTTTCATCAGTTTAGGTAAAAGTCCTTTTTTAGGAAAGAATAAAATTAAAACTGTAAGGGCGGGAAACCCTAAGGAAATATTAATCAGAATAAAATAAAAATGAGAGAAGGGATGGAGATGGGGAGACATACGCTTATGGACAAGCACTCAATGTGAATTAATAATTGTTGCCAATACAAGTCAAATTCCTGCCAGTGTGAATCTTCTGGTAGTAAAGATGATGTGAAACACCCTTCCTAGGAGGCATTCGGCTTTATCACCTGGCCCTGCCTGGGTCTGGGTCACAATCTGTTGACAGGATAGGGTGGTTTCATTCGCAATGGGTGGGCTCACAGCTCCAGAGAATGGCACACTGACAGAAAATTGCACTGAAATCCAAACTCTAAATAAAGTTAATCCCCCCTTAGAAACACAAGTTCCAAAAAATCAGCATTCAATTAGAAGAACACAAGCCACCACAGTCTGAGAAAAAGCAGATATAGTGAAAAAGAGCAACATGGAAAATAATCACAAGAGAAGGGCCCCATGAAGGAGGCAAAGAATATAAGGTTAGACTTGAGCATAGACTGCATTTTGGCAATGTTGCCCCAGAGACAGAGCATCACCACTGTGAAGCTTTATCTTGTTACCATTCTTCCCTCAAAACAGGATCTCCTCTTGGATTTCATCTTCTGCTGGAGTGAATGTGGCATTGCATCACATGGTTGAAATTAACAAGAAACCACTAAAGAGAAGGAGGCATCCCAGCTACAGCTACTCCAGTAGTAATTTCAAATGTAAGTATCTCAGTTTTCCACCAAAGTATTTGGGGTGGTGTTCCAAATTTTCTTTTTTAATAAAAGTCAGGTCTTGGAGACCTTTTGAAATGGTTTCTTTAGTCAGAAATTATTTTTTCACCGAAAATTATGTCATAAAAATCTCAGTCTTAGCAGCCAATGAATATTTAGATTTTACATTATATATATTTTTAATGTACATAAAAATATAAAAGGCTTCTAGTAAAACACTTGAGATTCTTGAAATATGTTTGAGATGATACATTAGAACTTAGAAGCTTCTTGAACTTTTTTCTTTGTGCTGGTTCACTGATCACTTAGCTGTTTGGTTTCTTTTTTTTTAAGCTTTGGCTGTAATCTTACTGGAACACTAGCAGTGAGCAAATTGCCAACAGCACTGAGCAGAACTTTTAAAAAAGAAAACACAGACAAAATACCAGAGGAAGGAGATGTACCAGACTGTGAAGTTTTGTCTTAAATACAACAGTAAAAACTTACTGTTCTCATGTTAAAAACCTAGGAAACATACCTACCCTAACAGAACAGTCTCACAACGGTCATTAGAAGTAGCTCTTCTCTAATGAGGATTTTCTCTGACCTATGGCAAAGGGATCAGAGGCATTAAGGAGAAGAAGTGCAGCCCTAAGTGCCAAAGTACCCTCCAGCCAAAGCCTGTCTGTTAAAACCACATCAACATGTAGCTACTTGACAGCACTCCAAGAGCTCAGACACTGCATGGCACTAAGCTGTGAGAAGGAGATGAAGCATGGGCAGGCAATGTTTTCTGCTTTTCTCTTGGAAAAACTGTGCAAATCAAACTATTTTTCCTTTGCTGCATAAACCTTTCACCTCAGCTGAGTAAGCTAATATTAACTAATGTACACAATTCCCACTTGAGTTCCCACGTGCCATTCTTACTCGCTGACTACAAATTGGGTTTGGCTTTCCAGCACTTTCAGCAAGACATTGAACTTGTTTCAACTGCAAAAAATGGCTTGTTCTTTCCTTATACAGATGCTCTAAAACAGAATGTCTCACATGGCACAAACCAAATTTAGGTTTCTCTGTGCAATTTTGACAAGTACATCAAAGAATTCCATTCCTCTGGGGAACGGGGAAAAAAAAAAGTGAAATGGCCAAATCCCAGAATGTGCCTCCATGAAGCACAGAGTTTTTACGCTTTTGCTACCTCCCATCTTCCCACCTGCAAGATTTGTTGAATTTTTTCTTTAGCCCCACTTGCCAGCTTCAAATCCTGATTAATACTGAAGTTGATAATAAATACCCATTGCCTTCCCTGAGAACAAGTGCACAGTATAAAGCTCAACCTGATACATCATTCACTACTATATGTAAGTGTAAAGGCATTTAAAGGCTGATGTTCCATTCATGCATTATTACTTTAATTTTCAGGAAGAAATTCACACAGCAAAATCCTCCCAGTTAACAGATCATACAAATTTATCACAAAGCAACAATAAAACACCCAAAGTTCTGCTAGCAATGTAATAATAATCAAATATTTACTAGGCTGCCACAAAACAACAAGACTTATACTTGTCCAGAATGTTCAACACTGCAGTGAAAAGCACAACCTGTACTTCAAATATGTCTTCACTAGGAATGCATTGGGTCATTTACCTTAACAATGTGAACGTGCTCTCATTATTATGTTCAACTTGATTAGTGTGTAGTCTAACATTTAAAAGTGCACTTCAGATGGAAGAAGGTATGAATGCATGATTGGGTCCTAATAAATTGAGCAACCCTCTAATGAACTGTGAGGGATTTAGAAGAAACTGGTAGACACTAGATATAGACACTGAGAATCCTCTGTTTCTATATTCCCTCGTGCTTCTGGGCTGAATATACCTGCAAACTGCTTAAAGAACGGCAAACATAACCACTTCATAGACAGTATTTTCTTTAGTAGTTGAAAATAAGCTAAAAATCTCCCAAAAATCCTATCATAGCATCCTTTCTGGCACTCCTTATGAATGGCTGTAGCTTTCTGCATTGGCAAGAGGACACAGAAGCCAAATAAATATGGAACAGACCTAAAAAGCAGGTGGAAAGGACACTGTAACAAATTTCACATGAGACATTGGAAGAAACTGGTCAATGCCTCAGTCTTCCTCTCTATAAAACAAGACTGATTACATTTTGCCAATCATAAAGACAAGTTCTGCCTAAGGGCTCAATGTTATTGCTGCTTCTCAAAGGCAAGATAGGTAACCAGCTCCTTGAGGATAAAAAAACCAACCAAATAATCATAGAATGGTTTGGGTTGGAAAGGACCTTAAAGATCATCTAGATCCAAACCCCCTTCCATAGGCAGGGACACCTCCCATTTGACCAGGTTGCTCAATGCCTCATCCACCCTGGCCTTAAACATATCCAGGGACAGGGAATCCACTGCTTCTCTGGGCAATCTATTCCATTGTCTCACCACCCTCACAGCAAAGAATTTCTTTCTTACATCCAGACTAAATCTCCCCTCTTCCAATTTGCATCCATTCCTCCTAGTCCTGCCATTCTAGACCCTATTACAATGTCCTAGCCCTGCCTTTCTGTAGCCCCCTTCAGGTACCGAGAAGCCACTATGACGTCCCCCCTGAGCCTTCTTTTCTCCAGGCTGAACTACCCCAGTTCCTTCAGCCTCTCCTCATAAGGGATGTGCTCCAGCCCTCTGATCATCTTTGTAGCCCTCCTGTGGACTCACTCGTACAGCTCAATGTCCTTCTTATGTTGAGGGCTCCAGAAGTGGACAGAGCAGAGTGTCAAAATCGCCTCTCTTGACCTGCTGGTCAGATAAACCAAACAAGCGGAGAGACAGGTATTCTGCCTGACACACAAGTGGAAGAAGTGGTACATCTTAAGAGTCAACCTTCATGTTAAGCACCATCAGACCTTCACATCTCTTTGTGGCCCTGTATTTTTGGCTAGGTGTAGGATAGAAGCAAATTCAGCTGGTCAAGAACCCACCACTGCCTTGTACAACCATACATCCCTGCCCATGATGGTGCTGCAGCCCCTGGGATCTTTCAGTCACAAAGCTCTGTTGGTTGTGGCAGCAGCTACACTATGTCTTTTCTTACCTAACTCAGTTTTTATGACTCACAGCAACTCATCTGAGTGTGAGAATTACTGGGCTTCTCAACTGACAGTGAGGGAGCAGAAAAACATCTACAAAAGAAAAGCTTATCTACTTACATTATAGTCTCACACATTTTACTATGTGTTTACTGTCAGAACGTGTTGCAGTTAATATCTGAATCTCTGCCAGACTGCTGACAGACAGAATATGATCTATCTTAAGATGTTTTTTTTGGTAAAGTGACAACTGCTAGTCTGTAAATACTGGATGCAATAATAGAAACACTCATTTGACACAGCTATACGTTTCATAAACGCTTTGTGGCTTGCCTACTCTTTCCTTCTCTTTGCCATTCCAATCAGCAAATGCACAATCATTAATGCCTGCAGTTGCTGATGTATATTTTAAGATATACAAATTACAGGAAATATTTACTTCACTGTTCTTGTTAAACTGGTGCCTTGTTGTCTGGTGGATTTAAATTTACTTACATCCTTAAAAATGCAGCACAAACTTGAAATCTCAACACTCATGATGAAATAGGACACGGGAGATGGGGGGAAGGAGGGCAGAAATCGGAGCAACAGAGCACTGTGGAAATCTGATAAACTTTTCTAGCCAAGTACAAGGCTTGTGCCTCAGTAAGGCAGACAAAGATGATTGAAGTAAATTGAAGAACTCTAGATTCAATCCACACTAGAATTTCCCCTAAAATTTCACACCACAATTTCTTCTCTCCCCTTGTTTTTACACAGCATGCTTAAACTTAGACATTTCTAAACTTCAAAATGATCCCTATCCTGCAGGGGACTTAACTGGCTAGTACAAGGCATCCTAGGACATTCTCTGCCAAATTTCTTGTTTGCATCTCCTGGAGTCCAATTCTTCAAATGACAACATCAAAATCATTACATTCTACTGTCTTTTGTGTCTGTTGTGGTTTTCTCTCATTCCCCTGCCTGTTTTAGAGCACTGCATTATGTAATGAACATCCTCCAACCAAACACAAAAAAAATCTCTTGATCTGCATTGACTCTGCTAGGGTTACCCATCCGTCCTATTTTAAAGCAATGAAAATTAAGAAATTTTATTAGTTTTAGTAGAGATGTGTATGGAGGAGTCATTTTCTGCTAAGACTCGTTTCAACATGCCTGTGGTAAAGGAAAATAAATGCACCTTTGCAGGGTGGCAAAACACAGCCACCGGAAAATCTCAGACTCTAGTCAGTCCTATTCAACTCTTTTATTTTTTTCTCCTTCACTGAGCTTTGCATAAAACTAACCCAAACCCACATGGATTTCTATAATATCCAAAAAGAATGACAATGAGTGATGTGATGTAGGTGGAAACTGCCTGAAGAAACCTAAATTGTAACAGGAAAAAAAATTGACATTTTAGATTTTAAATGTTACACAGTTTTTATAAAGCTTCAGTCAATTTATTTTATTTATTCTAATGAAGAGCATTACAACTGCTTTACTGCACTGAAGCAAGCATCGATCACACCATTAATCACACCTTGTGAATAGTCACAAATCAAGTTCTAACAGCAAGCACTGAATCAGGAGCAATGAAGCATAAACTCCTTCACAATTTATGATCTCTCCAATTGCATCTTTTCAACCATTAAATTGCAAGATACCATAAATTTTTATCTTCTTCACTTCAGTCACATTATTGATTCTGCCTTGTGAAATATAGAATAGCTGTAAATCTAGGCTATTGAATTAAATTTAAAGTCTTGACTTCAGAAAAGAAACCCAACACACTGCCATGGCTGTTAATTTACACTGAGGAACAAATGATAGAAACATTAAAATTTAAATGGACAACAGGGATTTCAAAGAGCCATAGCTCTGTCAATCCCAGTCCTTGTCAACCTTGAGGGTTGTTCTTTTAGGCAGATTCCAGATTGCAAAATATAATGGGATATAAGCTTCAGGTGGATGCAGAACAGACAATTTCTACAAACAAGTAAATTATAAAGAGCCTAAATCAAAGCCACTGAATAAATCTTTAGGCTTAAAATATTTCCACTGACTTCAGCACAATTTGCATAACCACAAGGCTGAGACTTTTCAATATAAATAAAATGGGCATACTATGGATAGCACCTTTTTAATTGTCAGGTCCCTAGTGAAAAGGCAGATTGCCTTAATGTGTCTGCAAGGTTCTCTTTAAGACAGCACAGGCAGGTTCTTCAGGGAACCATGCGTCCATCTGAAATGAAGAGGAAGATCCACCACAGTGGGAGTCTCTAGATGGGTGGGAACAAGAAAAGCAGATAGAAACTGAAAGGAACTGAAAGGATGTCAGTAGGTAGACCTGGATTTCCTGGGTATTGCCACAGAAAGGGGAGCTCCTCCTGAAGCTATTTTGGGTTGTCCCCATGAGATTGGTGTCTGGCCAAGGACAAATACCAGATGCTTGCTTCTGCTCCACATACCCTGGTTTTCTAGGTGCTTGGACATCACTCACAGTCCTCTCCCAGCCTTCGAGTTGTTTTTCTTCTTGTTGCTTCAAGTGAACTGCAGGGGCGGTCTAAAGAGTTAGTAGGATCAGATGTTGGAATGTTCAGACTCTCAAACAGAAGCTGTTGTCAGGCTTACCTCAAGCTTCTCTGGTTTGCTTTGCTCTGAGATTTGGTTCCAAAACCGGAGAGAAGATGTGCATGTCTGAAGTCCCTGTGTATCTGGTTTTGCTACTGGCATTTCATTTCACTTACTGTTTCAAGCAAAATATAAAAAGCATAATCAACAAAAATGCCAAACTCCAACTGTAATTTCTAGGACACTGATACCAGTACAGAAAGTGCATTATTTTATGGAGGAAAAGTAACTCAAAAGTAAGGGAGAAAAATTCATTAGAATAAAGACACATAAATATAAAAGCCTGGGCCAGCAGCCATACCAGGTCATGTAACAACTACCTGTTGTATTTCTTGCTCATAAAAAGAGACCACTTTCGCAGCTCTGTAGATTTTCCAACACAGGCTTTTCAGAATACACAAAAACTAGGAAACAAACACAAAAAATAGGAAAAAATCTTTTTTCTCATCCAAAGGAAGTATCTTGTCTCCAAATAATTTGTGGTCTAAGCACTGGCTGGGGTTGGCAGCAGCATCTTGGAGAGTGAATGCACAAAGGAATACGAGCAACAGGAACAAGAGAAGATTGATGCCTGCCTTAAAAACAGCCTATGTAAGATAAGCTTGGGGCTGATGAATGGTTCCTGCCTATGAAACATTTTAGGGACTGCTGATGGTAGCAGCTCTTGGCAGAGGTGGTAAAGTGATGCTGGGAGCCAGAGACAGTGCTGGAAAGCAAGACATGAGATGAGCTCTGCACTCTCACTCTGGATGAATGTACCAGGGAATGCATGAGTCACACCCTTCACTTAGCAATCTTTGTCTGATTGATTGATAGGAGAACACCAAGGTATTTCAGGTGAAGATAGATCTCAAACTCAGACACTGAAAAGATTCACCATGAACATTCATCATCTTTGTTATACAGTGCTCATCATCTTTGTTCTGTATTGCTTTGAATATCCATTTTGTCATTCAGTAAATATTTCCTTTTGTGCTCAAAACAAACAGCCTTTCTCCATTAGGGCTGAGGGAAGATGGCATTTAGAGGTAGAGTCATTAATTAGGTAATCTTTGACTGACTGTACATCACAGAAACATTTTACTTCTCAGCAGGGGCATCTCAGAGATTGCTAAGCAAAATTTGGGAATGGCTGTCTAGGCAGCATGTACTATCTCAAAACACTTATTGTTCATTGGGTGAAATCCTGAATGATGTTAACATTGCAGAGTCGATCCCACCACTAAATACAAATCTGGTTGGTGTAAAAATGAAAGCATGGCAAATGGGTAGAAAAATCCCAGAAGGACTAAAAACACAAAGAAGTTTAAACAAGACACTCAAAGATGGAAGGGACAGACATACAGCAATTTTACTCTGTAGCATTTAGCTTGCAAGGCAGGGTGAACGCCATGAAAAGTATTACTTTCACCATGAAAGTAATATAACAAATAAAATGGTCCACACACAATGCAGCAATTGTTATTTCCTGCTTAGATTTTCTGCATAGGTAACAATGATTTGCCCAGAGGGGTCGTGGATGCCCTCTCCCTGGAAGTGTTTAAGGCCAGGCTGAATGAGGCATTGAGCAACGTGGTCTATTGGGAGGTGTCCCTGCTCATGGCAGGGGTTTGGAATGAAATTATCTTTAAGGCCCCTTCCAATCCAAACCATTCTGTGGTTCTATGACAGTTCCTTCCTGATCATTAGTTAAGATTTTATTACATTTTCCATTTTCTCCACATTTCTTTGCTTGCCTAGATTTTAAGGACTGAGCAGAGATAAAGCATCATTGGTTCAAGGCAGAACTGCCAAGTGAAAACAGGATTTTGCTACAGGACCTGTGGGAAGGGCAAGAAAACACCCTAATCACTGCAGCACGTCCTCAAGCTTCAATCACGTTAGTGAACTATCTGCCCAACCCCTTGAACACTGGTAGGCCCTAGGCTCTGCTCAGATGTAGCCACCAGGCAAGTAACCTTTCCCATGTGCCAGAATTAGACCAATGGTCACTGCAGAGTAACATCCCTCTGTCGTCCTCTGCTGAAGCCACGGATTTTGAATTGGCTCAGAAATCCTACTGCAGAACTGTTGAATTCAAGTGAAATAAATAAGCCTGAAATCCAGCCTTCATATACTTGATCCAGTTTCACAAGTTATCTTTGTCTGTCACAAGCCACCCACACTTGCAGAGGGAAAAATCACAGTATGCATACTCCACAGAGAATGAGAACAATGAGGACCTTCCCCATACAATGATTTTTATGGTTGCATACATGGAAGGTGTCTGACTGCTGAGGACTGCTTTCCTATTCAACAGCATGACAGGCAGTTACCATGTTTTCCATGGCACTATACATTCAGTTTCTTGGGAGCAAACTTGCATCACTGTATAATTAGACAGTTATATTTAAGTGCACCTGCTGTGTCAATGACTCTTCTCCATGTCTGACATGTCAAACCTGAAATTAGCCTTCCAGAAATGGCTGTAGCAAAGGGTGAGGGGATGCATTTCTCCAGGGTCAGATCCTGAACTTGAATTTAAGGAGCATTGTGCCAATAATACATTGACACAGTGTTTTTTAGCCTTCAGCAGGGCATATATTGAATTCTTTTCTCTTCCAGCCCAAACTTAATGGCTGCAGGAGGTCAAAATGCTGTTGAGCTCATATGGAAAAGGAAACAACTGCAAATGCACCACAGAGTGGCATGTTCTCCTTGCCTGTCTGTAACATGCACCTTTGAAAAACAGATTGGACAGCAGAATAGAAACTACAGAATCACAGAATACCAGGGATTGGAAGGGACCTCAAGAGATCAACTAGTCCAATTCCCCTGCCAGTGCAGGAAATTCTACTCTCACTGTTGCCGATACTGTGCCCTTTTGAGGAATTGGAGTAATGGTTTTAAAGTTGCATCTTGGAAACATAAGGAACATAGATGTCAGACTGCATGATTGTATTTGCCCTTTGCATGTGTCAATTCAGCTTTGCATAACCCTACAAAAGTGCAACATAAGAAATAACCAACATAGTCTTTGATGTAACAGCAAAAGTAATAGTGACAAATTTATACTGAAGCTATAACTCTGCTGTTGAATCAGATGGCAGAATGTCACCTAGCATATTTACTCAGTCTTTTGATTTAACTACATATGGTGTTCCTGAATTACAGCATCAAGCTGGAAGTGCTGAGTGCTCCCAACTCCCTCCCATTGACTTCCCAGTGGAATGAAAAGAACACCTTGCACTTTGCAGGGAGAGCATGCAGCATGTTCCTGTGCCTGCCTCTCTTCCCAGCTCTCTTCTAGCACAGCCTCCTAATATGTATTCCAGATGGCTTCTGCTTCAAGTGCTGTTCCTCCCAAGCCCAACTGCTAATAAACTCCCTACAGAATACAATCTGGAGGCTGGGAATTTCTGCTTCAGCCTACAGCAAGGAAATCTGTGGGCACTGTAATCGTGTATCAGCAGTCAGTGTTATTCCACAGACCCACTTAAGGCTGCAATTCAATGAACAGGATCCTTAAAGACTAGAAAAAAACTTGTCAAACTTATTACCACCAGGGAGATGACTTGGGTTTACCAGAAGCAACTAGTTTACCAACAATGAAATAAATACACCAAAAACTACAGGATGATTTTCATGCCCTATCCACTGCAAGAACTAGTCTCAAATTCAAGTACAGATGAAACCACCTGACTGTGCTGGCTGGCTTTCAACACGCCAGTCTCCCTGACTTTGCCAAAGAAATGTTCTGAGTCTCACACTGTGAACGACAGAATATGTGACTCCAGTGGCCCATAAAAAGAAGCAGAGAAAACCTAAAGCTGGCAGACAATGTCATCTACCGGCAACAACTGTAAAAAAAAAACCCTGGTAAATATCTTTTTTTTGTTGTTGTTTCTGTTCCCAAGAAATAGCTTCGAGATCAGAAGCATTTGTGACTGCACACATGCACTTGCAGCTGAAATGCACCCTCGTGTATTTTATTTTCCTAATGAAATAAAAAGCAGAGGGCTAATTTCACACCTGACATATAGGTATGACTCAACAGAAGTCAATGGAACAGCATCACTCGCTGCAAGAATAAATTTAACCCAGAGTTCTGGTTGCATTTTAACTTCTCAAGAGAAACCTGATGCTAAAATTAGCTTACAGAAGAAATCACGTGGTCACATGAATAAATCTCTTCCTGCTAGTCCTGTGAAGATGCCTCTGGCTGTGAACCATAGCCATCTGTGGGCAATAATCCTGTCTGTCTAATAAATATCAGGCAAAATCATAAATTACGTGAGGCTGCACTGTACATTAGAATAAAAGAACAATGACAGATGGCAGAAAGCCCATCAAGTGACTGCAGGGGTGAATATAAGCGTGCAAAATGTAGTGAGGAAACTGCTGGGAAACATGGGCACATACAGTCTTCTAAAAATATTTTCCAAAGAATAAATAAAAGGTACTTACTACAAAACATAAAGAGATATCCTGCCTTTGCTGCTGTCTCACAGTAAAGGAAATACCCCTGTGTCTCTATGTTCAGACTTTTATCTTCACCTTGCTTCCTAGGAAGGGGAGACCCACACAGTCTGAAAGACATTTTGAAGAAGAAATTGTGTCCAGGAATTAGACAACACTCCATGGGCTTTCTATATCTGGAAAGAGAAAGTGGCACAGAATGAAGCACGACGACATGGAAGGAGATGCTCCAAAACTCATCTGCCTTTTGGAACAAGGGGTCCTCTGTGGCTCTTCCCAAACACCACAGTGATCAGACTGGAATGTGTGAAATCAGACTCTAAAACTATTAGAAAGCTAGATGACAGCTAATTAAACTGGCAAAGAACTTTGGATACTGGAACCTGACCTTCCTACCTTAATTCTGTCTATAGCCTTAAAATATGGGAAATATCTTTGCATCTAACATTAACCAGTCCTTTTGAGGCATACTGGCCTGATGTTGCCATTAATCTTCTGATTTTATTTATGGACTCCAGCCTCAGTCGACTGTATCCACATAGATAGTGTCACATCTGGATGCTGTACCTAAAGTTGCTACTCAAAAATAGCTCATTTCAAGCCCTGTGGAAGACCACTTAAAAACACACAGACAAATAAGACTTAAGCCCATTCTTTTGAGAATTTAAAAAAAAATGGTTTAAACTGCATTTGCTCAGCATTAACCTCCAATCACTCAGGCTAAAGATTTTACATTGTTTGATATAGAGATTCTGAGAGAATGTTGGCAAATATATCAGTGGAAATTGAATCTTGATGGTGTCCAGAGGGTCCAGAGAAGGGCCACGAAGATGATCAAAGGGTTGGAGCAACTGCCCTATGAGGACAGGCTGAAGGAGTTGGGGTTGTTCAGCCTGGAGAAGAGAAGGCTCAGAGGGGACCTCATAGTAACTTCTCAGTACCTGAGGGGGTCCTACAGAAAGGCAGGGGAAGGAATTTTTAACATAATATCGGATGGGAGGACTAGAAACAATGGATATAAATTGGAGGGGGATAGATTTAGACTAGACATAAGAAAGAAATTCTTTACAGTGAGGGTGGTGAAATACTGGAACAGGTTGCCCAGGGAGGTTGTGGATGCCCCCTCTCTGGAGGTGTTCAAGACTAGGCTGGACAAGGCACTGGGCAGCCTGGTCTAGTGGGAGGTGTCCCTGCCTATGGCAGGGGGGTTGGAACTCGATGATCTTTAAGGTCCCTTCCAACCCAAACTATTCTATGATTCTACGTGTCTTGAGGTTTTTGGTATTACTCCTATAGTGACTATTGTTGTATTTTGTATCGCTGACTTCCTACAGGACTCAGACCCATTTACACTACACCTAACACTAATATAAAGCCACTGAAGCGCAAATCCCAACATCTTTCAGTTTTAAACTGTTTATCCCATTGATTCATCAAGCAAAATAACTGCTAATTCAAATCTTTCCAAATCCTTCTGGAAGACTGAAATATCAACTGTTACCAAGACTGAAGAATGCACTATTATATTTCTCCCAAATAAAAAAAAAAGAAATAATACATGGGACTTTTATCAGCCTTTATGCAGTAAACAAAATGCACTGGAACATTCAAGCCAATTTCACTGGCTGGAAGAGTAATCACCACCCAGAAAATTAGGCCAAAATTTTCTGACTGCACCAAAAATTAACTTCACCGCATTACAGAGCTGAGCAATTACACTTCAGATCACACTTTACAAAATCTGAGATGTTCATTAAAGGATAGGTGATGTTTTAAGGCAGTTACAGATCTCCTCCTAGGGCACAGGGATCACGTGGTGTGTGTAAGTCATCTGGAGACTGTAAAGGGAAAAGTCGGACCCATCTGCCCCCTATTCACACCAGTCAGCAGGCAGTATCCAGTCCAAAGTACATACAGATGTATATTAAAAGACATGGTCATGGCTGCTGCTGTGTCCTCCTACTTCTGAGGATNNTGGTGGTGTGTCCCCCCTCTTTTGAGGGGGGGGGGGGGGGGGATGGAGCAGTAGGCAAAAAATTTCCAAGCAAAGCTTTGGAAACTCCCAGAGTTGAGACTTTTACATTGAACAATGCATTAAGAATATATGGGAGGGAAAATCCTGTGCTGGCAGATGGGAGGACTGGATTATCCACAATGGCCTGTTCCATTTTTAAATTCTATCATCAGATTTGTCCTCAAGTACAAACCCTCTAGGAGTTTCTTGGGGGCGGTGCATCCCTCCACAACCCCTACTGTGGGCTCTGGCTTAAAAGCCACAATAGAGTCCTTAGAATCTAACAACAAGAGCTATTCTAGGCGCTGGTTAGGAAAATGGGATTTAAAGGAAGTTTCTACTATTGTGCAAAATTAGGGCAAAAAATCTCCTTTCAGATAAGCAACAAAGTATATCAATTCCAACAGTTTGCTCTCCTGCTGTTGTATCCATCATAAAGAAAGACAGTCTTTCTATGGTGAATAAAGGTGATCGTCTAATCAATTAAGATTTCACAGAAAATACAGAACAATTCAGCTGGCTGCCCCACCCTCTTCCCAGGTTGAAACAAGACCTTTCCACTTTACTCTGCATGTCACTTTTGTTAAAATGACAGGCACCTCACAGAAAACACCAAACATAAATGTTGAGAGAGAAGAATTCCCATTTTTGAGATCCACCATACGAGCAAAGGTTTTTGAGCTGTGAATTTGATTGCTTTCTGCATTGGGAATTTGCCTACATAGCATGATGTGTGCCATTTCCACATCCATAGTTGTTCCTGTATTACATTGTAATAATCATTATATGTATCTTGATTACACTAATATAAAGAAAAGACGTTTTTGAAACAGATGTAAAGCATCCACCACACTGAAGTACTAGAAATCCAATTCATGGAACTTAGTATCATCCATGATTGCTCAGTGGAATATGGTCAACATCTCTATCAAGCACAACTTATTTCAGGCTATCATGGACTATCATATTTTATTTACAGCTGATAAAAACAGACCTTTCATCTCAAGTCAAAAAGTTGATTGCCTTTAGCCAGCATCATGTAACATGTCAGTCATTCTTTTATCCCATTTAACTTGAATTATCTTGGATACTTACAGTTTCTCCACTGAAGGATTAAGACACCCCAAATGTTCACATATGTTGACAGTCTTAAGGTCAACACTCCACAGTGACAAGCTGGTAGAGGTTTTAAGCAGTACATTTACTATCTAATGACCAGAACAATACGAAAGCATAACAGTGTTTCCTCTTCATCTGGCGAAATAAGTACATTATTTTCATGTTCAGAAAACCTAAGTAGAAAAGGAGGCATAAAAATTAAATGTCAGCACTAAACTCAGGAATACCTGAAATGCATTCTAACAGATTTGCTCTGTTGCTGATATTTGTTTACAAAGGCTTGGCTTAATTAACAGAATGGGAAATAAATTGGACAAAGCATGGACTTGTGCCTACATGAGATGCAGAAAATAGTGTGGACAACAAGGGTGTGAGGGTGCATTTGCATAATACATCAATTTTATTCAACTTACCCAGAGTTCTCACTGTGATTCATAGAAACTGCTGTTCTCCTCTGAGGTTCTATTGCTAATGATTTTTTGAGTATTGAGCCTGCAACACATGCAGTTTAAACAAAATATTTCCCTAAATATTTCCCCTAAAGACACCAAGCAATTTGTCAGCAAAACAGGTGGTCCTGGAGGGTATTTGAAAATATAACTTATTTTACCTGACTTTTCCCCATTCCAGCATTTCCCACCACAAAGGTTGTGTCACAGCCACCTGTGAGAATTAGAAGTCACAAGATTTTAAAATGAAATATTAACAATCACCTCCTACAGACAGAAATATTTTATAAACGCTGCTATAGCAGTAAAAAACCCTAATTCTCCTTGATTTGTGTTCAGGATTTCCCCCCCTCCACATAATTAGTCTTGAGGATCTCTTAAATATGCATGAAGGATGGATATCTCCTTCCTAGAGGTTAACACTAAGCTACTTTGGTAAGTACTGGATGACATAAAGAACTGAAAATTCTCAAATCATTGCTGTATTTACCTAGAGAGGGTTGGGCTAATGCTGACACATTTCCAGAGGTTTCTAAACTAAATGATTATCATGAGGTTCACACAGTCCCCTCAAAGTAAAGCAGTTACTGCCCAGCCCTGCTCTTGGAAGCAGTGCTGGCTTCATAGAGATCACTTGGGATTCATCTAAGAGACAAACTAAAAGGGAATGTAGATGTCTTCTAAACACATGGAAAGAAAAGCAGATTTAAGTACCCTGATGCTCATGTCTTGCTAAAATAAGCTAGGCATCCCTAATGTAGTTTTAATAGAATGCTATGATCTTAAAATACAGTGCAGCTAAGCATGTTAGTAGGACTCAGTATAACAACTGAGTGGTGTAGTGTCTCTGCAATCATACTGCAAGGTGTGGCTTACCAGAAGTGATGAATTCCCCATGAGATCAGCTTGACTCAGATCTCAATTGAATCACAAAAGTCTCTGATCCTTAGGACAGAAGAAAATCCACAAAAACAATTGTTCTTGTCAGGAAGTACCTGCAAAATGAAATGCAGCAGATGTTTGAGCCATGAAACAGTCTATAAAAGGAAGAGGTAGAGGAAATAGCCAAGAGTATGAAGAAACTTACTAAGGGTCTTACCATGCTGCAAATTGTCATCTTATTCTGTCTTGCTGTCTGGCAGTTTCTTACTGGATCATCAAATACCAAAAGAACTCAGGCCCAGCATGACCTTGTTCTGGATTTTGGTCAGACTTGCATTGCAAATGGATAATCAGCTGTTTCAGCTACTTACAAAAGCCCTGGCTGCTGCTTTATTCATATTTCAAGCACTGGCCATCCCCTAACACTTTTGACACTCTTCCTTCCTTCCTCTTCAAATACTTTCCATCCCATTGAGAAGCTCACATAGATAAATCAAATTTGCTTATGATTCTGGGGCAGGACTTTTTAATAAGGTACAGGGTGGCAGAACTAGGAGTAATGGATGCAGATGGGAAGAGGGGACATTTAGGCTGGAGATAAGAAAGAAGTTCTTCACTGTGAGGGTGGTGTGGCACTGGAACAGGTTGCCCAGAGAGGTTGTGGATGCCCCCTCCCTGGAAGTGTTTAAGGCCAGGCTGGATGAGGCATTGAGCAACTTGATCTAGTGGGAGGTGTTCCTGCCCATGGATCTTGAAAGTAATTTCCAACACAAACCATTCTATTATTCTCCAAGTCTGACACCAAGTAATTTGAAACATTAGGAAATCTGCTGATTGTCTTAGTCACCACAGTCACCATGTGAGACAAAACAGTGATGCTTGGGGAAGTCAGAGTCTTGACTAGCCGGAACTGTAGACAGACATGTAACAGACCACTTACCAAGCCACAGATGCTTTAATAAGTATTGATTTATACTTTATGTATCTTGGTGATCACTACAGCAATGCACGTCCCTTAATTGAAAGTCTGTTTAGGGAGCTTAACATGGAGCTAGAGCTTCCTAATCCACAAACCAGTAAAGCATTTTTATTTTACTGATGAATGAGCACTTGCTGCCACTATTAATGTTCCCCTGGAAAGGAAATTAATGTATCAAGACTTACTTGGAGGGTGTTGCTTCAGTTTTCATTCCATCTATGAGGAAGATAAGAAAAAGCTAAGTATCAGTCCAATATAAAAATTAGTAACACAGAAATTACAATTGCAAGTGAATGTATACAAGAAAATTATTTCCAATATACATAATTATATCTGCATTTATTATTATATCTATTATATTAATTATCTGCACGTTCATGGTAGGGGGGTTGGAACTAGTTGATCGTTAAGGTCCCCTCCAACCCAGACAATTCTATGATGGAAAGAAAGAAATAGAAAAATTATCAGCAGTTAATATCCTTCTATTCCATCTGATCATGTAAATCACTTACACTAACAGGCAGCATTAGTTGCAAATACATTACCAGTTTGAAGAGAATGAAGAAATGCAGAAAACCAAGATTTTTAACTTCCCATGTAACTATTTCAAATGCTTTCCATGTTTGTCAGTCTTTTTCTGTACCTGTCACATCCATTCTTGTTCAGATTTGTATTATAAACTAAACTGAGTAAGCACAACTTTGCACCACTCAAAGGGAATTCTGAAATTACAAGACTACAGGAAAATAAAAATGAAGCCACTAATGTCATGTAGCTTAGAACTCTTACTTGGCTAAAACTAATTGCCAATTCACTACAAGCAGCGTGTGCTTCATGAACTTTTCTTCAGGAGAGATGACACAGAGTGTAATTAAGGATAATTAATCTGTCAGATTCTGATAGCCTGAATCTGAATCTTAATGCTTTGACCATTCTTTTTACCAACAGGTGCTTTACAGGCCAAGTCTGAAGAATTCATTGTTTAGAGCAACATGGTATAAACTAACAATGAATCACATCTTCAGAGGCAAAAACCCATTACAAAAGTTAGTGGCCATCAGGATCCAGTATTTTTCTCAAGTGTTTTATTTGTTATTTAGGTCCTGTAAGATTCTATTGAAATCATTCAGATCATGTGCTTAAAGCTTGATGTGGGTTCCCATGTTTTTTTTTCAATTCAGGTAGTCTGCTAAAAAGCCAACAAAAGTGAAATGCTATTAGAGATTTTGTCTTTTTATTTCAAGATTACCAGGCTAAGTTGCTAAACAAATTATTACAATGTCATTTGGATTCATAAATTAATCTTCCTAATCTGCTATTATTTAGACTGAAATACAGCCAAGCAAAGAAACAACAGAAATATAGAAATATTTAAGGTCTCTGTGAAAATACTCTTCAGACACGATTCCTGTTAATCTTATTCCACCAAATCAGTTATAGCGCAGTGACAAGGCTGGATGAAGCATTCAGAAATTTGGTCTAGTGTCCCTGCCCATGGCAGAGGGGTTGGAACTAGATGATCTTTAGGGTCCCTTCCAACCCAAACCATTCTATGATTCTACACAAAACAAACCAGTGACTGGTGATTTAATGAATTACTTACTCAAAAGGTAAGCATGACACAAGTTGGTGTAATGAAGTTCATTACACTGAAGGTGGTGGTGGTCCCCTAACAAAGGCCAGCTCCATCATCTCACTGGTGCTTCCTCCTTAGACCTCATATGAAGAGAAAACTGGTATTTGCTTTGACTTAATATACTTCATGCTAATGGCTTGGGTCTGTACGCAAAAGCAGATCAAAGGCAATTTAAAAAATTCCAATTATTAAAGCAGAAATCAAATTTGCGTAACAGAAAAAGAGAGGTGTGAAAATGTTATATTATTATTAATATATATACTGAATTGCATATATTACATATATAGACTTTCATATGAGTTCAAACATTCCCACGTGTACTTACAAAACATATATACACATATGCTATTATCTATTAAAGAGAAAGCAGCAGTGCCTTTTCTTGTTGTTACAGCACAGGCAGTAAAGGCATTAGCCAGATGTTGAAACTCATAGGCATCAAACAACAGTGATCATTATAGTCTTCAATCACCCCATTTAGAATTTACAATAAGTTAAGCAGAAAACCATTATTTCCACCTTCAATATAAAGTTTTCCTCAGGCTGAAAACAGAGTTCTGCAATGGACTGACACACCATCTGTTCTAACTTCAGAACCTTTTTCTGTGAAACTTCCACAAGCTATTGAAGAGACCCAGGAATATAAGGACATCATTAGTTAGTATCACAGGAAGATTAAAATCCCTTGAGGTCTCTCATCAAAACCTGGATTAAAAAGAAACAAAGAAAGAGGGAAAAGGCTGATGTTATAATAACAAACCATAATATAAGGCATAAAATTAACAAACATTATGAATTAATCATACTTAGACAATTACTACCCATATGGCTAGTTAAACTCAATCTGCTACCTGTAGTGACATAGTCTGGATACTGTATATTCAATGCCAGTGCATCTCTCCCAGGATGTAATTACTTAATTTTGTGAATGAGAAAACGATGTGTAAAAGCCAGTGTTTCCATGGATCCAATGCCCCAATTCAAATAAAATGCATGAATGCTTATCAGTCTGATGATGCTTTTTAACCCTATTTCATCACATTCCTGTTAAATTCAGGAATGTAGAAACAGTAAATTTACACTTGCACCAAGGTTAATGCAAGAAACAAACTAAGTTCAAAGTTTAGTTTGCTGCAAACAGGAGTCTTGAGAATTTAAATACCCACAAATGTGATAAGGCTGATAAAATCAGTAAGTGTTGAAATTTTTTTATCACTTGAAGCACACACATTTTTATGACAGTGACATCTCCATAGGACCAGAAATGTAGAATCATAGAATAGTTTGGGTAGGAAGGGACCTTAAAGATCATCTAGTTACAACCCCCCTGCCGTGGGCAGGGACACCTCCCACTAGACCAGGTTGCTCAATGCCTCATCCAGCCTGGCCTTAAACACCTCCAGGGAGGGGGTATCCACAACCTCTCTGGGCAACCTGTTCCAACGTCTCACCACCCTCACTGCAAAGAATTCTTATAGCTTGCCTTAATCTACCCTCTTCCAATTTACACTCATTATTTCTAGTCCTTCCATCACGTATCCTATTAAAAAGTCCTACCCCTGCCTTTCTGTAGGCCCCCTTCAGGTATTGATAAGTAATTATGAGGTCCCCCCTGAGACTTCTCCAGGCTGAACAACCCCAACTCCTTCAGGCTGTCAAATCATCACCTGTACTTCCCTAAGTATCCACAAAGTAATATCAAAACCAAGCACTGTTCTGTGACAGTGATATTATCAGAAATTATCAGCTCCTCTTCCCTAAGTACTCAAAAAGTAATATCAAAACCCAGCACAGCTCTACAAGCTCCAGGTTCACTTCAGTCCTTTAATTTCAGGAACACAATCACAACCAAATGTTTTAATTACCTGGAGACCCTGGTCACAGAAATCCAAGTTACTTTGCCCCTGTAAATGAAAATGCAAAAGAAATACGTAATGACTATTTAAAATCAACAGATACTTGTTTTCTCCTGCATTTTATTGTTTTATGTCTTAAGGCTGATGCAATTAGATACAAAATAAGTTGTACTCAAAGCATTTCTAGTTTGGGGTTTGGGGATATTTTTCGTTTGCTTTGTGGGGTTATTCTTTTTCTTACCATAGACAAAGAAAAAGGATATTTTCAAATTCCCATTCTCTGACTGGAGGGCATTATTTAGAAAATACATCCTTTTCTTTGGGTCCATAGTTAATTTATCTTCAGTACTTCTAACTTGCAATACTTACTACATTATACACCTCCAGAGAGGACATTTGGTTTCTTTCACGTTCCCTGAATATATTTAACAGTTAGACTGTGCTGTCATGAGCAAACTAATCCCAGATAGAGTACGAAGGACTTCAGAACACAAATGGAGCTTTCTCACTGGCCCAGAGCAAAGACTTGTCCCTGTTGACTAAGATTAGCAATGCCTCCCTCCTTCAGTAATATATATTTCATTAAAGAAACCAAAGGTCACTCCAGTCAGTCTAGAGTGATTATTAATGCACATTTGGAATGGTGAGAATAATTCGGCTTTCAGCCATGTGCTTTATAATACTTTGTGAAGAGGGCTATACTCCCCACAAAATCCCCTGCTTGTCATGTCTTATTGCTTAATTAAAATAATGTAATCAAAAAACTCACAGAACAAATGTTGACTGAAAAAATTATGCTAATCTCCTACATATCTGCTATTCACACATTACTCGGAGCAGAATTAGTTGACTAATGTGTTAATAAAATGAAACATACCCAACTATCTTGTCAAATGTTATTTTTATCTCAGCATTTACATACGTTTGTCATGAAGGGGGCACATTCTAAGGAAAAGGGATAAACAGTGTTATGATTAAACGTGTCTGACATGATGTTCTCAGCTGAGCATCAGGCAATGCCACATGCATAGGGAACTCTCACTAATGCAGTCACAGGGCCAATGGACTCGCACCAAACCCAAAATGATACAGTGAGTGGGAGAGATGGATTCAGGAAGGAGTTGCATCTGGTTAAATTTGCTCTGAATTTGGCACTGAGCACTCAGGTGAAAAATGTGGCACAAAGCCCAAAGCAAGCAGAACTCGGCATAGGATTGAGCAGTGAGCATTTCACTGAGACCAGCAGAATTTTTGTGTGGAAGGGAAGAAAGTGAGAAGTGCCTTCTTTCTCTCTGTGGCTACTTCAGGAAGTTGCCAGTGTCAGGAAGCAAGGGGGAGCCAGCCTCCTTACAGAAGCAGACAGGCTTGATTCTCTGTGCCAGGAAGGACTTTCAAAATGTTGCATTTACAAAAAATGACAGTCAAGGAAAAGGAGAAGAATAGAAAGACTAGTAAGGAAAGGGACAGGAGAAGTGGTGCCATTTGTCCTTTTGGAAGAAGCCAGGTAAACCTATATAATTATGCATCCCAGCTTTCTTAGAAAGGACAGGTCTTTTAGCAGCCTTCTTTCCTCTACTCTCTGAAGGCACTGGAAAGAGATAATCAAGACCTGAGCTCATACAGGAGTGTACACTAATGACTTGCCTGCTTTTCTTTCTAACTGCAGCTGGCATTCAAGTACAATGCCAAGAGTATTTCTCACATTCTTGCTACTGAATATGCTGGGAATCCTCTATAGTCCATTTCTAATGGATACTGCCCTGCCCCCCAAATTCTTTAGTATGCTTGCCTGGCAGAAGCATTACCAGAAAGCTCTTTTTTTTTTTACTTCCAGCACCCATTTATATACAATACAATGTGCAGAGATACATTAAATTTCTCCCAAGTCTCCTTGAATTTGCAGCTCCACTGACGTTAATGATGTTTCACAAAGACGTCTGAAAGCATCACTCTGTCAGCTCTGCAAGGTGGAAAGAAAACATGGATATGAGAGACAGAGTTGTACTGCCACCATCCTCTCACTGCTGTTGATCATGAGAATCTGCGTCTAATTCACAGACCAGTCAAAAGCACCAGTGGCTTAACGGCAGCATCAAATTAATTAACAAGACATCTACAAGCAATAGGGTGTTTTATCATAACCTTTGATCTTGGAGGTTTTCTGACTTTAAAATGTACAGGAAAGAAATAGTTAACAAAAGCAATAAAAAAGACGTGATTAAGAAAACCCCATTAGTAGGTCACAGACCAGCAAACATTTTCAATTTGTTCTACTGTGACTTCTCTGACAGTAAACAATTTCCTAAGTGGAATTTCCTTTATTTCAACTTGTGCTCACTGCCTGTTATCCTTTTTCTGGATACCACTGAGAAGATTCTGGCTCTATTTTTACTTCCTATTATTAAGTATTTATACACATTGAAGACATCTGCCCTGAGCCTCCTCTTCTAAGGGCTGAACAGTCCCAACTCTCTCAGCCTCCCCTTGAACATCACATACACCAAGCCCTTAACTATCCCAATAGCCCTTCACTGAAATTGATGTAATATGTTCATGTCTTCTTGCATCTGACCACATATTCTCTGCTTAAACTAGACCTGCATTTTTATTTAATGGAGGTGAGACTTCATATATCATAACTTCTTATTGTCACTTTTAATCTAGTCTGCTAAGAGAAACACCAAATAGTCCAGCAGGAGGGATGTTTAATTTAGTTTTGTTCTAGAACTTCAGAAATGCAGACAATTAGTAGAATGAGGTAAATCATCATCTATCAAAGCAGTTCTAATGTTGTAATGACTTACAGCAAGCCCAATAAAACAAGGAAATCAATTACTGCATTGTGTTAGATTCAGACATAATACAACTCCCTTCTTGCAGTAATACAACATACATAATCTCATCAGCAGCAGTGGATATATAAATTAAGACTATACAATTAATCAGTCAGACTATTCCTGCATGAATTATGTAAAGAAAAATCAGCATACAAGGGCAGGATTGGATAAAACACTACACTCTTTTTGCTAACAACCCACTTTGTTTTAAATTTTAAATCATGCTGAATCACATAAAGAACATGGTCTCTCTGAGACAGGGCCAGTGATGAATTTTACCAGCATTTTTGTCCCTGAATTCTTTGTGTTTATGAGACAACTCTTCCATGCCCTTCAGTTTCATCTGCTGTGTGGATGATGGTGCTGTCCCTTGATGGCTTCCATTTGTCTGGCATGTTTCAATGTGTCATTGGACAGCACTGTCTACATGCCTCTGAAGATTCTCAAGAGTCTATTCAAGGACTGCATGCTACATTTCCAGCAGCTCTAGGTCATAAACATATAGAAAGTATCAATCCTCATGTTTCCTCATATAAATGGAGTGCCAGTGGAATACTGCAAAGGGTTTCCACAATTCTCATCGATCACCAATGACAACATTTTTCACAGCTGTAGAATTTCTATCCTATATATTCCCTCAGCTGCTTCTCATAAGGCTTGTGCTCTAGAGCCCTCACTGCCTTTGTTTCCCTTCTCTGGATGCACTCCAAAATTTCAATGTTCATCCTACAGTTAGGAGCCTAAAACAACATAGAAGTCAAGGTGCAGCCTCACCAGTGCCAACAGATCACCTCCCTAGTCTCTTTCTAATACAACCCAGGAAGCTGTAAGCCTTCTTAACCATCTCAGCACACTTCTTTCCCATATTCCATCACTTCTTGACCAAGACCCCAAGGTCCTTTCCCACCAGGCAGCTTTTTGGCCACTCTCGAGTTTCAAGCAGGAATTTTTTACACCTAATATTTTGCTTATAGTGATAATAGCAACCAGCTAGCTTGCACCAGGATTAGGTTTTGTGCTTTAGGGTTTTTTCCTGTTGGGGAATGTTCTTCTTTCACCAGTTGATTTTTAAAAATCAAGGAATGATAGCTAATAGCTAGCTCTTGAAAAATACACACCTGTGACTTTTTCTGTCCCTACATTTTCTTCCTTGCCTCCTGCTGACTGCAGACTTCAACCAGATAATCAACTATTTATAGGGTCTATCTCTTGAGAATCTAGAAGGAAAAAAAAAATTATACATATATATATGACTTACCAAATTAAAATGGCCTCTCTTATATAAAACAATACATTTAAAGAGAGAAAATATGTGCCAGTTATGGACATCTCACCTTTAACTTTGACAAAATTTTAGAGCACAGTGTAACTTGGAAGGGGAGAAGAAGTCTTTAACGAGTGTGGAATAGTACTCTTTCATCTCAGAAGACAGGTTTATGGAGGAAAGTGCACTGCTTTCCTCTGGTTTTATGACTTCACTGTCACAGGGCATCAATCACATATTTCCTGAACACTGATCTTATTGGCTTCACACAGCTCTAGCTACATTGCACAAATAAAAGCAAGAGAAAAAGAGAAAACTCTAAACATTTGTGTAGCACATGGATTCTGTGTGCTCCTGTCTCACTCTGCTGGTTGCTCAGCTTGAGAAACACAGCAAAAAAAGGACAACTAATACTGAGATCTGTCAGTCCCCACTGACTCCAAACAAATTTTTTATCTACTGCAGCCTACTCTTTCCTATGATTTGCAAATTTAGATGGCACATTAGGAATAAAAATACCAATAGCAAGCAGCAAAGTAACTGATACACAGTTCTTTGTGAGTAACTCTGGTAACACAGTCTAGATTTCAGAGGTTTCTGCAGAAAACCGCTTTGATCAGATGATGCAACATTGCCCATCACGTATTGAAAGCAGTTTCAACTGTTAAATTTGGGCTGAAGTAATGAATAAATCTCCATGTCTGCTCAATTCCTTGACCACTTTTCTTTAGACAACAAAGACTGGCAATGGGGCTTCTGAAACACCAACATCTGTGCACAACAAGGCCACCATAGTTTACTGAACATAAACCCTTCAGGTTGATATTAACATGAGAGAAATACTACTAAGATAAAGAGCTTTCAAGTTTCTAGCTAAAATATTTCTACCTGAACTATGTGAAGACACAAACAACAAGGACACCCATTCTCAAACAATCTATTTACCATCTATGGATGTCAACAAGAAATTTTTTATTAACTTGGAGCAGGTCCTAATTGGTTTGGAACAGCATGGATATGCTGCACCAAACAGGGGATGGAAGGTTTGTTAGCAGAGCACATGGTTTTGATTAGCATCTAATGAACTACCACCTCAAATCAACAGCAAGTGCACTATCATGGAAGCATTTCATTGCTTTCTTCAGCCTCAGCCACTACTTAGAATCATAGAATAGTTCGGGTTGGAAGGGACCTTAAAGATCATCTAGTTCCAAGCCTCCTGCCATAGGCAGGGATACCTCCCAGTAGATCAGTCCTTCCATCACATATCCTATTAAAAAGTCCTACCCCTGCCTTTCTGTAGGCCGCCTTCAGGAGCCCTTACCAGCCTTCCAGCTCCTTAGGCTATATCCTAGTACACAAGAATGCTAACGAAGTAGTTATTTAGAAGGAAAAAGTAGATATTAATATAATAATTACTACAAGGGAGAGACAGGGAAAGAAGCGTTACTGTTTCTGATACTCTATCAAACAAGTTTCTGCCAACACAGAAATGTGAGGTCCAATTTTATCTATCCAATATTTTCTTCAGCATGTTCTTTAAATAACTGACCAAAGATACATTTATTAATTCATAAACCTATTTGAACTTAGTAGTTGAAGTACTCTTTACTGACATTTTCATATTGAGATGGCTGTATCTGTGACAAACAATTTAAGTTTGTTTTTACAGAGCCCCACGTCCTGATCCCTACCCAAAATTCTAATTAATGGGGCTTCCATATTTCCACACAGATTGTCAGTTTGATTATATAAGTACTTACTCAGTACTAAAGACCCTAATCACCCCTTCAAAGCGTGCAGCTCTACATAAGGCCTGAAATACAGAAGGATCATCATCATCATCATAATAGCATGGCAGCTGTGCTTCCTATAAGCCAGAGAAGTTAGTCCTGTGTTCAACAGACACACCTCAGCTACTGTGTGCCATCTGCCTGCTTAGCACTTAGAGAGCCACAGTGGATAGAAACAGCTGCTCCTGACAATATGAAAAACATCAGTACTTCCTTAAAGGCTCTGGCAATGTGGATAAACAATTTCACTCAAAAGAATATTTTAAATTGCTTCAAATTTTCATTGCAACTGCTATTATGCATCACACCACAACAAAGTGATTATGCTCAGTAGAATGGATTTTGTTCAGCAACTGTCAGAGTGTGGAGGGTTTTTTTTTGGTTGTTGTTGGTTTTTTTCTTTTGCTTGTTTTGATTTAGTGGATTTTGTGGGGGTTTTTTTTACGTTTTACAGAATACCAGTTAACAAGCCTCAGAGACCATTGTGCTGGACAAGGTTTCATGGCATGGTATGATAATTCACAGTGTCTGTTTTATTCTTTCAAGAAAAACAACTTTAACTTTCATGAGTTTATTGTGGGCTATGTTTAGGTCATTCATGTAAAAGACTGGATTTCTGAGAAGCCTCAATGGTGCCTGCCTGGCCTACAGCAAAATTCTTATTTAAAATAAAGCAAAGCATTATTATTATGGATATTACACATGTTGTTATGTTAATTTTTTCTATTATAATACTGAATTCCTTACCATCATGAGAATGGGAGGGTGTTTGGAAATGGGGGAGAGGCAAAGATATTTCTTGCTCTTGGTAGCTGTTGGCTGCCATAAGGTGTTAAAGGCAACATGTAGAAGGATGACAGGCTTTAGGGGATGAATGACTGTAGATACACCACACACACACAACTCATACAGAGTTTTTCTCTCCTCTGTCATTATTCCTTATGAATAAACAGCAATGCTCTACATGCCCAACTCTGGAATGAAGCTGCTCATTCAGACGGGGGAATCTCTGCCCCTTTTAGGGGTCAGAACCATCCCTTGCTTGCTGCTGGTTGCAGACAGGAGGAGTGGAAGACACAACAGCCATCTCTCACCTGCCTAACCATGCAGAAGGGAACAGACATTGCATAGTATCCCTCACCAACTCCTTCCTCTCTGAGTGGTCCCAGTCTGAAGATGAAGAAGCCAATTACTATGAATAGGCCCCAGCAGTGCTGAAGTCAGGCGTAGAAAGAGTTAGCAGCACAGTCTCCACCTCAGAAACTGATAGAGAAATATAACATATTAATATATATATTAAAAAATGACAGAACACTGACTGGAAACATAACACAATCACTGCTCTGTATTTTGGATGTATTAAACTTTCAAGCCATGAGCAATCAATGTGAGGTTTTATATTAATGGTGAACATAGCAGTAATTGGAGGCAAATTAATGAGAAACCTGCTGTCACATTAGAGCGTATGTTTTTAACGTATGTCTTTAAACATTTGGACAAAATACATATATATTTTTAAATGGCAATTCTTTAACTGGTAAAAGGTAATTATCCAACCCTAAAGCAGAAAATATAAAAGGACAAAAATGGATTGAATCAAAATATTCTGTCAGTGCTACACATAAGCTGGCGGAATATCTTTTCAACAAATGAAATTATTCTTTTTTTATGCTTTTAAAAATGCATTAGTGTAATTGCTCTGCAACAAATTACCTTCAGTGCTATAAGCGTGGCTACAACATCCCTCACATGTACATCAATTGTGCACATTGTCATGATGTTCTGACGATCACCAGGGGTGAGTTCCCCTAACAGCATGTTTATAAGGGCATTCAGTTGAGCAATCTGCAAAATAATTATATTCCAATGGAGATATTACACTGTGGGGAAAAAAAAAAAACAACAAAAACCCACACTATTATACGTCAAGTGCTAAATGGAGCAGTTATAAAACCAAGACACATTTATTGGTGCTTTTAATCAAAGCAAATAACTTTTGCAAACTAATAATGGTGTTGTTTTCTTATAAATTTAATTTGACTCCTTAATAACAAAAATACACTTTTCAGCTGGTGTCCAGAACTTAATCTCTGAACAGATAAGTACGAGTCTGATACTCCTCTTTGAGTGACAGTCTGAAAATGTACATGTGATAATGCTGCTAGATTTTCTTAGAATCATGGAATGTCAGGAATTGGAAGAGACCTCGAGAGATCATCTAGTTCCATCCCCCTGATGGAGCAGGAACATCCAGATCAGGTAACACAGGAAGGCTCCCAGACAGGGTTTGAATTTCTCCAGAGAAGGAGATCCCACACCCACTCTGGGCAGCCTGTGCCATTGTTCTGTCAACCTCACCATGACAAACTTTTTTCACATATTTCTGTGGGATCTTCTCTGTTCCAGCTTGCATCCATTGCCCCTTGTCCTATCATTGGAGGTCACTGAGAAGAGCCTGGCTCCATCCTCCTGACACTCACCTCTTCCGTACTTATAAACATAAATGAGGTCACCCTTCAGTCTCCTCTTCTCCAAGCTAATGAGATCCAGCTCCTTCAGCCTTTCCTCACAAGGGAGATGCTCCAATCCCTTCATCATTTTGAACATATCACATGTATACTTTCAAACACCATTTCCAAATACACTCAACAATACATACAATGTTTACTACAGGAAATATGGGGCCAGAGGAAGACAGAGATGGGGCACAGGACAGATTATTTAGAGTCCAATTGCCTCGGCCATGATGCCTCCTTTCTGTGAGAGGAATATGAAAAGCAGGACCCTGAAGAGCCTCCTTCATGAGCCTGCTATGGAATTCCACATCCTGAGGGAAATGGTGACACTGAAAAAGTGTCCCAGAGTGCAATCTTCCACAGCCCTGGAAACCACTGGCAGTCACCACAAATCAGATTTATGCCAAGACATTCAGCCAATGTATTAAATAACAATTGATGCTTCTGAACAAAGAAAATAAAGCATTTGTTGTGGCTTCAGGGGATACAGGGGAAAAGGTGGGAGAAAGTGACACTAGAACAGTCCTTCTGAAGTCCATTTGCTACTAAAAAAAGAACAGTAAGAACAAGTAGCATAATACAGCAATCAGTACATTTTACTTTTAAATTCTGTAATTTACTAAGGCATTACAGATTTTATTTACACCATAAGAATTATATCTTCTCCTAAAATTATAATTTTTGGACATGTAAAAGGTGTCAGGATAATGGAGACTTTTTCACACTGAGAGCGACAGACCAGAGGCACAGGCTGCCCAGAGAGGTTGCGGAGTCTCCTTCTCTGGAGACATTCAAACCCCACCTGAACACCTTCCTGTGTGACCTGATCTGGGTGTTCCATCTCAGGCAGGGAGACTGGACTACACAATCTCTTGAGGTCCCTTCCAATCCCTGACACTCTGTGATTCCGTGTATAGCAGGTTCACATACCTACTCATGGTTGAGGACTTTCAGATGGATTGCTAACCATTCTGCATGATTCTTGAAAGAAAGTTCAAGATCTTCAGTTCACCAACTCCCAATGTCCATCAAAATGCTTGTATTCCAACTTAAGGAGTTCTCTCAAAGGAGGAAACACCATGAGAGTGGTGAGATAGTGGAAGAGGTTGCCCAGAGAGATGATGGATGCCCCATCCCTGGAAGTGTTGAAGGCCAGGCCGAATGAGGTATTGAGCAACCTGGTCTAGTGGGAGGTGGGGTTGGAACTAGATGATCTTTAAGGTCTCTTCCAATCCAAACCAGTCTATGATTTTATGACTTACAGAACAAAAAGCAGGGGGTTTACTTCACTTTCTCTCAATGTTCTGTTTACACAATAACACGGTTTATATTTTTCAATGTACAATACTGATTGCATTTATAGCCTGTGTTTCCTACCAGTATGAAAAGAATTATTTTGGTGGCCTACATCCAAAGACACAGCAGTGGATCACTGTTCATATTACTCAGTGATTGCATATAATTTGGCCTCACTGAAACAATCGTGGCTCTGAAAAGGTTGAGCTCTGTGCTATTATGAAGACTAAATTAACTCTCATCACTTGAGTGAATGATCCATTCACACCAAGGTCAAATTCACTAGCTGAGCAGCATGGGAAAGATGACATTACAGCTGACTGACCTGCAGTTGTGCATGAGTAAGACTTGACATTTATTATTCATTTTGACAGCCTGGCTTTGGCAGAAAACATTAAAATCAGCCATTTACTGGGAACGATGAAAATATCAGTGAAAAAGAAAAATAAGTAAAATACAATCCATTCACTTTCCCTCCACCCCCTTGGCTACTCAGGTTCAGAGAAAAATTCAAGCTCTGTGTGTGAGCGAGTGACTGAAGTTGCTAAGGCAGAAATAAAAGTTCAGGAGGAAAATGAGGTGAGACTTCTCTTGGTTTCCTCCTGGAACCTCTTAAACTAGCCTACAGATCAGACACTTGAGTGCACTGCCAAGGCAGGAGAAGAGGGTCTAAAGGAGTTAAGAAGGTGCTTAAGAGAAGCAGAAACTAAGCTCTCACAAAGAATACAAATTTTTTTTCTGGAGGAAAAAGGAGGATCCAGGGAATTACAGCCTGACCAGTCCCTCTTCTCTGCCTGGCTAAATCATGGAGCAGATCCTCCTGAAAACCATGCTAAGGCATGTGGAAAAGAAGGAGGTGACAGACATAATGGCTTCACTACAGGCAAATCACGCCCAAAAATTAGCTGTCCTTCTGATCTCTTCACCAAAACTCATGTTCATTATTTACAACCTTAACTCACTCCTTGGCAGAGGAACATACTACTTTCTAAAACAGGTAAGTAATGCCTGTTTATAACATTCTAAATATTTGTTTAACAATTTTTCAGGAAGCATTTTTTTCTCCAGAAATTAACATGGCTGAGTATTTGCAGAGTAAACACTAGGCTCACACAGAGGCAAAGGAAATTAATTTAGTGAGTAAGCACTTTTTTTTTCGGCCATCTGTCCACTGCTTATAATTAGCTTTTGCCCCTTTTTTTAGGTAAGTATTCTTCCCACAATCATTTAACAATCAGTTAGACTTTTAATCTAAATAGAAATTCTCTGGAACAATATCCTAATAGTTAACATGTGAAAATCTAACTGTTTTGGATAACTTCTTCTTTGAAACAGTTAAAACCATCTTTGGAACTGAACTGAGATGGAAATCAAATCAAAGCAAAGACAGATCAAGCCTTATAAAAGCAATAAATCCTGAAGTTCATTATAGATCTGAATTACAGCCACCTGAAATCAATAGGAAGATACATACATACAGTATTTAGCTTACATACTTCAACAACATCAGGAAACAAAAGACCTTTTACCATTTGACCTTGTATTTTCCGACAATAAGCATGAAAAAGGAAATATGCCTATTTCCTTAAAATTTTACAAAGGAATAAACCCTTACCACATCACCTTCTAGGGTCTCTGAGATTTTCAGCAGAGGAGCAGCTCTCTCCAGTGGTGTTCAAGACTGACTCGGAACTTTCCAGATTTGTTTGATATTCACAGGTTTCTGTGAAATACCAGAAAGGCTGCAGTAACCATATAAATTTATTAAAGACTTACTTGACATCCATTACTGTCTGTACCAACCTTCTCTACTATCATTTCTCCTACTGCTTTAGATACACTTCTCTGTTTATCCTGCAGCTGAAAACTCAAAAAACTCTTAAGAGCTACCATTCCTGACAAGTTTTGCTCTAGAAATAAGGCACAAATAAGTAATGAATAAAGGTATGCAAAACTCTGCAACACCAGACCATAAAGACTATTGTGTTCACAAGTACTGGGGTCTGGATCAGAAGTTTAACTTCATTCAAAGGCCCATAGTGATTTGACAAGTCTTCATTTCTCATACAGCAGACAGTTGTGAGCACAACAGAAGGAAGGAAGAAGCAAGCAGACTAGTAAATGCACCTTGGAGTTTGATTTCTGAGCATCATGTGCAAGTCAGCTGGATAATTTGCTGGTTACTGAAGAAAAAATTAACTCAGAAGGACATTTTCAGAAGTACTTTGAGATTTTAGAGTTCAATGCTGTAATACTTGTTTCCCCAATCTTTCAGCTCCTTTGAGTTCAAAAACCCTCTAATGAAGGGAATTTAACAAGCTACAGGCTCCTCCATAATGCAGAGCACTCAGAACAGGAGAGATTATTTCAAGTAGCAAAACACTGTTCATTAGGGAAATGATCACATTTGCAAATCTTCTGAGCTCCATCTCCATGTGTTCAACATTTATTTGTTTCCATGGAGTTTTCATCCAATCTTTAATACTTGTCTACAAAATTAAAAAAATAAACAAACAGCTCCTACGACAGTCTTTGCAAAGCCTGAGGCAACCAAAAATGGAGGGAAGATTTCCAACTCATCAGCAGGTGAAACCCTATAAATATGTATGGTATACAAATGCAGCAGTATCAGTTTCAAAATTTGAAACCTACTGATGCTGAAATTTAATCTAGGAGGATTTATATTCTTTGCTCTTTGTGCTAGAATTCTGTTTGTTATGGGGGGGGAGGGAAAAATCTCACCTAAACTTTGTGGATTTGATTATTTTCTTTGTTTGCAAAGTTTCAAAAAGGTTTCAAAAGCATTAAAATTCAAGAATTATGAACCAGTTCCCATTCCATACGATGTCTTTTTGGTAGCATTAATTGAAGAGAAGGGTAAAAGTAACAAAAAAGAACTAAATTTCAAACCAGAAGTCACCAAGTGTATTCCTGCTTTCCCTGGGACTGAATTTATCTCAGAAACCTCAAAAAAGTTCAATTAATTTAGATACTCGGGGAAACTGAAAGGAAAAGTATACATGGATTTCCCTGCTTCAGTATAAGAAATAAATACACATAAAGCTATCTTTTAATGGAATTGCTCATCTGCCAGTAATGATGCAAAAACCCAAAACTTTTGCTTGAACATCTTCGCTGGAAAATCATAGAACAGTTTTGGTTGGAAGGGACCTTAAAGATCAGAGACCTGGAGCACCTCCCTTATGAGGACAGGCTGAAGGACTTGGGGTTGTTCAGCCTGGGGGAAGAGAAGGCTCAGGGGGGACCTCACAGTAGCTTATCAATACCTGAAGGGGGCTACAGGAAGGCTGGGGTAGGACTTTTTAATAGGATCCAGGATGGCAGGACTAGCATCAATGGATATAAATTGGAAGAGGGAAGATTTAGGCGGGAGAGGTGAAAGAAGTTCTTTACTGTGAGGGTGGTGAGAAACTGGAAAGGTTGCTCAGATGCCCCCTCCCTGGAGGTGTTTAACGCCAGGCTGGATGAGGCATTGAGAGATCTGGTCTAGTGGGAGGTGTCCCTGCCCATGGCAAGGAGGTTGGAACTAGATGATCTTTAACATCCCTTCCAACCCAAACCACTATATGATTCTAACAATCAGAAACATACAGTTTCCTTTTGTGAACAGAGATTTGTAAAATTCACTACTTTGAGTACATAGCAAATATCCTGAATACTCCTGAACCAGAAGCAATTATCTGGAATACTCCCATGTTCTGCAATTCTGCTGCAAAATCATAATGGTTCAAGACACTACAACTAATAGAAGGTACTTAGAAATATTTTTAAATGGTTTTGTACCATTGCTAAAGTAAGTTCAAACTTTGATCAACGTATTTAAACATACTGAACAGTAAATTGTTCATTTAAAACATAAAATCAATCAGAAACATTTCTTCCTTCCTAATCTTGCCAGGAATTCTGCTTTTCCTATTCTTCCACAACAATACCTCCACCTCTGAGGTAACTGTGCACTCATGGACATTATAATAAATTTTGTCCTCTCCTGAAGGCTGAATGGCTGGTGCGAAGCTGCAATTACCTCTGAGGAAAAGCTGGTGAAAGGAGAAATCTGTGATGACCACTGAAAGGGACTCCTGTCATTCCAAACAAATACAAGTCAAGCTGGAAGCCAGATTAGTGACTTAATCATAAACTATAAGTCAATAGACAGGATTCCATTATAATCCATCCAAGGCCAGGTTTTCATAGCTCTTATGTTATAAAATAGAGGAGTGCTGCAAAGGTTATTCTTCTGGGGGATTATTAAGCAGCCATTTTGAAACCTCTTTTCTTTACACTGGAGAAAATACAGAGGAAAAGGAGATACAGTTATATAATTCCCTGAAAGACACTATGAGAAGCTCACCCCACCGGAAGACACGTTATCTACCTGAATCCATAATAATGTGCATTTAGGTTTGGAACTTCTCCAAATTCCATTAAAAAAAAAAAAAAAGTGGAAAAAAAACCACTTTATTTCCTCCTTGATGACCTTTGAAACACATTTCAGCCCCGGGCACTTTTGTACAGCCATGCACAACAATTCAGAATAAGAAAAAAATAAAAATGACAGATCCCATACTCCAGCAGTGCTGGTAAATACCACTGCAATAATGTTATCATTCACTGTCAGATGCTGAAAAGGTACAAATTGAGGCAGACAGTGTGACACTGTGGGTGCACATGGTGCCGTGCGAGGCTTTTTCTTCTCACTACTCTTCAGTGCTTATTCGTGCAGACACCACTAAATGCATTTCCATCCCAAGGAGGGTTATGATAATGAACCACTAGTGCTCATTCTGCAAGATGAGTTAAACTAAGTCTGAAGTCTCAGAGCTTGTAGTACTGCAGAGGTAATTTCAGATTGTTTCTTACCCTACTTGAAATGAGAGTTCATAGGTTTGGAATACAGGGGTAAAAATCAGAGCAGCATTTTTCAAAATTCCTTCCATGGTGATGAAGGGATTGGAGCATCTCCCTTCTGAGGAACAGCTGAGGCAGTTGGGTCTCTTTAGCTTGGAGGAGACTGAGGGGTGACCTCATTATTGTCTATAAATATAGAAAAGGTCAGTGTCAGGAGGATGGAGCCAGGATCTTCAACAATAGGACAAGGGGCAATGGTTGAAAGCTGAAACACAGGAGGTTCCACAGAAATAGGAGAAAAAACATTGTCAGGATCACAGAACATTGGCACAGGCTGCCCCGAGAGTCTGTGGGGTCTCCATCTCTGGTGACATTCAAATCCCACCTGGATGCCTTCCTGTGTGACCTGATCTGGGTGTTCCTTCTCTGGCAGGAGGATTGGACTAGATGATCTCTCAAGGTTCCTTCCAACCACTGACATTCTGTGATTCCTCAGCCATTCATGCTGCATGTGTGCTAAGCATGAGGGGGACACAGAGCCTGTTCTGGTGTCCAAGCCTGTTCTATCTATGAGACATCCACATAGTTCTGTGGTGTTTCCTGATCATGTCCATTCAAAAACCGAGCTGCAGGCCTGGAAACCACACCAGACACTTTCTTGTGGCAACACATGGCAGTAGCATGCCTCCAAAACTGAATGCTCTCCAGTCACTTAAAGCCTTGTCTTCCTACTGTACAATCCTCAGAAAGCCTACACTTGTTTTTTTCCCCCTGTATCACAGCTTATATCTGTATTACTTTACTGCTGCTAAGCCATGCTTCTGTGGCTTTGGTGCTGTTAGCACCTAAGAGCTCAGCTAAAGCTTGCTTAGCTATGTTCCCACTATCATACAGTCACTGATTATATTTATTTCTTTGAAAGATGCTATAATATTTGCAGTTGAAAAGCATTTTCAGAGCATTAGTTTGATATGCTCATTTTGTCAAATAAGAAGGATCAATTCTGCTCAAAAAACTTCATTTCAAACATTTTTTCTTCCCACAAGGTTCCTGTGTTTTAAGTCAGCATAAATGAGCTACAGTTCCAAATATACATTAACAAACTCGTGGGAATCTTTCAACAGTCAGGTCATGTCTCCAGGGTGAATGCCAAGGTGTTTCAGGCTATTATCTGAAACTCAGCAGAACTGCTGCCCAGTGCTCACTGTCATGGGAAGATGACCCCTAGACTCCATGAAATCACCCTTAACATCAGAAAAATCATAAAACTTCAAGTGGCACATTTGCAGCTGGAGTATAGAGAAATCCACTAAGAATGAGATCTAAAAACCTATTGCATTTTAGATACTTTACACATTCAAACTTTCTTCGAATGCCTATTCAAATTCAAACCTCTCCCTCTGCTCCAGGGATTCCCTATGTTTTCTACAGTCTTAATCTGGATGCTGAAGGAAATACTGCCTACCCTCATCTTGCTTTCAGAAGTGTTAAATGTCTTGTAGACTGGGTAAGGCAGAGACATTTCATATTCAAGAAGTAAAGTGAAATATGTTAACAAGCATCTCAATATTTTTCTTAATTACTAATAAATTATATACAGCCCACAGAGTATACATATTAAGTACAGCTGCCGGAAGGGGACAGAAAAGGAATCAACTCCTTACTGTGAGGGTAGTGAGACACTGGAACACGTTGCCCAGAGAGCTTGTGGATGCCCCCTCTTTGGAGGTGTTTAAGCTCAGGCTGATTCTGTAACTCTCCTTTGAGCACCTATCCAAACCTGGGTTTCAAATATGTATATACATATAGACAAAACATACTTTGCACAAACCAACGTGTCTTGATCTGGGCACAGTGCTGTCTAGAGAACTTTGACATATCACAGCTCTACTTGGGTTTTGAAGTATTGTTGTATGCGGACCCAGTAGTACTTGACAGTGCTTGACCCTTAGACTGAAAAAAAACCCAGGAAACAAATTCTTATGGGTAAACAATTCCTCCAAGAAGACCAACCAAATCTTACATGCAGAAGCAGTGTAAGAAAATAGTTCAACTATATTGGTCTGCAAAAGGAGTAACACTTTCTGTACCGACCTTCGTTGCTCTTCCTGCTGTGCCTTCCCCTAAAATGCCTGTGGAGGTCAGTAATGCATAAAGCTGATAGGGGATTGTGAGTACCAGGTCCATGCGATGTACCAACAGGGAACTTTCCTCTGCAAATAAACACGGGCCTGCTCACTGTCAGCACTTCAAGGAAACTGCTGGAGTCATCAACCATAATCCTATATAAAAGAAGTATAAATATATACATATTTAGGCACATACACAGACTCTTTTGCACACACAGACACTTTTAGAACCACGAAGGCTGCAAATTCATATAAAAGACAAAAACCAGGTGATCTCTGCCTCAAACAGCTTATTATCTGGTCTCATAACAGAAGTGGCAGACCAATGAGAGTATTCAAACACACTAAGGGATGAACTGAAGACAGGTTTATAAAAGTCCCAACATTAAGTGACTTGGTTTAAACAAATCTATGCTTTGCAGTTCTAAGTGTGTTTTTTGTTTGTTTCTTCATTTGTTTATTTAGAGATGAACTGCTGAATGCAGCCCTATGGGAATAAAATTTTAGAAGCCACTTGAATTAGACAAGATATTTAAGGAAAATTTTCAATTATTACACTTGGAATAGTTTTTCTCTCTTCTCATTCCCGTGGACAATTTTTACATTCAGCATGTCACACATTTAGTAAATGGATTTGTTTCTGTCTTATTATATATCAGCACCTGTATTCATATTCAGCTCTGAGCTCTCTGCTGCCCAGATCATACTTCAGCTGATAACCTGCTGCATCAATGAGTTCCATTAGCAACTTCTAGTCAGTGAGTATCATAGAATCACAGGGTTGGAAGGGGCCTTCAAAGGCCACCTAGTACAACTCCCTTCAGTGAACAGGGACATCCTACACTAGATCAGGCTGCTCAGAGCCTCAGCAAGCCTTGCCTTGGATGTCTCCAACCAGCTCCCTGGTAGAGAGAGTTCCAGAGCCTCACCAGTGCCTCACCGCCCTTATGGGGAAGAACTTCTTCCAGTGTCTAACAAACAAGACTCAAGCAGCTATTTGTCCTACTCAAGAGGCTTTCCTGGCTCCTGTACCACACAATATGCTGAAACAGCATCTCCACTCTAGTCAAAGGTCATAAAAACTCTGCTATGAAGCAGTATGGCTACATGGGCTTGACAGAGCCCAACTCTTGCCAACACTGGACCCAACCCAACTTGTTACAAGTCATTTCTGTCTGGAACCAGCATGATATAACATGATCTGCTGCATGGTGACAGGCTATGACCAATTCTTCCCAAATTCGGCAGAAACCAGGTGCACACATCTGTCACTTGAAGAGTCAGGCTCCTGGATTAGTTCTGCTTGTACCTTCAAGGCATTTTGTCTTCTTATTCAGCACTTCTCTTTCCCATGTTAAAGCACAGGATAATTTGATATTCTTTGCTTTTCAAGGCCAAGCAGTAGTCAAATAGGTGAACCATGCTTTCTCTAAAATCTTTTTCTGATTAGGAAAGCTCTTTTTGTTGTATTTTTTATTCTCACATTGTGGAATACTTAAGAATTGATAAATTACACAGAAACATCTTTTATTTTGACCTTCATCAGCATTCTGACCTATTGGTAGTGACAGATGTAACAGCTGATAAAATAATGATCACTCTTAACTTGTCCATATCCTGGAAAGGGACTTGAATATCAATTCTAAAGGTGAATTTTTAAAATGTTTTCCAAACCCATGCTGTTTAACATACAACTTATTTATTGAATTAGGGTTTCTTAGAGGTTAATCAGGTAATCCATGGAGACTGTTCCTTAGCTTTTCTTTAGCTGCCATTCATTAAATACGTTCCATCTCATGAACCGTGAATCATTTCCTTTTTAAGCACCCTTTAATTTCCTTTTAAATTTACCTAAAACTTTATTAGATTCAGTCAGCCCGGCCCTGACCAGACAGCCTGCATACATTTAAAAAATTCCCAGTGGAGAAGCATAAAACTATAAAAACTATATTTGATCTGACAACAGCAGCACCATGTTCGAATTAGAAAGAGATTAGACGTAATTGAAGATAAAGAGGACACAAGCATCAACTCCCATTTTGGTGGAGTGGGCTTTAAATTATCAGATTCATCCAGAATACATTAGAGAGAAACATTGAATTGTTATCTTTAGACAGCCTTTTCTAAGAGTTTACAATTTCTCAGCTCAGTGAAGCTTGCCACCAGCTTGTTATCAGAACAAAAAACGAAAAATCATTTGGTTCAGAGCACAGAACTGATCTCACCTCCAAAAGTACTCTTTTTATTCTGATAACAGATGCTTCTTGGACTGCAGAGATACCACTTCATACTTTGCAGTGAAGGCAATCTTTGTAAGATTCTTCCACTTTTCAGGTAATTCCTAACAACGTTACAAGTAGATATTGTTTGTCAGTTTGCAGAGCCACGCACGGTTTTCTCCCCCCACAGAGAAATCCACATGCTTTTGTTCTTTCTTTGCTTTTCCCCCTCTTTTCTGGAAAAAAAAAACAGCTGCAAAACGCATTTTATTCAAAAACATTAAAGTTTGTTTACAATGTCCTGCACTTTCTAGTTAGGACACGTTTATACATATTACATTTGAAGTAAATATGTAAAGGGTGAGTGTCAGGATGATGGAGCCAGGCTCTTCTCAGTGACCTCCAATGATAGGACAAGGGGCAATGGGTACAAGCTGGAACACAGAAGTTTCCAGAAAAATGTAAGAAAAAACTTCTGACAGTACACTGGAACAGACTGCCCAGAGAGTTTGTGGAGTCTCCTTCTCCGAAGACATTCAACATCAATCTGGAAACCAATCTGGATGAGTTCTTGTGTGACCCAGTCTAGGTGTTCCTGCTCTGGCAGGGAGGGGGACTGGACTTGATTATCTCTTGAGGTCCCTTCTGATCTCTGATATTCTGTGATTCTGTAATATTAAAAAACAACCCAGTGGTGCAATTCATTATAAAACAGTTCTGATTAAATACATTATTACAAAAAGAAAGTATTACAAGTGTGCAGATATGCAGACAATGGCAACTGAATATATTAAGTCCCAAACTCAGTGTGTTAGGTGTTTTCACTGAACCTGCCTAGCTTAGCAAGGATGTTCTTGACTCCAATCTAGTCCTAAAAGTCACATTCCTTGCACACTGCCTTTGGACATCCCAAAGGTTCACCTGCTCTACAAGATAGACCTGTTGCTGACAGTGTTCAGCCACAAGCTCAGCTGAATATGGAACAAAGGCTTGCTCACAACATGCATAATAAGACACAATAAAGACAACTATACAAAGATAAATAGGTTTGCTGTTGTCTCAGAAAACTTACACAGGGCCTTTACAAACATTTGTGTTTACTTTGAATCTCATTCTACTTGATTCCCTGGCACAGCTGGACATCATTGCATCCTTGCAAGTCACATACTGCTCAGAAAGGTTTCCAATTCCCACGTGCAGCAAACTGGCTAGTTGTCCAAGAAACAGCAGTAATCCGCTGACAGCACATTTATAAACACAACAAAATATGTATCTGCAAACTATACTTTAGAAAGGATAGTCTCCTCGTGAACTTCATTTACCAGCTGCATTAAGAGGCAGGAAAGATTAGAATTGAAAAAGAAAATTATTTGGGGAGATTCCCCATTTTCTTACCTAATGTAAGACTTAATACTTCCTCCAAATCACACTAGAGAAAAATGACAGTAACACCTTTACGTCACTTGAAAAAAAATCAGGTTGAAAGCAAAGCGCTGATTCGTAAAGAACTAGCATTTTCCACACAAAAACCAGACAAATGAAATTACGGTGCTCTTTTTACTGATGCACCTTTGGGTCCATCAAAACTTCCCTAACTTAAATTTAAGACCATGACTTAAATTTTCAAAATAATTTTCAATTTCCATGTAGGATGTGAAATAATTTCTGCATCTTTGTATGCAGTCAGGCACATACTCATCAAGGAGCAGTCAGGGCTGAGGCAGCGGCAGGTCATTCCAGCAAGAAGGAGCAATCCTCACCAACCAAGAGCACAGCTCTACGTGTCAGAAAAGATGGGTACTTGCAGCCAGGTGCACAAATAGCCCTAGATAGAGCCAGCCAGGATCCTGGATCCTGGGTCTCTCCAGAAGGAGCAGCCAGGAGGGGCAAAAGGGACAGGAATAAGGTACAGCATACAGCCAAGAAGATCTATCCACGAGAACATGCTATACCATACATACCTAGATCATAAACCCACATCCATTCAGATGGCAAAGGTGGAGGCACCAAGATAATCACACCTACCACACAGCTTGGAGAGAAACTGAAGCTTCAGGGTTGATCTTAAATGGGTGTGGGTGGGATGGAGCCCCCAGCTGGGGCTGGTTAGCATCATTAAAGGGCTCTTAGTGCACTGAGGACCCTGACGTTTGCACACAAAGTAATTAAGCTGCTAATTACCTGACCTACCTGCACATACAAAGAATGCCCTGGATCCTTCAAGACTAAGACCACTCATAGTTTTGTACAGCATCGGGATTGATCTGCCTCAGGTTATGCAAAGAAAAACCTCCTCATTTCAGGGACAGAGGCAAAACTGAAATGGTTCTTTTAATTTGGTTTATTTATTTACTGGTGATGGCTTCCATCTTATATAGAAAAATTTAAAGAGGAAGCAATTGCATAAAGATTTTTGCATTTCCTGGTAGTCTGTCAAAAAAACTTGCATTACTATTAAATCTCGCAAAAAGTGTTTCACTTTAATTCACAGACCACTCCTGCCTGCTGTCCATGGACATAAACTCAGAGCTCATAGAAAAGAGAAATGTTGTAGAGACATAAGCTCAGGGGTATTTTCAGTGGGAGCAGAATAAGCATCAGGTGTCCTGATGAGGAAAAAAAAAAAAAAAAAGATAGACAATATTACTAAAAGCATGTGCTGCTGGCTGACAGAAAGGACTGAATGCATTTGTTAAACAAGAGAGGCAGAGGTTAAGGAGAGCAGAATATGACAGCTCACATCTAACAGATGGGAAAAAGCCTCCCAGCCTCTCTTGAGATATTGCCCTTCTTGGCAAAAACGACTGGATAAAGGTGACTTGGTTGGGAAAACAAGTACATTCAAATGCCTACAGGAAAGGTCAAATGCGACACTCTTAAAAAAAAGGAAAAGTAGTAAAAGTAACAATACCTGAAAAGGGACATTTCCAGGGTATCTGATAAGTCTGAGTGCTGACAATGCAGTATCTTGGATCTCTTTGATTAGTCCCTCCATAAGATCACAGAAATTGCCATTAAGTCCAAAGGAGGTTTAAAAGTTATTTCACTTATTATGAGCAAGCTGCACTTCAAATAAAGAGGTGGATTTAAATGTTGTCTCGGTGTTTTCAGTCAGTCACTGAAGAGAACACTTGATGGCTTTGAACAGCCCATTCACAATCATGTGGTCTATGCATTCAGTGTAGAGTTTCCATTCATCAAAAAAGACAAAATGCCAGGAGCAAATACTGATTGTCCTGGAAAGAGTAATTTAGAGAATCAGTAACAGGGGTTTAGAATTGCTCTTCCCAGTTTGGGCTTCTTATCCCAGCTAACCCTACAGAAATAAAGGAACTCTCACTTTGATGAAGAAAAACATTCCCACTGTTTACAACATAATTACCTTTTCATTGTAACTTTTACAAGTACATCTGGAGCTAATTACTGTAAGCTATTTCCCTTTGGAGTTAGATTTGCATCTATATATTTTAAGACAGTTTTAGCTTTTACTTAATCCCAGTCTCTTAAGTATTTACACCTATTTAGTGACAACAGCTACTCCCAGGACAAAAGATTTACAAAGCCTACTATTGTGAAGACGATCTTGTGTATCTTTTCTGTTTCTTGATAGATGCTCCGTAGTCTGAACAATTTTTTCTCTTTGGGGTTTTTTCTCCCATTGAAAGGACAGAAGAAATTATTTCTGACATTTTTTCCTTGAAAAAAGAAGGGTTTGACTCTGTCTTTACAACATTCAATTTCACGTTATGGTTGAATATTCAGATACTATCATCTCCATCAAAAACAAGGTCTTCCTGTGTGCTCACCGAAGTTCCAGAGATCCACACTCAGGGCATCAGGTGTTAGTCAAAACTCTCCATCTCACATATTCAGCTTCTCTTTGCAGCATAGTCTTTGGCACAGCTTTGTAAAGTCTGTTAAATTTGCAGTATAAAGAGAATAAGAAAAAATGTTATTCTTTCTGAGGTTATCAGGAGTAATTTTTGCTGTAAAAAAAAATCTTACTTACCTTGTAACTCTCCCTTGCAATCTGAGAGTAGTGCAACCACTTGGTGTTAGAAGGATGTAAAATCTCAAGGTATTACACCTCTTGGAGAAACCACAAGATGAGAAAAGATTTTGTTATTCAGAGAAAGGCAATCAGACACTAACTAAAAATCTTTTTCAAGTTACTACAGGATTTACTGAAGCAGAATTTTCATCAGCCTCCCAAAAGCAAGAGCTACAAGTCTTTGTCACCAGTATTTTGCAGTTCTAGTCACTTCATTTAGATCCTATGAACAATATCCTTTTTAAAAAAGGAAATCTAAATATCCTTCCTCCTATTGGAACCACTAATGCTTCCCAGGGAACACCTACTGTAGTACAAATACACCATCAAGTTACACTTTTTTTGCAGCCTGAAGTAAAAATTTCTGAAATCTGATATGAAGCTTGTGCTTACCTGTGATCAAAAATTTTCACCATAAAACAAAAGAGAATGATGCAATGAAATTTTCTACTGTGTTACTTTCTGATTAAAATTATTTTATAACATCCATATTCTAGAAAATTATTACACTGATGCATGAAGTATGCAGAAGGTGTAGCTCCTGTGCCTAGAACAGGTTCATTCCTGTGTTATATCAATCCACACACTCACACTTTAGGCAAAATAAGATTTGTTTCTTCTATCTGCAGAATTCTACAGAGACAAGAGGTTTCACCTCAGTGTCCTTTCTAAGTACACACTGCAGCTATAACTTCCCAAAGTGCCTGAAGTGTTTTAAGCCCCACTGTACAATGTTTTACAGCAATACTTACAGATGATTGATGTGCTTCAAACGTGTTCTGTGCCTGAGAAGCCTCCCATAACTCCTGAGATCGTTTCAAACAGCCACAGGCATGTTTTTGTGATGTGCATCACATCCATTTTCCTTAACTTAAATAAACAGAAACGGTTATGGTGATAGACTGACAGCCTTCCATTGTATAAACTCCATGTAAACCCCCAAATCCATTCAGAGAGTAAACAGGTAGCAGCTTCAGGTCCAAATGGCTCTGCCAAAATACCCAAGGGCTCCCCAGGACAAGTTACATTGGGTGAGCTCAGGGGCTCTAAAGAGATGCTTTCACTGTCCTTCCCCTGAAACATCCATCCATCTAGAGAAAATGAGGTCTTCTGCTGGCTGCAGGCAAGCCCAGTTCTTGTTTAGAAATACCAGTGGCTTTTTTGACAGGGCACAGAGGGAAAAATACATTTCTGAAGCATGGAGAGCTTTGGCAAAACTTCAGGAATACACATATGGATGATACTAAAAGAGCAGGCTGCAAACACAAACTGTAGAGCCATGATGCTGGTGAAGAGGAGAGCTCTATCAAACCTCATATGGTTTCTCGCCACACAGATCTTGACCCCTATTTCAGAACGATTCTGAAATCTCATTTCTGCGGTGACTGCCAAGATAGCCAGTTGCTCTTTCTTTAGCTTTCTTTACTATTATTTTTACAGAAAACAAGTTTTATTATCATACATGAAGAAATTTCCCTTTCCTGCAGAAATCACAAAAATCAGGGGAAAAAGAATAAAAATCAATGAGGATACTCACAAGTATGACTCAATGCTCATCAAAAAGTTTATGAAAATGAAAAAGTATCTTATAAAAGCTTTATGAGCACGTTTCCATGTTTGTCACTCATGTCAAAGGATACCTGTAACAGCTTATACAACAGTCTGCAGATCTGAGCCTCTAGAGACAGGAAATAGAAACAAAATGTCACTGGCTACATCAGCTTTCTTCTGTGCCTGTGCAATCCCTGCTGTAATTATTTTCCATCAGGATTCTAAAGAACTGGAAATCGCTTGTCAAATTTTTGTCTAATTCTATTTCATCCATAAGTGTTTTGCTTTCACTGAATTTCATCAGAAGGTAATTGGGTTATGGGGGAAAAGAAGAAAAAAAAAAAAAAGAAGAATTCTGAGCATCTGCACATTCAGTTGAAAGTGGAAGCTGAACATAATTTGAATTTCAATGAGATAAAATGAGAAAGTGTTTAGATTTCAAGTATGTTAAAAGTTCTCATGAACATTTCAGCGACTTGTGTTTTGGTTCACAAGAGCATCTGCCTTTTAAAATCTCCCTATTTCCTGCTACTATTGCTACTCTATTGAGTTCCTTTTTATAGAGTCTCCTTTTTAAAATCAGTTTTAAAAAAAGTCAAAGAAAATTAGTTACTGAGACAGCATATAGGACTTAAAAAAAATATTTAGAATATAATTGAAAATATTTACTTCTAATTTATGCCAAACAGCAATCAATGCTGGGAGAATTGATCTGCCACACTCTGGTAAGCATCTCATTTCCACACAGGCAATAGATATTATTAACAACTTTGATCAGAAAAGAGAGAATTTCAAAATATTTAACTTCCAAAGCTTGCATATTGGCCCAAAGGACCAGCAAAATCCACCAAAAAAACTCAGAATGGTGCAAGAAATCTCAGAATAAACTAAATCATGACATTCTCATGAAAACTGCTTGTAATCAAGCTAGAAACAATATTAAAAACTGCCTGTATCATGCCATTTCAAGAATTCTGATTTTGATTTTGTTTAGAAGCTAGAACCGACAAACCTGACAACGCATGAAAATGAGCCATGTTCCAAAAGCCACAGCAGCATTTTGAGATCAGCAAAAATCCATGACAGGATAATTTTGAATTCTGTTCAGCTTTCTCCTAACTCATTTGGCTAATTTCAGTATGTGTGGAAATGTGTTTCCTTGCTTTCAGTCTAATTTAGAAACAGAGAGACTGCCCCTGGAACCAAACTAGTCTCAAATATCTAATTGGAAGAGAGAAAATCAGTGGGTATAATCACAAAAAATCAGTCAAAGAAAATTAGTTACTAAGACTGAATACAGAGCTTTAAAGAATATTAAAAATATAATTGAAAATATTTACTTAAACTTATGCCAAACATCAATCCACACAATATATACCTCTCTTTTGGGAAAAATATTATTGAGATGTTAGATTAATGGAATTAATTATTAAATTAATAAAATAATTTAAAATGAATACTTAGAGTAAAATCAATAAGGAAGGAGAGAATTTACCTATTACCTCTCTTTGATTCTTAGATATCTCTTTGAAGCAGGTAATTTCCTTACTGAATGTTGACAGAAGAACAGTAAAATTGAGATAAAATCCAGAACTGGAAGCATTACTAAGTGTTTGCAAATTTACAGAAAATTTATTAATAAACTAATAAAGAATCGCCATTTTATTTTAAAACATCTTACTCTAAGTCATGCATTTTTTGAAAAAGTTACTTTGTTAAATTAATTTCTGTGTTATTTTGCTTGAGGCTTTTTTAATTTTACTAATTAATTGCCCTTTTTTTTCAAACTAGACTAGGAATTGAATTAGAAACTACACAACATCCCATTTTACTGTTACATTTATTGCGTCTTGAAATGCAAGATCAATGTTTGCATGAAACGTGCATTGAGGAAGAGATTCTTAAGAACAGAATGAATTTAGCAAAGCTATTAAAAAATCAAATAAATTAAGACAAAAGCAACAGGAAAATCTAGTTGCCTTTAGTATGAGTGAAAGAAAAATTAACAGAGAAGAAAAAACATTCATATATAAGTGAAAAAATACTAATAATTATTTCTATAACTAGCTATTAGAATAAAACCTATCTTTGAACAGTCTTGATGGACTGAGATCTGATTGCTCCTTTCAGTCAACTACACTTGGGAAAATAAATTTTATATGAGCTAATTATGAAAATTCCTAAACTGTTGTGGTAATGCCTGTTGAGTTAGTGGCAATTCAGTTTATTTATGGCAATACTCTCAGTCCTAAATAGGTTCTTCTTACTGTATAAGTGTAGTTATAATTATTCCCATGATACTATGGAAAACAGCATGGAAGCTATCATTTCTTCAGAAGCCAACTTTGCAAAAAGACAAACTGCTGATGTCTTGGGGATAACTTCAAGAAATACAACCAAAAGGTTTACATTGTGATTTGGTGTAATTTTCCCCAATAATGTTTGCTGCATTTGAATATATATTAACACAAGCAGCCTCAGTTTCTGGGTAAACTTCCCATAAAAGCCACCCTAGTTGTTCAATTTTGAACTGACTACATTCATGCTGACAGCCCAAATAACAGTATTTTATTATATTGCATCTTCACTGCACATTTTATTTATCTCTGTCGTGACTTCTGGTTTTTGGCATCTGTTCAAAGCCTTTACCTGTGTTCCTTTTCCTGCTGTTTGTCCTTCTGGCAAACTGTTCTGGGGTTCGTTTTTTTTTAAAAACTTCTTTTGTTTTGTACTCAGAGCAGTATCTTGTACGTTCATTTGCTACAGAGTTCATTAGCTTAAAGAGCTTAGGCAGAGTCTTGATGGCACCAAATTGTGCTGCTGAATTGCAACGTAGCTGGGTATTAAATCACCAATTCTGACAACCTGTGAAAGATTGCTCGTAAAGATGCTCTTTGTGGCACGAAGCCAGCTTAATTTAGCAGTGAAATTTTTAAGTGAAATGTCACAATAAATATGTATGTTACCTATAAGCAATTCACAACTCATTTGGTTTGCATGCCACCCATTTAGTGTTCATTAGAAGGTCCCGCCTTGGTTCTTTATGTCTCTCCACAAGTTCCAAAAATACAGCATCCTTAAAAATTGGTGCTTTTCACAGGGCTTATAAGTTTGCTCCCTGTTGTAACAAAGACCTTGACTCCCTTGTTTATCAATTTCCTTGAAAGAGGACATTTTCCTATATCTGAAAAAGCATGAACAGTTAATGCCTTCATTCTATTGTGTAGGTCTTATGATTAAGCACTTCGTTTACAATTAGCTTTGGTCTTCCTTTGGAGCTGTTGTGGAGTCTGCTTCTCTGGAGACATCCAAACTCCACCTGGACACCTTCCTGTGTGACCTGGTCTAGGTGGTCCTGCTCTGGCAAGGGGATTGGACTATATGATGTCTTGAGGTTGCTTCCAATCCCTGATATTCTGTGAGTCTGAGATTAGGGCCCATGGGCATAAAACAACATGGTTCTATTCACTTCAACAGCTGCACAGGTTTGTGAACTTCATTTGGTGATAGAAAACTTCATCATTTTTCTAATGCATTGCAAAACCTTGCCTTCTGGGTCACTCATCCTGCCTGCTCCTCCCTGGAGGTAGACCATGCAACCCCTCTGTGGTCTCCCATTTCCAACCCTCCAACACTGGTACACAACAAAGTGGTTGTTACAGCAGCTACTACAAGCAGGAGTTTAGAACCACTTATTTAAAGCAATAATCTATTTAAAACTTTTTCCAGTTTTGTGATCTCACATCACTATGACTTTTAAATAGATGGAGGACCCAAGAAGACATCTGACATGTACGTGAAGAGTATTTGAGCTCTGCCTGTCCAGATTCAGTACAAATTAAGAAAAATTAGTCATTTCCCCTTGAGTCACGGCCAAATTTTGTCCTTGCTTTTATCATTGTAGCTACGGTGGTCTCTTCTACTGCAGATGAGCACACGTCTTGAATAATGAATGAGCCTGCCAACAAAAATATGCAAATCTTGTTCTTCATTTCAGTATTTGGACATATCCATTTCAATTTCCCAAATCCTCTCTTCTAACTTGAACTATTAATGATGCTAAGACAATTATCTAGCTCTACCAGGCTGCTTATTGTTCATCCAACAGAAACTCCTATTTTCACTAGAATGTCAAACTATTTCTTCAATTTTTCACATATAATTTCCTCACTCTTTCATGGTGCTTCTGTATCTTAAGTAGTCGCCAGGGTGTCTACAGGGATGAGGAAATTTTGTATGAAGAAGCAATGTGTTCTTATAGTCTGATATAGAAAAGTAATGTTGAGCTTTTAGGCTCGTAACTCCATCTATATCTTGAACTTGTGTTCTCTCCAACATGACTAAAACCCACAGATTTTCACTCATTGGCATTGATTTTAGTTGGAGGTAAGCAGACACATCCCTTTTGTTAGTGTTTTTTAGTTTTTTTCCCCACACACTTTTCTTTACTGAGGATATATTTAATTCATGTGAAAGAAAGTCTTACAAAAGTTGAGAGCATTTGTCCAGCAAAATAAGATTTGGGCACTGGAAGAAGAGCATTTGCCAAAAGTTACACATGAACCAAAAGCACTTACATTTAAAAATCAAGCTATACAAGTACAAAAAGAAAAAAAAAAAAAAAAGACCCAAAGACCCCAACCAAGAGGAGTGGAAAACAAGTTGGCTGCAGCAAGATTTAAGTTTCATTCTGCTGCCCTTATTCACATGATATCAAATTTACCTCTAGTTCTGAAAATCACTCAAGACAAAGTTTTTATTGGAATATTTTTCAGAATCTGAGCCTGTCACATCATGTGTTCCTACTAAGAGAAATTACACTAAAAGAAATTGTTCAAAGTACAATTCAGATACAAATTAATCACAGCACATACTCAAATGTTTAGCAAAATGTTTCTCAGTCTAGTAGTTTCAGGCTACAGAATTTTGAGATGTGAAACAGATTAAATATTTCACCTTAGAATCAGATTCCAGTCCTTTTGACTCCTGAATTGCAGGATTTAATGTTGCTCCTCAGTGGTGACCATTCATCAGCCAAGTGAATCTCACATAATGAGAAAGCTTCCTGCATTACAAATGTATGGAAAGTTCTATCTCAGAATTCAATTACAAGTATCAATACTTGCTATTCAAAGCAACAGCTCCAAAATAAAGCTCTTTAATTTGGTTACACTTTCAATTATAACCTGAAATTATTGTATATTCTTCTGCTTTTGGCACCACTGACAAACAGAGGAACTAATCCTGTACCTGCGACTCACACTAACACTAATGCAAGTAATCCCATTCAAATTAAGAATGTGTAAATAAAGATTATACATGTACATAAAAATTACAAGATAGGACAGATAAATCCCCTGAAATTAAATGATACAATACATTTATTTAGTTTCTTTCAGGTATGTGGTTTCACATGCTGTTTTGAAGCTAAAATTACAACTAAGAATACAAGACCCTCAGTAGCAGATTGTGCACAAGGCACAATCAGCATCCCCAACACCACTTATTGAACCTAAAATAAAAGCAGATCCCAAAACCTTCTTGCATCACTCAATTCATGCTCTCCCACATGCTCTTAGAGTGCTGGAGGCTCTTGACTCAAGCATGGGGTTCACCCTTATGAACTATTACTTTTAAAAAGTGTAGACTACTGCTATGACCAGTTCCATTAGAGGAAATGGAACAGAGACAAATGCTGGCAGGATTTTTCCACCTCCATTTCAGATTCCTCACCCCACCACTAGTAAGTTATAGTGCAGATGGACTAATCAAGAAACAGCATTATAACAAGACACAGGATGGCAGGACTAGGAGTAATGGATGCCAATTGGAAGAGGGAAGATTTAGGCTCGATAGAAGAAAGATGTTCTTCACTGTGAGGGTGGTGAGACACTGGATCAGGTTGCCCAGGGAGGCTGTGATGACCCCTGCCTGGAAGTGTTTAAGGCCAGAATGGATGAGGCATTGAGCAACCTGATCTAGTGAGAGGTGTCCCTGCACATGGCAGGGGGGTTGGAACTAGATGATCTTTAAGGTCCCTTCCAACCCAAACCATCATCATCACGTGAAGTCATCAGTCTTTCAGATGGCAAAGTAAAGGCAATTAGTTTGGACAGTTAAAAGAAGCACTCAGTAGATTGACACACCAGTCCCTGTCATCTCTCTCAGAAGGGTAAAGCATTTTTACACAATTTGTTTAAAAAATAAGCAGGTCATATCTAGATGGAGTGTGTGCCTTCCATGCAAGAGTAACAATTATGTTTCACCAAAAACTGAAGAAGTCTATTGTGTAAACGAAGGACACCCAAGCAGACATTAGCAAGAGAATCCACAGCCATCTATCATTTCAATGATCCCTGAACAACAGGATCTGGAAGTGATTTTGATAGAACAGATTGTGACAGCTTCATGGGAATTATTACAAGATGCATGGGCAAAAACGCACAGAATAAAAGGAAACAAAATAGGCTGTAGGCTCTTGTGTCAATTCACATATGATCAAACATTGAAAGTAGCCTTGCTAAAATCAGTGAACAAAAAGACACTGTGATGGCACAGGAGTCACTGAAGTGTCACATCTGAGCTAACCACAGTGAGAAAAGCAAATGGAGATTTTCCTGATAAATGAAAACATCAACAAAGCAAAAAGATGTTTCATCCTTCAGAAAAAAGAAAAACCAAGCACTGCACTCATCACATACAAAAACAGGATGCACACGCGAATATTATCTTGACTGGCTTCACAGTCAACCTACTTATCCTGTGAGTTAACTCTGTAATAACAGAAAAGGCTTAATTTTTCAGCATTTATATTTACTAACCTGTTGTAATGCAGTGGGCTGTTTGTCCTTTCCTCTATTTGCCTTTCAGTACCCCAGAAACTCTTCCTTCACACACTGAAGTTCACTCTCAGTTTCCCAATTGCTGTTTTCTCCATCTGAGGTCAGCAACTGGTTTGAAAAGCTTTAAGGAACAGCAGAAGAGTATGAGAAATCCAAGCTCCTTCTATGATTTTCACTAATAAAATGTTTAATTTTAGTGACTTCAGCAAAAGTAACTTCAGTCATGTGCCACAAGCACTGGAAGATGTCTTCTCTTTTTTTTTTGCAGGTTGAGACAATCCAAAAATAACTACCAACTTGCTAAACAGTTTGGGCTAGCTACAAAATCTTGGCTTCAGTTTCATTTGTAAAACAGCATTGGTGTTGGCAACATATTCCTTGCACCTTGAAGCACAGAAAACTAAGGCACTCAGTCAGGAAATCCCATGTGTCTCATTCTTACCCCCTTTTGAGGGTGCCCTCTCTGACAATTTTCTCCCCACTCTCTCTGTGGAATTTCAGGTAGGAAATTTGAAGAATCCAGCTGTCCCTCAATAACTTTACTTTCATTAAGCTATCAAAATTCAAAATTAGTTCTTTTTAATTCACAATTTACAAAATTTAAATCTAATTTCAATTAAAAGGAAAAAAAAAAGTCAAAAAGGTGAGTGCTGCAGAATGCAAACTTGATAATGTAGTGATTTTATCCTGCCAAAGAGAGGATTACTTGGCACCAGGTCACAAGCTCAGTGCAGACACAAAAGTGAGACCACAGCATTAAGGGTCAGACTCAAGAATTTAAGTGTTCACTGAAGCACCTTCACTGAAAATCCAACTGTGTTTGATTTCCAGATACAAGTTCTTCTGCTCTCTGCTTCAGGGCAGTCAAATAAATGCAAGTCAGCTTTGGTCCAAAAACCCCATATTGTCACAGTGTCTATTAGCCCAAGAAAAGAAGCAGCACTAAAACTGCTGCAGAGCTTTCAGACTGAAGCTGCTTTCTGTCCAGAGCTCAGAAGAACTTGTTAAAAATCAGTCTACACATGTGGAAATAGCTTGATTCGTAATGTTCTTCTTTCTTGATAACTTTGAAATCAATTTCACTGTAAAAAACCTATTTTTTTAATTTAAAAAACCCACAACTGTAGCAATAATATGATTATGGAACAATTTTGATTAAACAGATTTTCAACTGCTGCAAATAAACCACAGTCAAAAGTAGTGTCTTTCTCCCCAGGAACTGCTAATTACAGCCAAAATATCCTGGCATTCTTTGTCTCCACTGAGCTCACTCACTGTTTTTCTGACAATTCATGCAGCACAGACTGCACTATATTCTCTTTTTAAAATACAAAACATCAGATTGTATTTAATTTCATATACAGAATAATAAACTCATCATGCTATCCCAAAATACCGCAGCTTTTCAAAGACAGCAGAAGCACAGTCCTGCTGTTCAACAGCTTCCCCATTTTCTAGGGTTCTAAGGAATTGTCATCTTTTAAGTATAAAAAACATTCTTAAAACTTGTGTTGGACATGATCAGTTAATTCTTCTAGGTCTATTTTGGAAATCACTACCTAGGTTCATTCCAGTTTCTAAAAATACATATAATTAAACCCATGAGTTTGGAATCTTATACTTCCTATCTCTAAACATTATTCCAGTTAATCATAATATCACTGTGCAGTATCAGCCTGTGATAGTGATGATACCATTATAAAATGAATGAGTAAAAACAGACTTGCTCTTCAGACCTTGATGTATAGTAATTAACAGCCATTTTGTTCTAGAAGTGTTCTAGAAAGAACATATAAACTTGACAGAAAAGCTGACCGGAGATGCACATGCATTGCTATGACAGTCGAGGCACATGTTTAGTGGAGATCTGTGGCAGAGTAAGCCAAAAAATTAATTTCTAAAGCTGGAAGGAAGCAAAAGCAACAGCTTAGGGGGCTTTGAACAGGATCTAATGTAGAAAAAAAACCTCAGAGATTGGCATGAACCTGAAAGGATTCTCTTTTTCTGAAGATTTTTATCCTTCTTTTTCCAAAATGAAAAATGCCTTGCCAAAAAAACAAACTAACAGAAAAACCCCCAACGAAACGACCCTTTTGGGTTTTAATTTCTCAAATCAAAACAATTCAGCTTTGAAAAAAAAAAAAAAACAAACCTCAGATTTTCTGACTTTTTGAAAAATTTGCTTTCATTTTTTCCCCCAATAAAGCATTTGGGAATGTTGAACAAAGGTTAGAAAGGGCTTTAATTTTTCAAAGCTCCTTTTTATGATCAGTACACCATGAATAGTAAAAAACCATCACCTTACTCTTTGAGCTATCTTTTCCCCAACATTGTGCAAGATGTAGTAAATATTTACATCTTCATGCTTCACTCTACTCCCCTGTGTAATGATATGCTGCCATACCTACACTGTCTTTTTCTAAAGTCTGATTCATTAACGATTGTGAGGCACGCTGAGAGGCTCACTTATAAGCATAATATCAGAAACAGCTTTTGCAAAGAGCTCCAGAAATGAAGTGTCGTTATGAATTTCCACTCTTCTGCAAGAAAAGGCAGAATGACTTTCATATGTATTCCTCAAACACTAGAAAAAATGTTTTTAATCAACAAAAATGCACTTTTACCCACATTTAAGTGCAGGAGGAGATCAACCAGCAGCAATTCAAATTATAATATTTTTTATTTGTGAGCTGGAAGCCAAGGATAAGAAGAGGTTTAAGCTAATCCTTACCAGACACCAGGCAACTGAGGGTTAAAATCTGCATGCCTGCTCTGTCCCTATTCTCCTGTGCCAAAGTGCAACAAAGAGGCCTAGCTCCAGGTGATTCCATGTGCCATATGTGCTACATTTCCCGCACAAACCAGAGAGTTGAGAACAGCATTTCCAGGTTTACAGCAAGATTTTCTTGCTTTTTGTCAGTTTGAGCCTGGCCCTCCTGTTGTTTATACGTTTTATTTAAATTTGTGTCTTTCTTAGTGCTAAGGACAATTTCCAACATACAGCAAAAAAGGGACGGGAGGGGAAGATAGAACTATTCCCTGCAGAACTTACAGCCAAATTCAGCCCTTTGGAGAAGCTGCTCAGGGAAGCATGAAATTTTCACAGATGTCTGGGTAGCACGAGGGAAGCATGACTGACACGTTCTGCTGCCCTTGCTATTCAGAATATTTTTGGGAGTAGCTCTTGCTGTGGGAGGGGCTTCTTTTTCACAGAATTTCAAAACACACCTCAGCATGGTTGTTTTCAAAAGGGGAAGACACACACTAAAAATGCCTACCCATGAGCTGAGCTTTACCCTCTCTGAGTGGTCCTGGTGATTCTGAAGAGGCCATTCATATGAGAAAAGTAGAAAATTTGGCATGGGCTTAGCCGTGTGCTCAGATTTTAGGAGGTTGGCCAGCTTTGCTGAGGCCCCTCAGATTGATAAACTGGTTCTGAGCTCTGACATGGAGGGATAAAAATGAACACAGGAGGCAGAGACACTGTGGGTCACGCTGCAGCTGTGCTCATCGGAGCTTCAACAGCAGTGATACTGCCATGGGAAAGAACAGGGAGAGATGAGGTTTGAGGCTTTTAGGGCTGCCATGCGGCAGATCATCTCCTACGAGAACACTTTGCTTGCACAAGGTAAAAAACTCACACACCTGAATGTAGTTCTTCCTTTTTCATAAAGCCTATTCACCCAGGTTTGCAGAGGCAGTAAGATGGGAATCACTGGCAGTAGTTGTCTTCAAGCCACCACTTCTCCTTGGAATTTGGCATGATAATGGTTTAAGCACTGCCAGAAACAACAGATCATGGAGATAAATCCAATGCTACAGATTCATCACTTCTCAGATTAATTTGGAAATTTAAAAAAAGCAACTAGGATTGGTAAATATTTTGCATTTGTTACAAGTACTGTGAACCAGATTTCCCCTTTGAAGTATCTCTATCCAAAACACTCAAAGAAGATCAAAACTTTGAAAATAAATTCCATGCATAAGCCTTTTGTTAGCAACCAAGTTATGCATCTCCAGGAAGAGAGCTCAGGGTCAACCATGCTAATAAAAAATGCTGCTTGCATCACAACTATACACTTCCCATCATAATTCGCTCCTGTTTCATCATTCTGGTCAGCGAGACTGTTACCTGGAATTCAAAATATACATTCAAAAAATAAACAGTGGATTTCTTTACTAAAATGCAAGGTCTGATTATCATCTTGCAAGAACTGATGGCAAAGTTGTTAGCTGAATTTTGGAACATTCAAAATATACATTAAAATAAAGAAACAACAGTGAATTTCTTTACTAAAATGCGATGTCTGATTCCCATCTCGCAAGAATTGATGGCAAAGTTGCTAGCTGAAGTTTGGAACTGATCACAGCCTATTTATATCTGACATATATAACATGCTAAGGTTTTTGGGTTGTTTTGTGTTTTGCCCTTTTTTTTTTTTTTCCCCCCACCCCGCAGGAAAAAGATCTGGCAGCGTACATCTGTTTCACAGTAACAATAAGATATTAATATTACCCAGTAATTCAGCTGCTTCCCAGCCTTTGGGCAAACTTTAGTGAAGTGAGCAAACTCCCTATTTTCAGCCTTGCTAACTCTGCAAGCTTCCTCTTCAGGAATTTACATGAAAATGTGTTAATGCACGTTAGAGACTATATTTTTTCTCATTTTTTCTTTTAATAAACAGCTTTCCAGACTAATAAATATCATCTGGTCATAAAGCTACACCCTGCACTATGAGTTAGGTGCTGAGTGTCTGCTTAGTGAAGAAAATATAGTAAACTAATACTGTGATTGCACAAGATGGAATCCAGATACAATTCCAGCGAGTTATACTGAATGCTGATAACTGGGGAAGGAAAAAAAATATCTTTCAAATAGTATAATAACTCACTGCAACAATGGAAAAAATAAAATAATTATTGAAAATCAGTTTCAGTACTGAACAGAAAGTTTTTTTATGGTGAGGGTAGTAAGTGAAACACTGGTTGCCCAGAGAAGTTGTGGATGCCCCCTTCTCTGGAGGTGTTTAAGGCAAGGCACTGAATAACCTGATCTAGTGGGAGGTGACCCTGCCTATGGCAGGGGGGTTGGAACTAAATGGTCTTTAAGATCTCTTCCAACCCAAACTATTCTGTGATTCTATCACCAAATCAGGATGAAGGTGATATCAGGTGATAGAAACTTAAACTAGTGCTGGAATCACCTTCAGGAATTCCAGCTGCAAAACAGAAAGATATTTTCCTGTTTCTCCTGGGAGATCTCTCTAGATTATCAAGGTAGACAACTCAGAAGGAAGTTAACATGTGAGTTTTATCAACCATATCTCCCTTCAGAGCCAAAGTGGTGTCCTCAGCTGCCGTGATTTCAACCACTCCTAGTTCTCCTTTTGCCACTAACCAACCATTCTTTCAGCATATCAACACAGAGAGAAGATAAATATGGACTTACCTGTACTTCTCCTGCAATCCCAGCTCAGAACAGGCTGAGTAATTGCAAGATTTGTACTGCCAGGGCACAGGAAAGGGCCTTTGTGTAAATGAAACACCGGGTCTTCAAGTTAAGGTCTAAGGAAGACTTAAACAGTGCTGATACCTTTCAGATACTCGCCATGTGTTCCCTCAAACTATCCACAGAACTCCTCATGCCTTGTCCCAGCACGCTGAGGATTCAGAGTTAACCCTGGAGCTGGAAGCCAGAGCAGACAGTTGTTTCAAGTTCCCAGTCAAGATCTGCAAATGACTCTGACACAGAAATAGATCCCATGAGCCAGAAGTTCACTCTTTCAGTTGAATGGATGAAAATAACTTCTTGAAACTAGGACTACAGATGACCTAAAACATTCACCTTTAGAAAAAAAAAATAGAAGCAGTATTCTTTCCTTAAATGTGAGACCACACACAGTAGCCAAAAAAAGAAAGGTTGTGATATATTCTGGGATATGCAGAGTTAATTGTTCAACAAGAAATTCTGTCACTGTTCAGAGATGATCTACATAGTTCAGCATATAATATGTTCCTCTTAAAGGAAGTTGTCAGTGCCTGATGGGGTTTTTATTACAATTCCTCACTATAAAATGCACTATTTGATTACTAGCATGAAAGTGATTCTAGAATAAAGGAAAAAGGAGAAATGAGACCCTTCCACCTTTTCAACAGTTCGTGCACTTGTGCATGTAAAAATACAACATATTTCATCTGTATTTTTCATGAGGCATACCTTACATCTATGGGATGGAATTTCTCTGTTGATGTATTTAGATGTGATGCAATGCCATTGCATGGCACGCAGCTAAGTGCTCAGCTTCCAAAGTACACTTTCCTCAGAGATTTCCTCTTGAATTGGTAAGACAACTATTTCCAAAATATTGCATTAACACTTCTGCAATGCTGTGTATAAGCTGGTACCTGACACTTTTTAACCAGACAACTAGATTTCGAATTACCCATTCTTGATTATATTGATACTGTAATAAAGCAGTCGTCAAAATAAACTAACACAAGACAAAATGAGAGAAAACAAATATTTTAGCAGCAAGCATCAAGTTTTCAATTAAGCAGAACAGGAGTCAGAGTTTCTGAAAGGTTTTTAGATGCGCATCTTAGAATCTACAAACTCTAAGTGCTGGTGGCCATTCAATATTTATGTGTGCTTTCAAAGAAACAACTCAGCTTAATGTGAATTTTCCTTCCCCTGACTGAAAACTCTTGTAGCAGGACAACCACATCCATTGGGAGAGCAGGATTATTTGGAAACAGTCCAGATCAGACAGATGGCAGAGAAAAAGGGATGAGGGAAATGTTCTGTGTTGGGAAGTTTCAGTAGCAGTGTAACATTTTAGATGACAAAGAAATTGGTCCATGTCTTCAGCTCCTGAATTTACTAAATTCAGGTACAGCGTAAACAAAATATTTCTCTAAACTAAACCAAATCAACATAATCACCCGTGGCTTTGAGAAAAATGATATGAACTATTTAGTGAAACCAGCTATCAAAATATTTTTCTGTGTTTTCCAAATGAGTATACACTGCAATAAAAAATCCCCCTTAGCTTTCTTATTTTTCAAGATAAATTTTTTAAACTAATTTGATTTTTTTTTTTTAATCTGTATGACTATCTGCAGCTTTCAACTTTTTAACTCTGATGAAAATGTGACAGATTCAGTTCAGGTGCATGATCTTTAGGCTTGCATACTTCAAATCACTGCTTTTTATTTGATTTAATGCTGCTCACAAAATCCTAAGGAAAGCAAAAGCATGCCACCTGGTTTCATGCTTCATGCACTGAGTTAGGGGATACTTGGTGAACCCCAAAAGTAAAGATTTAACCAGATCTAACCAAGCTATCAAACAATGATTCAAGCAGATCTGTTTCTTTTGCCAGCATCACACAGGAAGCTGATGTCGCTTTGAGTCCCCACCTGATTGACGCAGGGAAACTGATAAATTTGGGGATGAAGCTCTGGCTCATTCAACTGCATCCCTAATGCTCAGGGAGATTATGTAGCAGCTAATGATGCAACAAGCATCTGCTGAGACACTGCAGGGAATCCTGGTGAACTATAAGGAAACCAGTAATCTTTTGCAGACAACTCCTCTCTGGACTATTCTGGAGAGGAATTTTAGGTAGCCAAACTCTGCAAACATTTTCATAGTAAACCAAAGTCATGTATATGGATATATTCTCTGTATTGGCTCCCATCCAGCTCAGGCACAGGAGCAATACTGATGCCACCGTGCCAGTCACCATGCTATACAATTACATTAATTTGTGCTGCCACAACTGCAGAATTAAAAGATAAAAGTAGTACCTCTGGTATGAAATCTAGCTTTTGTTGTTAAGATTATTTCCTTGCTCCCTGACATAAAAGCAATCAGTATGCCATTAGGTGGATGAAATAAAAAGTTTCTCAGAACTAACTCTGTCATCTTGGACATCAAAATTACAGCTGCAAGGAGCCACCAGTGCATTTGTTTTCATCACAACCAGTGCAATATCCTCATAAAAAAAAGAGATCATTTGACAGGGTTTTTTTGTTCAACTCATGACAATTTATCCATGTCAGTGTTTGTTATCTTATTGTCATGAAAGCTCCTCTGCAGGCTGCCAGTTCATTATCTATACATGAGTTTAAAGCAGAATTTTCCTTGATCCTAAATGCCAAGCAACCTACCATTTTGCATTTGCCAGAATTATTTTGTAATTGGTCACTGGGGTCTTCTCTTAGAACTCAACCTGTATCGAAGCTTTTCTTCAAATATTAGATACTCTACCATGCCCTAGTTTCTTGTTGCTCAGTGCACGAGGTAAAATTTGCCCAACCATACCTACAGATAAATCATAGAATCACAGAATCATAGAATAGTTTGGATTGGAAAGGACCTTAAAGATCATCTAGTTCTAACCCCCTGCCACAGGCAGAGACACCTCCCACTAGATCATGTTGTGGGTATCTTTCCACAACCTCTCAGAATCTCTTATCCTGGTTAATGCAATATTGTTTCTTCCAATCCCACTGATGGCCACCTCATTAGATTGTCAAATAAGAACACATACACTTTGTCCTACACTGCCCTTCACAGTTGAGAGGAGCTTTTTCAGAAAGACTGTGCAGGACCCTGTTTCCTTCAGATCTTTCCTTCAAACACTTTTTTTTACCATTGTGCCAATTAAAAGCTGAGAAAATAGCTGTTTTCTCCTAGATATGTGCTGTCATCCTATCCTTCTGCTTCCCTGACTCTATGTCCACCAGTTGGAAGGTACCTTTAAAGGCCACCTAGTCCAACTTCCTCTGCAGAGAGCAGGGACATCTTGCACTTGATGAGGTTGCTCATTTTTCATCCACACTGCAAAGTCTTCGGGGCAGGGACAGTTTCTTGTGCTTTTATAGTGCCACCCGGGGCAAAGCCCACTTTATGACTAGAACTTGTAGAGAACATACATCAGTAGAACAGGCCACAGCAAAGCTTTACTGTGGTAAGAGGAGCTGTCTGCCAGCAGAGCTTGCTTTGCTGCAGAAGGGAGAGAAACCCCAGCAGACCTTTCTTCCCACACTCGTCTGCTCGCAGCTTCCCTAAACAAAACAGTGTCTGCTCGACTTGGAGGCGGCCCCTCCAAGGGACACATCGGTGTCTCACGCTTTGAAGCTTGTGTAGCAGTCAAAAAGACCTCTTTCCTTCCTTAGAGAAAGAAGAAGGGAAAGCTTTAAGATACATACAGCAAACAAAAAAAAAGATGAAAACAATCAGGGGCCAGAACTTATTTAAAAGGAAAAGCAGAATTTATTTTCGTGGGCTCTGACAAAGGTCCAGCCTTGCAAAGATAAAACAGGCTTTTGCTGAAATTGCTTGAGTCATAACAGTAAGAGGCAGAGATCTCTTGCAGTCCCACCACGGAGTTACACAGCCATTCCCAGCCACCTGCTGGCAGTTCACACTCCTCTCTCCGGTCTGCCTTCCTGGAAAACTAACATATTCCAGCTGTTCCCTGGTCCCAGACCTTAACCCTTTTCTCTCCCCTTCCTAAGTCATACCATCCTCCTCCGTGCCTTCCCTTTGTTCAAGCAACTGTGTGTCACAATGTGTAACTCTGTTGTGACGCCAAAGAGAAAGATGAACTGTTTAGATTTCGGAGTTAAACAAACAAGACCTAAACTAGGATCGTCTTCCTTCAAATCAGAGTATGATCAGAGTATGTTGGCAAAGAGGGTGACAGTAGTGTCTACCAGCCTGGACTACAACTGGCCTTCTTAGCAAAAGCTCAGAGGGGAGTCAGATGAGTTTTCATAAATGCTTCATTTGAAGATGATAGAAATTATATGTCTGAAAAGTGGGAATTTAAGAATAAGCATTGATTCTAACTCTGAGCTTCAAATCTCCTTAGTTTATTTTTGTATTTGCTTTTCTGGGAGAATCATAGAATAGTTTGGGTTGGAAGGGACCTTAAAGATCATCGAGTTCCAACCCCCCTGCCATAGGCAG
>VZTY01003832.1:64960-101705 GCA_013400935.1 Turnix velox
GATGCAACCCAGGATTTGGTTGGCCTTCTTGGCTGCAAGTGCACACTGCTGGCTCATGTTGAGTTTGTCATCAACTGACTTACAGGGAAGCTGAAAACATGAATTTCCTGTCTAAACATCTTCTCTTTATGGGAATTGATATGCTAGGAAGATATCCTTCAATTGCCACACTCTTAAAATGGCTGCACCAAGTCCAAGGTATGGGGACATGAGGCATGAGGCTCAGTTTTGGACTTTGTCTGTCATCTCTATACCATTTTGAGTAGTGCTTTTCCTATAAGATAGGTTTATTTTGCAGGCTGTTGCAAAACCTGCCCATGGCAAGGGGGTTGGAACTAGATGATCTTTAAGGCCTCTTCCAACTCAAACCATTCTGTGTATCACCTTCCAAAAAGTATAACCTGACCAGTCATTAAAAGCATGGGGATCGCTGTTACAATCTGCTGAGTAAAATGATTAGAAGTATTTAAAAGACTTGATCTCTGGGCTAGATGGCATCTTTTTGAAGATATTTTCTGTCATTCTTTTTTCTTCCTCGGATGTTTTCAAAAAGTTTTTTGGGCAGCTGGAACCTGAAGGCATATTTGCTTCATTACATATGCTATTTTGTCTGCTGGAGCTGATTTTTGTTAATATACAGATAAACACAGAAAGCCTTCAAAGACCTTACAAATATATTTTGTTTTAAATGTAAATACCACCCTAGTATCATTAACAGCCAAGCTAGCTTGTTTCTCTTAGCATTTCTATGCCTTACATGCCAATAATCTCAGGGCTTTTTTGCCTGAAATAAATTTTCATTAATCCTGAGGAGGGCTCTTTCTGTCTTTCCTGACTGATTCAGGTTTAATTGGCCTCTAAGGATAGTAAGCTGCTTGAGGATTCTTTCAGAATCTGTGTTCCTCTGCCTTTTTGCCAAATACTTCATTTCATCTAGCAATTTGTTTCTATCAGCTTATTTCCCCTATTTTCCCTGCCGGAGACAAAGCTGCTACTTTTTTTCCCTCTGATTATATTTTATAAGCATTTCCCCCCATCAGTGTTCTCTGGAAAAACACTGTTTTCAGGTATCTCCATCTTTTGTTTCAAAGTCTATTCTGATATAACCTAAAAAAAGGTTTAGTCACAAGGTTTTTTTGCTATTTCTCTTCATACCAGCTAAACTGAATCTCCATAATAGCTGTGTGGGCTGATCATACCATTTAACCTCTTTCCAGCAAGGCCAAACCAGATTGTGAGGAAATCAGCACATAATTGAATGTAAGACAGAAACTGCAAAGCAAAAAAAAAAAAAAAATCAAAAAAAATCAAAAAACACTCTTGAATTAAAAACTGAAAATTATACAGAAAAGGACTTTCAGCTTCCTTTCTCAAGAACTGTGTAGAACTCCTGGATCTTGTTTTCCTTCTAACAGGGAAAACTGGAATTCTTCTATGATTTCCTGTAAGCTGAAATAAAAAGTTTTGCTATTTTTGTGCCAGATAATTTTCATTCCCTTCCATATGAGGACAGATGCCTCCATTTCAGCAAGATATGATTTCCATAAGCAGTACTGAATCCATTATTTGCTTGCCATACCTCTACTTGTACTCTTAGTTTTTTAGAATAGTCTCACTCTGCAACAGTAATTAGAAGATTTTTATGCTGGTACCTCACAGTTTGCCTTCCCAGACTACCTTTGTAGCCAGTAATTCTCCATTCTTCTGTGTAGCTTTATTTATTTAAAAAAAATTCCAATCATAAACTTTGAGGCAGTCAAAGGCATCTCTTTTCATAGATAATCAACATTCAAATTAATGGCCTTTTCATATGGCTTAGCCTTAGATGGATTCTCATTTCTCCCAGAAGATACTTGGGTTTTCAATAAACTTCATATTTTGAAGCCAGGACGTGCTCAAATCATATTCATGCCATATTCCCATCTTCAAAAGCCTTTAAAGGTGCGTATCTATTCCAGAATTTGGTGAAATTCTGGATAATAATGTTAGAAATTGTAACTAGCAGAAGCTATTATTTTACTGTACAGCATTTTTTTTATTCCTGAACTAAAAATTGCACTGAAAGGCTAAAAATATATACTTTGTACTTTCTATAGCAGAGAGATCTCTTATATCCAGAGAGATGAAAAGAAAAGGAGAGACATAATAGAGAGGGGATGGAGAAATAAAATGTTAAGATACAGATGACTGACAGAAGCAGTTTGCTTCTGACCCAAATGTGGCAGGTGCTTCCTTTTAAAGCAGCTGTCTCAAATTTACACCTTGAATGAAATTCTCCATCCACTCAACATCAAGGAGGGCAAGATTCCAGTAAAATCTTTGAGATAACACCAAGAAAAAGGGTAGATGTTTAGGACCTTTGTTAGAATGCTTTCTGTAGTCTTTCTTAAATGCAAAGAAAGAAAGAACAGCGTGGAAGTAAATAATTAAACAGTTTAATGCAAGTATTCATGCTTACCTGGCTGATGCGAAGTGGAAAGCATGTCTTCTAGCTCAGATTCTCGCTTGTAACTACTCTTAGACCCTTTCACTACCTTTGTAGTCCTCAGAATGTGTAAAATTTTCATGCTCCAAGAAACTGGAATCCAAGAGAAGGAGAAATAATATTTCTCTTAATAAGTTTGCATTTACAACCGATATATATCAAGGGATACAAGATCTCTTTTATAAAGAATCAAGATTCTTACCTGGTGAGAATCAAATACTGTTTCTGTATCTCAGCCTGGTTTTGAAGTCTTGGGATTGCAGGACCACATTTCTCTTGACTGCTATACACAAATCTTCTGCATGCTCTGAATTGACAGATCATAAAATGGGCTGGCAAAAATAGAAACTAAACAAGAAGAGTGCAGAGAACTCTGGCCCCCCCCATGGCCTTTTCCAGTTATTTGTACTTCAAGTGCTTCTTAGATAAAGTGCAGGTTAAAATATACTCCAAGAGAAATGTCATTTAAATTGCAGGGAGCACTAATACGTGCAGAAGAGTGCACTTGAAAAACAAAATCACATTTTGCATGCACATACCGATTTTTAAACATTCAGGTTGCAAATTATTTATATTTGACATGGCATTTGATGGTGTTTTTATAACTTATGTAACTTCATTAATTTTTAAAATAATTTTATTGTAATCTTTTACCGCTGTTTTCATGATCTGAACCCAAAATCTGCATTCTTCTTACAGTATCTTCTGCTGAACTTCAAAAGTCCTACATTACTGAACTTCAAAAGTTATGAACACTACAAGAAAATTTATAGCCCTTCTTCAAAGCAATCAACATGTCTCACTTGACTAAATTTTTGCAGTTAACCCTGAACCAAGATGTGGCAGTTCCCATTTTTGTCACAGAAGTAGATGTGAGTCAAAACGAAAGCATAAAATGTGTTTGTATTTATGAATTTGTCTATTTAATTATGGGGGGTTTTAGTGGTAAAGGTGGCATTGCATGAAGGTATGTAGAGGGGATAATACAATCTTGCAATTACTGGAGAAGAAAGAAGCACAGATAACTTTGAACTTAATGAACTTTCTCAGATGTAAAGGTCCCTTGAGGAGACATCAGGCCACAGTTACCTCTTTGCCCTGTCACGTGTTTAAGATTTGAGAGGAGGGGGGTCTGTTTTTTCCACACACAAGCAACTTTCTCCCTCCCACAAATAAACTGACAGAAAACATCTGTTGCTCTTGTTCAAAGATGCAGGAGGAACAAAGGGGCTTCTAAGAAATTTGGAGAACTGTGGAAAAGAGGAAACTACTCAGTGGAGCTGAAAATAAAAGCAGAGAGAGGACTAATCAGAGTGCTGGAGCACCATAACTTATGAGGGCAGGCTGAAGGAATTGGGGTTGTTCAGCCTGGAGAATACTCAGGGAGTACTTCATAGAAGCTTCTCAGTACCTGAAGGGGGGCTACACAAAGGCTGGGGTAGGGCTATTTAGTAGGACACAGGATGGCAGGACTGGGAGTAATGGATGCAAATTGGAAGAGGGGAAATTTAGGCTGGATAGAAGAAAGAAGTTCTTTACTGAAGGTGGTGAGACACTCGAACAGGTTGCCCAGAGATGTTGTGGATGCCCCCTCCCTGGAGATGTTTACGGCCAGGCTGGATGAGGCACTGAGCAACCTGGTCTAGTGGGAGGTGTCCCTGCCCATGGCAGGAGAGTTGGAACTCGATGATCTTTAAGGTTGCTTCCAACCCAAACAATTATATGATTAATGCTGGGACGTAACAGTTCACCTCCTGAAGTTGGATCTCTCCATGACTGCTGCATGTTCCCATTCACAGGGTTTGGAATAGTACACAGAGAGAGAAAAAAATGTGAAACACATTTTCCAATCCTCCCACATTTGAAGTGTTTCTTCTAGCTATTCTTTCCCCTGAGGACTGTCAAGACATCCAGGGAAGCTGGAAAACACCCCCTGCTCCAAACCTCAGATGAGCAAACACATCATTGGACGCACTAAAAAAACTGATTGGGGAAAAAAAAAAAAGTAGCCTGGCTTTAAACACCTCCAGGGAGGGGGCATCCACAACCCTTCTGGGCAGCCTGTTCCAGTGTCTCGCCACTCTCACAGGAAAGAACTTCTTTCTTATCTCCAGCCTAAATCTCCCTTTTTCCAGTTCGCATCCATTACTCCTAGTCCTGCCACCCTGTACTTTATTAAAAAGTCCTACCCTATGCTGTCAGGTTCTTGGGATAAATTACCATTTGGAGGAATACCTAAGGCTGCGTAAAGCACCTTCAGCATTAATCAGTGGTGGTCTTTTAACAGAAAAAAAAAGAAAAGTCATCAGCCACCTAAAATCTAAAGTCATCCACATCAGTTTCTTCTGCCTGTTGAACTCTATGCTTCTGTTGGTTAATGGTGGTGGTAAAGAGATGGTAAAAAAAGGAAAAAAGCAAATGGAAATGGTACTTGTGTTCATTCTTCTGGTAAATACTGATTGGGGGTTCTCTCATCCTTAAAGGAAACGTAAGAGAAATCCCAAAATGACACTAAGTCAATTGTAAAAGGTGTGTTATTTACAGAAAATGCTCCCTTGGAAGCATTTCAAGCTATTAAATAATTATGCATTTAGGACCACATTGCACTTAGTAAAAACATCTACAAACACATGTGGAAAAATTACCACTAAATCCTGTTATCTCAGGCGGCAGCTTTGGCACAAATAAACCCAGATGGGATTAGGAATTTAAGCCAAGAACATAAGGGGTGTGTAACACCCCCAGACAGCCACAGTGACCCTCCTCACCTCTCACTCAGCATGCTGAATTTTGCTTAAAAAACAGCCTAATGCATAAAAAAATACCACAGGCTTGCACCCTCAGCCCTGCGTGCCATGAAGGAAGGGGCTGAGGGGATCTTAGGCCATGGACCCCCCCCCTACAAACAGAACCAGGGCCAGGCCTTCAGATAGTTCTCTTACTTGAATCATGTTAAATACACCCCCATTGACGTGGCCACAGCAGAAAGCTGGGAAAAGAGCCTTAAAGATGTGGATGTGTGTGGAGGCTGCAGTGGGGCCTGGTTCCATGCTGCCATGACAGGCTGCTGCCTCATACAGCAGCTGTAAAAAAAAAATAAAGGAGGTAAAAAATCCCACCACCCTTTTTATGTGCTGTCTGGAAAAAAAGGTGAGGAAGTGAAAAAGTTTTATTTTGACACAGGATTGAATTCCCCTCATGTTTTTAAGTTTCCAATCCAGATCCTAAACTAGGGTACCCCTGGTATTTAAACTGACAGTGTAAAGCCAAGACACTGGTGCCTGGGTTAAAAAATAAACAAGAATCTTCAAGTAACATATTACTTCCACACACATAGATCGATAGAAAAGTGTAAGTAAAACTTAAAATAATGTAGATTATGTGCTGCCTACCTTAAAATTGAATTATATAGAATCATAGAATGGTTTGGGTTGGAAGGGACCTTAATAAGATCATCTAGTTCCAACCCCCCTGCCATGAGCAGAGACAACTCAAAGAAAAAACATTTTATGGGTATTTTGCACACCCAAAAAGCACAATGCACAATTCTAAAGAAAGAGGCGAGTTGAATTTTAGCACTTCTGCAAAAACTACTTTTCATTTTACCTTTCTTTGTATTGCTTGTGGGCTCTTGGACACCTCAGGAGTTGGGAAGGACAAGAGACGTGGAAGGCTCCCACAGACCACTGGTTTATTGTCAGCAAGGCCACAGGTTTTCACTGGTTATAGAATCATAGAATGGTTTGGGTTGTAAGTGACCTTAAAGATCATGTAGTTCCAACCCCCCTGCCATGGGCAGGGACACCACCCACTAGACTAGGTTGCTCAATGCCTCATCCAGCCTGGCCTCCATGGTCCCTGGAGCATCCACAACCTCTCTGGGCAGCCTGTTCCAGTGTCTCACCACCCTTACAGTAAAGAACTTCTTTCTTCTATCCAGCCTAAATCTCCCCTTTTCCAATTCACATCCATTCCTCCTAGTTCTGCCAACCTGTACCCTATTAAAAAGTCCTGCCCTAGACTTTCAGGTTCTCAGGATAAATTACCATTTGGAGGAATACCCAAGGCTGCACAAAGCACCTTCAGCATCAAACAGTGGTGGTCTTTTAACAAAAAAAATACATAAATCATCTGCCAGCTAAGATCTAAAGTCATCCACATCAGCATCTTCTGCCCTTTTCTATTCTATGCTTCTTTTGGTTAATGGTGGTGGTAAAAAGATGGAGGAAAAACAGCCACCTGCTCTTTAGTTCTTAAAGAAACACAAAACCATATAACAGGTGATTATTAGCTCCATCCTTAATTCCCTGACACCCAGAAAAAGGAAGTAGAGAACATGTCAGATCTCCCCTGCAGCTTATCTTCCCAACTCCAGATTCCAGCATCTCCAAATGCCTCAAAGCAAGCCTATTATTTCTTGTTCAGACAAGCTGAAAGGGAAGCTCTGGAAAGCCCCTTCTCAGAGTGGAATCTCAATCTTCAAACCAGAAATCCTGCTCCTCGCAAGTGTTTTGGGTGATTGTATCTCTCCTTAGTCATATTGCCCCTTGGCCTGCTAAATAGCAATGATTAAAACCCTTCCTTCTATGTTGGAATAGGTAGTTGTTTGTAAACCTGCAAGGATAAAACCATGAGTTTGTTCAGAGTAGGACCATGATTATTATAGAAAGTGTTTATAGACAAAATATCTACTGAAAATAAGTATCTTGCAGCGTAAATTGATAACATGGGCTGCTCTCAAGCTCAATCTTGCAGAACCAGTTTTAAGGTCTTCTTAATCAGTGATTGCAACAGACTGTAAGAGATAGAAACCATCTAAAGGCCAACATACCAAGAAAGTATACAAGCAATGAAGCCTCATGTGAAAATAAACACATAAAATGCTCCAGATCATGCCAGCAAGAGGCAACAGCAGAGCAAACAGCCAGCATCAGATACAGAGATACCACGACTTTCTTGAGTGCATTTGGTTGAGTTGATAGAGTGATCACAAATCATGAGGTAGCAACAATCCCAGATACACCCAAGATCTCACATGTGGGCTTGTGAACCTTTGCCCTGGAGGTGAGCAGAGATTTAAAAAAAAAAAAAAAAAAGTTTCTATCACTCAACATGTGAACACATGCAGCAGCGTTCTCAGATAAGACAAACATCATGGCTGTGAGCCATTGGGCAGGCAGCCCTTAAATGTATGATTCTTCCTACAAAACTTCTCCCTTCAGAAGCTTCTTAACCACAAAATACACCTCAGAAAAACTCTGCTACCTGAGCATTAATTAAAATAACCACTTGATGCACTGAGCATTGAAAGTTCTGAGAAATAAAAGAAGTCTCACCTTCAGCAACGAGGCATCAAAAGCTTGGGCACCGAAACACCATCATGCAGAGATGCTCATCAGAGAAATTGTCTCACCACAAAACTTTTGAATTGAAAAAGCAATTTTGTTAAGAAATTAACCAAGGAATCACAGAATGGTTTGGGTTGGAAAGGACCTTAATTATTATCTAGTTCCAACCCCACTGTCACAGGCAGAGACACCTTTCACTACACCAGGTTGCTCAATGCCTCATCCAGCCTGACCTTAAACACCTCCAGGGAGGGGGCACCCACAACCTCTCTGGGCAAACCATCTTCCCTTCCTCTTAGAGTAATGCACCAACACAGCTATAAATGGCTGGAGAAATAAGAAGCAGAACCAAAGATACTACAAATGGAATGAATTTACAATAACTTACCCTGTGAACTAAAACAGCTTTTGGAAGCTGTGCCTACTCACCTGTCTAGAGGATGTGGATTCAAAGTTTATTACAATACTGACAACATCCACAGAATTTGGCAAGTCTAGGCAGAACTGTCTTCTCTTATGTCTTACCAATCATGGCAGGGGTGTTGGAACTAGATGATCTTTAAGGTCCCTTCCAACCCAAACCATTTTATGATTCCATGAATTTCACTCTCCCAATTTATTAGAGGGTCACACTGATGGCAAGTTAGCTCCCTTTCCTCTGTACCTATCAATTTCTGCTGCTTTGAGTCTAAAGAGATTTGCTTTTTTTTTTTTCTTCCACTAAACTGCAAACACATAAGATCTTCCCTTGCTGATTTTTTCCAGTTCTCTCTTTTCTAAGCTTGCTTATCCTAAGTTATCCCAGCCTGTCTTCTGGCCATTTAATATCCCCCTTAATGATTTAGACTTCACAAATACAAATCTCTCTACTTTTTTTCCCCATGTCTTTGCCCACAAGGCAACACCTTTTCTACTTCCCACCATCTGACACAAAACAGCAGCACATTTCAGGCTTTCAAGATCTATTACAAAACAGCATCTTACTTCCTACCAAGAAGTACAGTAGGCTCAAGTCAAAAGAAAAAAAAAATAGTGTTTTATTAACTACCACACTGTTATAATACACTTTAAACGTACAATAAGGTAGCCTTTAAATTTGAGGTGGTTTTTAAGAATAACAAATGAACAGATTTCCAAATGTTTGTAAATAGGTGAACTGCAGTAATTGTTGTAGTACATTTTTTTGAAAATGGTATATAGCACTTACAGGCTGGCTATAATAACTTCAGTTTGTACATTTTTTTCCCTATAATTGAAAATATAAACAGTAATTAAAAAATAAAAAGAAAATTCAGCATAATAAAAAACATATATGTTTATCATCAGTTAAATGTACTGGATACATACAATTTTTTTAAGGGAAGAAGCAAAAAAAGGAAAGATGGCTGATATTTAAATGCAGATTGACTAACCAAAAAACTAAACAACAAACAAATAAAAACCTCATAAACCCCCTAGTTCACTATGACTATATCCATATGTTTGGGAGTACTGTCAATATGGAAGTGATTTTTCTGTTGTATTTGCATATGTTATATTTTACTGGTAATTTACACGATGGCTTTTAAGGCCCTGGCAGACAGATGGTTTGTTTGTTTTTTTTATTTTTTGGAAAAAAGATTCAATAAGAATCACTGCTGAGACACAATACACCTTATTTTTGGTCCTCCAATGTTCAAAAGAAGGGATTTACTTCACTATAACATTTGCCTTACCACCCAAATGCCTCAACCTATACATTTTTTTTTTAAACATTTTAAGCTTTTTAAACATTGGTTATATTGCCCACCTTGGTTATTGAAAGTATATTAACAAGACATCATTTTGGCAAATTAAATCTTAAACATGGCTTTTCAATAGGATTCAAAAGGTGACTATCCCTAGAGTTCCATGTTAAAATGTAGTTTTCAAAATCTTACAAGAGTAATGCTTAAAATATTGTACATAGTTAACCTAATTAAAATAATTAGCTTCAAAATGACAAGTTGATGAGCTAAGTAAAGCCTACACTATGTAACATTTGCTTGGAAACTTGATTTGTCAGTTATGCATAATAAAAATTCCAGTCATCAAGAAAATTACAAAATTTCTTTTATCATAACATGATTTCTTTTCACCCATCAACTTCTTTTATCTTACAATAGATAAATACCAACATGTTCTCATTTTATTTTTACACTAAACCACACAGGATTGATGCATTTGGTTAGACTACCATTTCCATCGTTAAATTCTTTTTTTTTTTAATATAACTTGGTAAAATTTCATCTCTTCTAGATTCCAAAAGTACCTACAAAACCCATGCAATTTTACCATTTTAATATACTATGGAATATCATACAAAGTAAGGCATTTCAGTGTCATGTATAACCAAGTTACTGTCAATCCAAAAAATTTTTGCACATCAATAAAAAGATATCTAAGAACTTAGGAACAATATTCTTCTCACTACTGTATAAAAATAACCACAATTAATAGGTATCTTGTGTAATATTTACTCCATTGTCTCGTTTCCCGAAACTGTGACAAGCTGTAAAGGTATTTCAGTGTTGGTAAGAATATCCTGATTGCTGGTGCCAGAAGTGTTAACAGTTCCTATTCCTGAAACAGATCCTTGTTGAATGTTTGCAAGGATAAGCGTTGTTCCTCCTGCAGTAATCAAAGTATCATCAGGTGTTGCTTCTACTGATGCCAGCACTGTACTGCTAGAGTGAATACCTTTTTTATTCTGATGTGTTTTAATGTGTTTGGCAAGGTGGTCACTTCTCATAAAGCGTTTTGAACATTCTGGACAGACAAATTTCTTCTCACCTGTCATGGGAGATAAGAGGAAAAAAAATAAGGTATTGTCAAGAACATTAAAGGTATCACATGTACACCAGAAACTCAGGTAACTTACTGCATTTAAGAATCAGAATTCTAACTACAGAGAAGAAAAAAAGCCATCCAACATGATCAACTTGTGTGTTAAATTTCCCAGCCACAAATACAGATCTTATAAAAAAGCTGAGCCATTTTTCTGCATCTCACCGAGTCTGGGGAGAACTTTCAGGCAAACTAAAGAATGTTGCCATCTATATTTCAATGCAGTAATTACTAATAAATAACTTGTAAGAGGAGAACAAAGCCTGCCAAATGAAGGACAGGGTAGACCACGTGAGTTCTTACAGAATCACTCCCGAGACTGACACAGAAGATCTCAGGGTAATTCAGGTTTGAAGGGACCTCTGAAGTTCTCTAGTCTGATCTAAGCAAGGGTCAACTATGAGGTTGCTCAGAAATTTGGCCATTTCTTTACTTTGCATTAGACAAAAGGAGAAATCTGAACCTGAAGTCCCTAGTGGGGGTCTAACCATGAAACTCAAATATGTAGCATGATACACCTTAACTTAGGAGGACAAGCTGATGGAGCTGGCCTTGTTTCAGCCTGGAGAAGAGGTTTGGGGGAAACCTCACAGTAGCTTATCAATGCCTGAAGGGGGCCTACGAAAGGCAGGGGTAGGACTTTTTAATAGGGTCCAGGATGGCAGGTCTAGGAGGAATGGAAGCAAATTGGAGGAGGGGAGATTTAGGCTGGAGAGAAAAAAGAGGTTCTTTACTGTGAGGTTGGTGAGAAACTGGAACAGGTTGCCCAGAGAGGTTGTGGATGCCCTTTCCCTGGAGGTGTTTAAGGCCAGGCTGGATGAGGCACTGAGCAACCTGGTGAAATGGGAACTGTCCCTGCCCATGGCAGGGGGGTTGGAACTAGATGATCTTCAAGGTCCCTTCCAACCCAAACCATTCAAGTGCTCTATGATGTGCACTTCCTTGAGTTCATGAATGACATCTTGGACATCTAGCCCTCTGTTTTCTGTTGTTTGGGTTTTTTTTTTTAAATTAAAGTTTTAAGCTGGAACAATTGTTCTAATCAGGTCCAAACAAATTAAATGCATTGCTGAACCTCAAAGTAAAGCTATGTTTAATTAAATTAGCTTAAAAGTCAATTCAGAATCAAAAAAGGTAGTTGTTTTCCCTGCTAAAGAAAACAGAGCATATACATAGCTCTAAGTACAAGCTGATTTAAGAAAGACCATGCAACATTAAAATTAACCCAACACCAAGATCTTCTCTCCTCTTAGAAGTTATTTTATCCTTTCCATCAGAGCCCTTCATTTAAAAGACAGCAGAATCAAAGACTGAAGACCTGTGTGCGTCCTCCGGTGCCGCTGAAGCTCATCGCTGCGAGTGAACCTTTTGCCACAAAACATCCAGTTACAAACAAACGGACGCTCTCCAGAATGCCAGCGGAGGTGGGCCCTCAAATGTGAGGTCTTCCCATATACTTTGCCACACCCCGGTATGTGACAAATATGTTGCTTCTTCTTTCCTAGGTTGGAGCCTCTGTTTTATTTAAAAAAAAAAAAAAAAAAAAAGAAATACAAGTTGTTAATAGGTTCCTCCAATATGACACATTCCAATATATCTGTCAACCCGAGCAGCTCCCATTTTTGTTTTAGGATGCTCCCTCCCTGGAGATGTTTAAGGCCAGGCTGGATGAGGCACTGAGCAATCTGGTCTAGTGGGAGATGTCCCTGCCCATGGAAGGGGTGTTTGAACCCCTTTAAGGTACCCTCCAACCCAAACCATTCTATGATTCTATGAGGCTGGAACTAAATCCTACAATGCTAACCCAATTCTGCAACAAACTCTGAATTCAACACCATGTGAAATTTAAATTATAGACGTGTAATCTTAAGCAAGCACAGATGAAGCTGGAAACAATCACTACAGCAGTTTGTTACTGCTTCAAGGCCAAAATGCTCCTATTTTAAAATTTCTCCCAGTTTGAGATTCTACAACACCAAAGACAAGTTTTGGCAAAGAAAAGACACACAAATGACTGCAATTGCCAAAACGGAAAGTGGGAATTTTGGCAGCTGGAAAGATAACAGATGGGACTTTTGGCATCTTGGGGAAACTTGAAAAGCAGCCTGGGGTTGGAAGACTTAATATATTAACTTGAATATTTCCTGTAAAAAGGAGCGGCAGTGAAACTGCTGATTTTGCTGACATTTAAATTAAATCCTTGATATTTAATGGAAAAAAAAAATCCATCAAAACAAAAACATAATTCAGATGGTTCCTTACAGAAATAGTAGGCAACTGATTCAGAAGAAGCAACTAACACAAAAGCCCAACTTTTTTTTTTACTAAAAGAAAGAGAGGAAAGAGCCTCTGAAGACCCTATTAAAAAAGACCAGTCTGGCCAGTGCAGGACATCAGGACTGATTTTAGCTAATTTAAGTGTTTGCTGTTGCTCAAAATGGCACTCCAGGGAATAGATCTGGCTGACAGATACATATTCATATAGCCATATAAATTATAAATGCTGGGGTAAGGGAGGAGATTGGAAAAGCTGACAAAGCATCAGGCCACCTTTCTCAGCAGCAACATCAACTTAGAACAGCCCAAGTGGATTCTGAAATACTGAAATCACAGTCTTGGGCACTCCATCCTCCATGACTGATACTACAATTTTCAGTTGCCTCCCCAGGGCAATTTTTTCCCACAGTTCTCAGGCTTCAAGTTCACCTTCACCTAATGATTTGGTTCTAGACAGCTCTAGGAATCTAGAGATTCCCAACTCAACCATTTAAATCTGCTTAATTGCATCTTTGGTCTAGAATGATGAAATCATAGAATTGTTTGGGTTGGAAGAGACCTTAAAGATCACCTAGTTCCAACCCCCTGCCATGGGCAGGGAAACCTCCCACTAGACCAGGCTGCTCAATGCCTCATCCAGCCTAGCCTTAAAAATCTCCAGAGACTGAGCATCCAGAAAGGCTCAACTCATGGTCACCCTACTGTGCACAGGGAGGTGTAGCCTATGTCATTCTGAGCAACTCTAATTGGTGACAAAATTCCTCATCAGACTCCAAAGTTCAGAGCAAGGGGACAGTCAGGGATACACAGAATGAAATATCTAAGGCTACAGTGAGTGAGTGAGTAACCAAGCATATTCTACAGAGCTTCAAATAGGCATATGCGTGTTTGGTTCATGTGTGCTCTAAACTGACTGGATAGGATCCAAATTCAATCTGGAAGCTCTGCAGCTGTGACAATCTGGCACTGCGCCCTAAAACATCATGTTGAGATGTCTTTCTTGCTGCATTGGCCAACAACCATCACTACTGAGCAAAAGGATATGACTCAGGCCTGCTCCTTGACCACAGTCTTCAAATCAATTAACAGTAGTGTATTTTAGCTTTTTAAAGACTGGAAATCAAATTTCTCAGTAATCAGGCAGATAACTTCACCCACTGAGAAACTGGACCTTCATTCCCACAGTACTTCCAGGAGTAATATCAAGTACTTCAAGGGTAAAACACACAATTAGCAGTTATTTTAAGAATGTAGGTTTTATAGTCATACACCCAAAGTGGTAATCAGCAGCAANCTGGACCTTCATTCCCACAGTACTTCCAGGAGTAATATCAAGTACTTCAAGGGTAAAACACACAATTAGCAGTTATTTTAAGAATGTAGGTTTTATAGTCATACACCCAAAGTGGTAATCAGCAGCAAGTGTTCTCTATATATCCAGACAGAAGTAGTTACGTCTCAACGTAATTCCAGATATAACTGAGAAGAGGGTGAAATATCCAGATGTAACCCAGAGGAGGGTGACCTTTCCAATCTATCTTCAGACAGCTTAATACAGTCTGTTTGGCATCTCAGCCATCCTTTGAGGTACGTATCTCTCTTTCCACTTGCATAACCCCCATTTCACTATGTAATCTCGAGGCTATATGGTTTTAATTTACACATCAAATGCATGATCCTCTTCCTTCACTACCACCCCCAGAAAAGTAAGGTAAAGATAACAGGACTGGCACAAACAGAAATCCTTTGAAGAGTGCAGTGTAGCTGAATTCTATATTGAGAGTCAAAAAGCCCAAGAGAAAGCAGAAAGATCCCCTCAACTCTCCTCAGTATCCAAAAAACTCTAGAAATGGCAAAACTAAGGCTCCACAAACAATGGAATTACAATGAAGTCTATGTGAAACCACGTACTTCACAAGTGAAATTTTATTCAGCTTTTTCACACTGATTTAATGAAATTTTTGTTAATTGTTTGGGTTGGAAGACACTTTTAAAGGTCACGTAGTCCAGCTCTTAAACCAGAGGAAGTTGCTCAAAATCCCATTGAGCTTAACCTTGAATGTCTCCAGGAATGAGGCATCTACCACCACCCCTCTGGTCAACCTGAGAGTTGTTTCCAAAGTTTCACCACCCCAAGAGTAAAAATTTATTACTTTTAACTAGTGTGAATGCACCCTCTTTTATAGTTATTACATCTCATCCTACCACAAAAGGCCCTGCTGAAAAGTTTATACTCATCCTTGTTAACACCTCCAAAACTTCAGTTCAGAGACCTGTTGCTGAATCCCACATCTTATTCCCTAAATATCTTCCAATTCCTGCTAGAAGTGCAGCAGTTGCCAGTCATAACATAGTCCTGATTCACTCCCTGTGCATCATCCATCCCAGCTACTCAATGGCACTGGGGTCATAGGACTAGAAGCAGTGTGCAGTCACAAAATCAGAAACCAAACAATTAAATTAAATTATTAAAGGTTGTCCAGGATATCTTAACTTTGGTATTTATCAATTTTTCAATTTATCAAGTTTTATTTATCAAGTTTTTATTTATCATTTTAAGAAATGTGACTATTCTCTAAAGAAATGTGTCAAAAAGAAAATATCCTATTATATGAAACTCTGCAAGTCATAGTTGAAAGACAAATCAAAACTCGAAATTAAACAAGTAACTGCAGCAGCTACAGAACACGATCAGCAAGTACCAGAGGGAGAAGGAAAACATTCCTCCAAGTGGGCTTACTCCTTTCTGGTAAACTCTGAAGGAAATCTATGTTGTGGGAAAGTTGCTCTAGCAACTGGAAGCACTTTCACTCTTCTTCTGTTCCCTCACCATTGTCTGTTTCATTCCTAATTCTTCTCACATCCTCACTTCCTGTCCTACTTTTCCTACTCTGTACACTCAATGTCTCCAATCCTTTCTTCATGGTGGATTTCAGATTCTCACCTATCTAAACCCTGTCCTAGCTCTTACTTCTATTCCTTCCCAAATTCCCACATCCAAATTTCAGTCAGACTACATCCTTCTCTAAACTTCATCAAAACCATCTCAAAAAGATTCTCTCCCGGGCTTCAACTTCGACATTTGATGCTATAGCAACTCCACTTAGGAGGAAGAAGATTTTAATGGGAAGATGTCTTTAAAGCCAAGTAGTTTGAGATCACAAGAAGATGGGATGCATGAAGTCTCAGCATTTCCTAATAGTACAAAAACAGCACAAATCACATTTTCAGAGTTTTCTCCTTAACTGAAGCAAATAACAACCCATTTAGAGACAAACCTTCTTTTTCTTAGGAAACCAGTGAATAGGAAAAGCAGGGTAACAGTATTTCTGTAATACTCTAAAGCAATCAAAGAGTGGGGGGAAAAAAAAAAATCAGTGAGGAAATGCAGGAACACAGGATTTAATCAAGTCCCTGACACATGATAGGAAGCCAATCACAGATGTGTGTATTCCAAAATTTTTCATATTATTTAGGGCAGTGTTCTAACCCCCTCGCTTGTACTAGGTGGCATCTAACTCCAAATTTTTTCCAATTAATCTCAAGAGAGTAACTCAGAGGGGACGGAATAATCTGCCCATCCACCTGCAAACCCAGAAATAAAGGTGGCAGAGTCCTTTATTGCACAAGATTTTTTGTTTTCCTTCATTTTTTCCTCTCACTACAGACAACTGCCATGAACTAAGGCACCTTTTTTCCTCACTGAGCATTCGTTTTCATCATTGGCATAACACAACAATGAACATTACATACCTTCCACCCCCTTCTTTGCAGTTCGGACATGTGCAAGCTACTCGTCGCAGCCTTTTTCCCTCTTGGTGTGGTTGGTCCCCCTCCTCATCTACCACTTGTACTCTCAAATGCGTGAGATCATTGGTATTCAGTGTAGAATCACCACTGAGCTGCCACTCTTCTGGATCAGGCTCCTCTTCTTTAATCCTAATATCTGAGGGAAAGAACAAACATGGATCCATAAGCAGCCCACTAAACAGAGAGAAGGAAACCATAACGACGAAACCTCTTTACCCTGGAGAGCAATATGGCAGCCGAAAGTCAACATCCTTCAGTGCATACTGACATTGCTTCTGTGCCTTCCTACCTTGTAATGTGTTTTATAAAAGTTTATCTTACTATACATTTCAAAGTCAAAGACAAGCTATAAAGAAGAATTAAAGTTGAAGCTTGGACCATACTTGGTAGAGTATGCTGTCACCAGGAGGATTTGGCTTGCTTGAAACTTGGGGAGAAAAGGAACAAGAGGTTGGACAGAAATTGAAAAAAAAAAGAAACTTTCAATCTAATCCAAGAATAAGTACAGCATCATAGTACACTGAAACAACAGCTATTTTAACAAATCTACGTTTTAATAGGAACATTTTTCCCCCACAGCTACTATTCTGGATTCCCAATGGGATGAAAGTCTGAAGTCTGGATTTCAAAGAGAGAAACTTTAGACAATTTAGGAAGCTGAAATCTGGACTCTTCCTCCCTACAGCAGAGTAGTTTACTTTGCCTGTTTTTTTTTTCCTGTGGTAATGATTAGCCACCAACACAAACTTCTTTTGATGAAGATTCAAACTAAAAGCTGTGTGTCTTTCTGGATGTATTTAAGAGTCTGCTTTCTCTGCAGAACTCAGGTCTTTATCCTTAACTCAAACACCTCTCAAACAGCCTCAACTGAGCTATTTTACATTCTTCCTGGGACCTAGTGCATCAGACATCATTTGTGTAATAAAGACAAAGATGCTCAGACTGCTTAATAAAATGTAATAAAAACTGTGCTGGGTCAGATCATAAATGCCACCTTGTCCCAGGAAAGAAATTTATGATACAACACACAAGTAACAGTTACCTGATCTACCTTCTGAATATCTCCTGAATTCCTCTGTTTAGAAACAAAGGATGTAGCTACAGATAAAAATACTCTAATAAAATCTCATCCCAGTCTTTTCCAACACTGCAGATCACCTTCCCTTTAGTTGCACATGCATAACCATTTGTGGGACTATGCTGTAAACTATTATACTGTTATAAAGCGATGTTAAAATAATGCCCTAGGAAACAGCTGCATTAAGAGAATTACTGGTAAGAATATTCTATCCGATTTGGCTCAGAAGTCAATGCTGGAAAAGAAGCTTGCAGGACTATGATGGAATAGGAGGGAGCAGACTCATTTTCCTGACTCTCTACGTGGGCCTAACACTCAGCAGAACTCCTTTGCAATGTCCTAAGTCACCTACACACTCAGCTTCTCCATTGCCACAAGTAGTTCACAATTCCAGACAGCAACACCACAAGCGCCTTTCATATGAAAACTAGAAAACCTCTATGATGACTTTAGCAACCTGCATTGCCACCAAATTCTCATTACAAAGTTATTTTCTGAGAAAATGAAGCCATTTTATCATATGTACTAGATCTGCATAAATATATTGTATTGAAAAAATTCATTTTACATAAGCAAAGATTGAAACATTACACAACATACAAAGAGTTTCTAGAACTGATTATAAAATTTAATATCCATGGAACATAATAATACATTCAGCTCCAGCAATGTTAGAAAAAGGCAAAAATCTGGTTTTTTCTCATGCATCTGGGCACAGAATTTTAAAACAGAAGAGTGGCAAAGCTGCCAGCACAGGCCACCTGTAACCTCCAAGTAGGTTTTAGAACCCAGTATGTTGCACACCATACTCTTTTACCAATCAAATTTTCCACAAGAAATACATTTTATAAACTCTGGTTAATAAAACACTGTGTGAAGAAAATAATTTCATTATGATCTTACTAACATTAGACACTAGCATATAGTGAGCTTGCAAAGTCAGGCTGAATCCAGCATACACATCCTTCAGAAGAGATGTCAACATGCCAGGCTGGATGAGGCATTGAACAAACAACCTGGTCTAGTGGGAGGTGTCCCTGCCCATGGCAGGGGGGTTGGAACTACATGATCTTTAAGGTCCCTTCCAACTCAAACCATTCTATGGTTCTATGTATGAGCAAAGATGGATATTAAAAGCAGGAAGCAGTGCTCCTCAAACCCAGCTCCATAGACACAGACAAGTCCATGTAACATATGATTTCTCCTCTTCTACCTTAAACTCATGCTCTAGTAGCTACAGAAAGCCATCTAGAACTGTCTAATCCCAACATTCATGATTTTCTACCTTCCAGCCATGTAATGTTGCTTGCCTACACTGAAAGTTAGTGAACTTTCATCATGAGTTTCTTCCACTTTTACAATATTTGTCTATTCCAAATCCATCCCAAATACTACCATTATAGCAGCAGCTTGCAATGGCTTTATAATGATGGAGGCATAAATGGGAAAGGTATTTGGATGGAAACAGAGGAACAGACAATACAATCTTTAGAACTGAGAACATGGGAGAAAAGAACAATTTCAAAAGAATTCAGACAGATGATATAATTTCAAATTGCCTTTACATTGTGAAAAGCTTCAAGTTCTTGGTATCTGGTCTGCTAGAGTTACTGTAGGTTTGTTTTGTTTTCCTGTAAAGGATGGAAATTGGGATCTTGGTGTCCAAATTTGTTCCAAAGGTAGCACTTCATAGTGCGGGATAGCCCAAAACTGGCTTCAACATGGAGCAAGTTTCAGTGTATTTGGCAAATAAAAATAATAACGAAGAGATTTTTTTAAAAGCCCTTCAGAGAAGAATAATTAAACTGACAGGATGAAACCATGCAGCTGAAACTATTCCTGAGTACATTTCATCTTTGGCATAGAGAGAATTACTGCTGCCCACTGACACAGCCAGGTCATGCACCCACTTCTACACGCTTCACATGAGCACATCAGTTAAACTTCAGCTTCTGTCTTGGATTGTTTCAACTAGGAGTTCTAGAAAATGCTCCTCATTTATGAGAAAAGTTACTAGTTCCCTCAGTATCTTGACTCATCCTGCCTTGATCTCTGAATGCGAGGAAGCTTCAATAAAGATGTTCAAATTTCTTAGGTAATGTCTTTGTTCATCCCCATCTAAATCAAACTTCCAAAACCAAACCATCTGAATTAAATTCGCCCTACCACCTGCTCAGCTGTGCAAGTCTTTCAGACAGGTTGATCAACCAGTTTATACCATTTCTACTCCGATTTGCCCTCCCACAAACTTAAAAATGCCTAAAATTATGCTTTATTTTGTTAAAAAAAAAATTTAAAAAAAATCACAAAGCAACAGAAGTTGCCCTATGGAATGTCATCTTGAAATACCTGCAAACACCAGCTCAGAAGAAAAGCCTGATTGGATAGCTCTAAATCAGATTTTAAGTTTCTAAGGAAAACAACAATGGCGTGTAAGTCTAAGAGGGGACCCTCACAGTGATGAATATTTAAGCAGTACCAGCAAAATGCTTAAAAATAGAGCTATAGATTAAATAATGTCCTATCACTAGATGAGAATGAAAAGTTCCCACCGACACTAACTCAGGAAGAAGTAAAAACAGCTACTGAAATCAACACTTAATAAACAACAGATTAGGACAATTTTCACTCAGTAATTCTAAGAGAAGGTTGAAGAGCTCTCTGCAGTTTTAATGCTGCAAGCCTGGGACCATGTGAATGCTTGAGTGGGTTAGAAGAAAGCTAGCACTGTGGTAAGATTGAAAAAGGGTAAATAGAAACTCGAAGAAACATGGAAAGAATTAATGCCACTCAAAATGGGATTATGGCAACAATTAAATTCAAAAGTACTCTTTTTTTAAAATCAGTGATGACACCATTGTTGATAAAACATACTTGAGAGTTCTGCACAGCAAGTGACTTATTAGAATATGGTAAAACATTTTGATTAAGAAAAATGAAGTACAAAGCACAGGTGGAACTCGTGGATTAAAAACCGGCAAGAAGTTTAAATGCTGACTGGGAACTATCACTTCTGTATGATAAATAATGAGGGCACGACACTGATAATATGTATTTCTCCCACCTTTTTTCCTTAAAAATTACTCTTTTGAAAAAAAAAAAGTGTCTTCTACAAACAGTGAAAGACAACCCATCTGCAACCAAGCCTGATCTTCCAGAGGCTAATCACAGCTGGGATCCTGGTGAGCATTCCTGGCATTATGAAAAGACTGCCCTTATCTTTTCTAGAAACTTCAGATGCTTTTTACCAGGAAGATGCACTGACAAGTGTTAGCTTGAGATCAGAACCAAAGTAGGTGGATCCTGCCAAGAGGTTCAAAAGGCAAGAAAACTGCACAGAACCTGAAACAATGGACCTGAAGTGAGACAAGTTTCTAGCCTTCTTTTTAAGTTGGAAGCAGCACTGGAAATAAAATCTCTCACTTCTTTCAATGCGTGGATACTTGCCATACATCCCCCACAGGTGCAAGACAGTTCTCCTTTTGCTTCAGGAGTATCTCGTAAAAAGGGTATTTGAAAAAAAATGAAAGAAGGCATGAGTACCTGAAACTGGCTAATGTATTCTTTTGTGCAGAACCTGAGGATAACTGAGCCTGAGATAACTAAGGCTAACCTCCTTAACCTTGAGAATCTAAGTTGGATCACCAGGCACTCAGCAGACATGAGAAAATATTCACCGGAGACTAACAAAATACAAGAGAAGTTTCACCCCACCACCATGGGCTGCACTCTGGGCTATTTTGGAAGAGAGAGTAGAAAAGCACAAAAAGCACATACACACAATTCAGTAATTTTAAGAACATAAATCTGTTCCAGGAGACACTGCATTAAAAAAATTAATCAGATTAACTGAAGTAATGCAAACCTTCTTACACTTGAAGTGATGTACTATATGCTTTCAGAATCAAAACCATGACATGTTCAGCCAAATTCTTCCACAGCTTATTAATTTCCTTTGCAAACTATGAGTAAATAAGAACGTAATTTAAGCGTACTGAAAGCATATTATTTTCACATAAATGCAATAAATAGCTCCAATTCCATCACTGACTTGAAATTTGTCAGAGGTCCCAATTGAGTTTTTCATACCAAAAATAAAACAGTGGGGGAATTCTTTAACTATTTTGATTTTACAACATGAAAACAACATTTATCACTGCAAAAATGTCTTTTTCTAATTTCAGTCTCTGCTTTTAACTGCAGATTTGCTCTTCAGCCTAAGCAAGGGTACCATACCATACTCTAAGGAGTTATAAGCAAGAAGGGGAGGAACATCACTGAAGGAAATTATCTCAGGCAACTTTGATAGTGACAATACACCAGACACTGATGTCAAAGACAATGAAGGTCAATCAAAATAATTCAGTCTGACTCTAAGAGTTTCATATTGATCATTACTTGAGAAAAGCGAGCATCTTGTAACATAAAGGAGGTACTAATTAAATTTCCCCCAAATATAGGGGATGGCAGTTTTAATACCTTCCAGTCCATTTGCTATTCCTTGACAAGTAGGAAAAATGTACACTATAAATCTCTACCCTATCTCTAATATAACCAGGTGTTTATGGCTGTTCACTTCAGGCAATAGTTTCTGCTATCTGTGCACCACTTCTGCCTATTTAATCACATTTCATATAACCCATTTACTCTTCCCCAGTCACATGAAATTCCTCACAGGAAAACACTTTAAAGGATGCTTGATGGAACTCCCTAGCATTTTGTTATGAATCACCATTAAAATACCCTCAAGGATCATCAACAGACAAACCAACATGGCACACAGCAGGTTCAACTTCTTTTTCATGTGTCATTTCTTTTGATTTCTCTCTCCTTTTCCTTCCTTTCCTCTCAAGTTTCTGCTACGTTATAACATTAGCTGCATGATCACACACCGAATATAAATCTCAGAAAACAAGAAGTTCTTATCCTCCTTGTATTTCCCACTAACAAAAGGGTCCTTCTTCCAGGGGAGAGAGATTCTGACATCTGAGTTTAGATGTATTCTCAAGCACAAAATGCATGTTCTGTTATTGATGTCTATACCTGCTGTCCTCATAGGTAGGAGAGAGGCAAATCAAGACTTCCAGTGGTCCCTGCCCATGGCAGGGGGGTTGGAACTAGATGATCTTCAAGGTCCCTTCCAACACAAACCATACTATGATTCCCCCTCCATAATTACTGTGCAGGTCTCCCATATGGTTAAGACTTTAACACAACTTTAACACTTTAAGACTTTAACACTTTAAGCACAAACACACATCATATGAGAAGTGGTGTTCAATAATATAAACATCCAGTAGACACTAAAATAAGCGAGGTGGGACCACATTCAACCATTACAGCAGCTTCTAACAGAACAGTTTTCAAGGGAAAAAAATCTATCACCACCACGTTTAACCCACCATATTTTGTAGGCTTGTGCAGCAAGACAGTAACGATTATCACTGTTCAAGTGCAATCATAAAAGCCAATTTCCTGAAAAAAAAAAAAAAAAGAAAAATAAATACCTGCGGGACTACCAGCATTTTCTCCTTGATGCAGCTGAATTCCAGCAGAATCTATAGAGTTTACTGTAACTGTCTGTAGATTTGGCAACTGAGCAGTGCTTAGACTGACCGGAGTCGACGTCAATGCCCCACCAGCCGCAACTTGCCCGAGAGTGAGGGTCTGCACAGGGGTGAGAGTTATCTGCTGACCAGGCGCGTTCTGAATTTGCAAGTTCTGCAAATTCTGCACTCCTTGCACTTGAAAAGTCTGCCATGTTATCTGCCCAGAAGGGGTCACTGTTTGTGCCTGAATTAAAAAAGTCCCGGGGTTGAGCTGCAGCTGGAGGTTCTGAAGAGCCTGCGGAGATATACTCTGACTGGCCTGCACACCGTGGATTGTCTGCTGCGCAATACCTTGTACGATCTGGGCTTGACTGGTTGGCTGCTGAGACTCTTGGAGCTGTATGTGTTGGACAATTGGCTGTGCTGTGGAGACCTGAATGTTTTGAGCCTGCGAGTCGTCAGAGACCGACGTCTGGATGTAATTTCCCTGAAGATCAGAACTGTGGACCTGACCACTCGTCGCGGCCAAGTTGTTTGCATTTTGTTCCAATATACTCGAATTGTCTATGGTGACAGGCAATTGGGATGAAGATGACGTTGGCACAAACAAGTCATTATCGGTGGCACTCTCTGTAATTTCAGGAGAAACTTGCTCACCAGTCCTTTCAGAATTTTCTGAACTATCCATGGCCTGTCCAGTATTTATCAAGTGCCCATCTGCATTGATGCCTGCTGTCATGGTTTGAGAACCACTTCCAAGCCCCAGAGAATCTAGATCAACGCTGTTGATGGGGACAAAAGTAATGTTTCCTGGCAGTCCAAGAGGGACGTTTGCAACCACCTGTGCTTGGCCAGGAAAAGACGAACCACCGATGGCAACTCCCTGAACCTGGACTTGACCGGACTGCGATAAGATATTCTGGATATTTGCTGAAGGTGTTCCAGAGGCAATGATGGTTTGATTGGAGCCGGGAATGATCTGAATTTGACCAGATTCTTGATTTATACTGCTACTATCAGAAGAGGCTGCAAAGCCAAGTTGAACCTGCTGACCATCCGCTGTCTGGATCTGGGGTATTACTTGGTATTGTACATTAGACACTGTACCATTCGACGAATCTGATCCTGGTGCAACAGAAAAGATTTGTTGATTTTGCAAACTCTGAATAGGAAGGACATACTGCCCACTTGAAGTTACTGTGGCAGCACCTGGAATCTGGACTATATTACCAGCTTCATCCTTTATAGTGGCAGGAGCCGCAGACAACACCTCCCATCTATTTGGGGTTCCTGTTAATTGCACAGAAGCCAAATCCCCTGTCTGAATAAAAAGAAAAACAAGAAAGGCAGAATTAAAACTAGAGACATACAGACTATACACCACAAGAGTCATGCAATTCAACTCTAGAGATCAATATGCTACTAGAACATGCAGTGCAGCCCATATGAACAACAGCAACTGGATTAGAACTACAAAATACAGATTTGGTAAGAGAGCTAATGCCTAATTGAGGGTAACCAACCTGTGGTTCGTGAGCCTCATGTGGCTCACGAGCAGGTCAAACGCAGCTCCTGCACCATGGCTACATCAGGTGACCAGCAGCAGTAGGGTTATTCTGGAGTGGGGGCTGCTGGATAATCCAAATCCCTGGTTGTGGGAAGAAGGGAGCTGGCAGGGGCTTCTGGAGCTGTCATCACCAGGTCATCCTGGGACTCAGATACACTCTTTACTCAATCCCAGAACCTACTGCACAGAGGTGGAGGAAGCACTTTGAAGCTGGTGTCACCTGGAACCTCTTGAAGCTCAGACGGCTTTTGCCTCTGTGGTGTGCGTGTGGGGACGCTCTTAGCAGTGTGGAGAGCATTAGGAGGTGACCTAGTCACACTATTGGCAAGACTGGATAGCCCCAGTTGAAGTTACACACAATACAAAGTCCTAGTATTTATAAGCTTGTATGAGTTACTGTTTGACTAGGGAAGAAGGCCTTTGAAAGAAAGGAACCTTTACACCGAAATTACAGTTGGATTAGTCTTACCTATTCATTAGAGGAAAAAAATAATCTATCTTCATTAAGATGCAACAATAAAAAGGTCAGTGTTTCAAAACAGACCCCCGTGATGGTTGAAGATTAAAGAAACTAAGGGCTGAAGCAGTATGCTTTGGTGTCTTACTCAGTAGAGAAAAGGTAAACTGCACTTACCTTTCTTTACCAAAGCAAGCATTTTTAAGAATAGAGCATTAAGAATTAGATTTATCAACCTGCAATGCTTAGCACAGACTTGTGTAGTCAACAGACACAGTGCTGTGAATAACTAATCACCCTAAAAAAGATGCAGTTCAGTTTCTCCTTATCTGTCCTATGGCATAGCAATTAACCAATGGAAAACTTTGGATTTAGAAGCGATTTGTCTTACAACCCATTCAGCTCAGTGAAATACACTGTGTCTCTTCTATGTCCTATGGACTCCTGTGACAAAGTTCTAGTTTGTCCTTCTGCAGTCATTCTGTGATGGCTTCTGGTGGGGATGTTACTGGAGCACAGCACAGAAGGTCAGGGATTGGAAAAGACCTGGAGAGATCATCTAGTCCAATCCCCCTGCCAGAGCACAAACACCCAGATCAGGTCACACAGGAAGGTGTCAAAGCAGGGTCTGAATGTCTCTAGATGAGACACCACAACCTCTCTGGGTGGCCTGGACCACTGTTCCATCACACTCACCTTGACAGAGTTTCTCCTTATATTTATGTGGAACCTCCTGTGTTCCACCTTGCACTTGTTGCCCATTTCCCTAGCTTCCTTATGATACTGCACTCCGACTTCCTTCAAAATAAAACTTAAATATGCAAAATACAGCACTCAGATGACTCTTCTCCAAGTGGCACTAAGACTTAGCCAGCCTGAATGAATGCATCTGTGGGAATTTAAGCCATGGTGTAGGCTGGGATTTCTCTGGTTTCACCTTCTTACTCTGTTGAGCTGCAACATCAAAACATTTACAAGTGCAAGAAAAATAGTCTAAGTCTGAGCCTTTACTAAGAAATACTTATACTGTGCTTGGCAAGCTTCACTTCCAATGAGGAAAGACATATCTTGGCTCTGAATTCCTCTCGAGAGCAACACAAATTATAATTGTGAATTAAAAAAAAAAAAAAAGAATGCTAGTCTTCATTAGCCCTCAAACATACATGTATTCATACCTATATATGTATGTATATGTATACACATATACACTAAATCCTTAAAGTTAGTTTACTTGTAAATAGATACAGCATCACCAGAACAAAACTAATTTAAGCTTTAATGCTTCAAGGATCAGAAAGAGAAAAAGGAGAAATGATAATTCTGCTTTACTATTTTCTTTTGCTCTTACACTGATTAGCCTTTCATTTAAAGAACATACTTAAATACTTTAGTCTTTCAAGCTTATAATTTATGAATTAGAAAATTATACAGTATTCCATGTCACACCATCCCATCTAGAAAAAGGCAAAAAATAGTCATTTTCCTCTGCTACCACATTAACTTGAGACTCTTGGTGTTTAACATTGTTTACATGTAGGTACTAGTTGGTGAAATGCTGCTGAGAAAGTTTCTAATGACTTAGTTCAATAGTATAAAATTATTTATTAACTGGAGACTTTCCGAAGTATCAAAAAGACCCATAAAATGGGTGAACATCAGTAAGAAGATGCCAAAAGCAAAAATAAGATTGTTGTATGTTTAATGCCCGGCATTATAAAGTAAAACTATAATATAATGTACTACTACAACAAGAGAGACAGAAAAAGCCATGTGAACCATTAGAATTTGGATATAATTTCTCACTGATTAAAATCTTTGCAGAAGGAAATACTAAATGTTTAGGCTATAACTGGACTAACCTAACATGTAATAGTATGCCTGTGATTACTCACACATGATACAAAGGACTATCCTACACAGAAACAGTTCAAAGGGAACCATGATATAGAAATGACCTACATTATTCTTCTCCCCAACCATGCTGATTTCCATATCACCACTCAATAGCCTTTGACCTTTTCATGTTGGCCACACATCTCCCCTCACCTTGCCATGATCTCATCAAGTCTTCCCTCAAATCCTGCTCTGTAAGAGTTTTAGCTCTGCTGAGCTCCTCTTTCAGTAGAAGCACCTGTCAGTCCATGGAGAGGTTTGGGGTCACCAAGCACGTATGAAGCTACAGCTACACACAGCACATGGGGTGTCCGTTACTCACGTGCTGCTCTTGAAACTGGCTCTATCAGACACGACCAGATGAATCATGAGGAGGGAGGGGCAAAAAGAGGGAGAGGCTTTCAAGAAGCTTTCTGGCAGCTACTGAAACTACTGGTATTAAAGCCTAAAAAAACCCTGTTTGGAGAGAGTACTTGAGGTTGACCTTCACTGGCATAGCAAGTTGGACTGTTACAGCTTTCCTCAAACTCCACTAAATGAGGAGGATACATCTTGGACTCCAACTAAGAATAGTAACTAAGAAGAATGGCACCCGCAGGCAAATAAGTATTACTGCAGTAACTCAAAGTTCTACCATTGATGTATGAGGAACATCCACAGCCCACTCACTCACTGATCTCTATCTGTCATAGAACCATAGGGTTGGAAGGCATCTTCAAAGGCCATCTAGTCCAACCCTTGCAGTGAGCAGGGACACCCTGCACTAGATCAGGTTGTTCAGAGCCTGGATGTCTCCACGAATAGGGCCTCCACCACCTTTCTGAGCCAGTGTCTCACCACCCTCATGGGGAAGAGCTTCCTAATGTCTCACCTAAATCTGCCCTGCTCTAGTTTTAAAGCCAATAATGTCCTAATAGAACAGAGTTTGCACACCATTTCTCATCCAGCGTGGAAAATACTTTGGGGGGTAGAGATAAAAGCAAAAGCTCTTTTCCTTATCAGCTGACCCTCAGACAGCCGTTATTTGGAAGCTGTTCCTTTAAGAGAGAGCTGGACCGTTGCAATCCACAGGCTCTGTGTCAAGAGGAAGGGACAAAGATTTGAGGAAAGTTCAGCATCAGCAAGAGCCAGCCAAGGAGAAGAGAACAGGAAGGGATGGGGGAGTTCGCTGGAAGCTGGATCAGGAAACCAGTGAAAGAGGCAGGATCAGAGCCAAGAGAGCAGCTGGCACAAAGCACAGGAAGAATTAAAAATCTAATGATACATGCACCTGAAGACTGGTCAAGTACCACCCAAGAGTGGAATCAAGAACTGCTTTTCAGCCTGCCTTCTGGTTCTTTAACAAGCCTTGCATAATTTCCAGACATCTCCCTGAGCTGAACTTCTCATCCCTGAAGAATGAGACATCATGCTAAAAGAAACAAATAAAATAGTAGTTGCCTCTCCCTCGGTTTGTTTCAAGAAAATTAAAACAACATTAAGTCAAATGTGGAAGGAGACAAGAGAAACACAGAAGATAAAACACCACCACAAAGTTATCCAAGCCACGTTGAAGGATGGGACTTGAATTATTTAAAAAAAAAACAAAAAACCATCCTTCCCAAAGTAGACCTGGAAAGGGCAGATTCCTGCCTGCAAGAACTGGTACGTGTTGGAGGCATCTGCATTTCAACTTTTTAGATGCGATTGACTTGACACATGCCTTTACCCTTCAGTGTTTGTTGCTAAAGAACCCTCCAATCCTCAGTGCCAGTCTATCAGGGCTTGTTTTTTGCTGCAATTTTCAAAAATTCATTTTTGCCCCGCTCAGTGATGGAGGAAAAGCAGCAACAAAATGAGCAGAAATGGAGAGAAAATGAGTCAGCAGCCCTGCAACATTTAAAAATCACATACCACGTGGACAAGATTGGCCACTGCCTCATCCAAATTGGTGATTTGAGAAAGACTCAAAGCCCTAATGCACATGGAGTTTAACACCATGTGTTTACCAAGCTACAATAAACTGCCCAAGCATTCTTGGGTCATTACAAATGTTAAGATAAAATGCACTTGCTTCAACCCTTTATTAGGGTATGAGCTAATACATCCTATCTTGTCTTTTACATGGGTTAAAAACATGTTCAGCATCAGTCACTGTGGTTGGGCTGACACAAAGCTGCTTGTTAAGGCAAATTAACTCTCGCATCTTGGACACCTCTGAGACACTCAGCTCAAAGAAATGCATCTGTCTAAATCAAAAAGTTTAGCAAATGAAGTAATGTTTCAGGGAAAAATTATTAGTATCACAGAATGGTTTGGGTTGGAAGGAACCTTCAAAATCACCTAGTTCCAACCCCACTGCCATGGGCAGGTTGCTCAAAGCCTCACCTAGTTCGGCCTTCAACACCTCCAGGGAAGGGGCATCCACAGCCTTTCTGGGCACCCTCGTCCAGTGTCTCACCACCCTCACTGTAAAGAATTTCTTTCTTCTATCCAGCCCGAATCTCTCCTCTTCCAATTTGCATCCATTCCTCCTAGTCCTGCCATCCTGGACTCTATTAAAGAGTCCTACCTCAGCCTTTCTGTAGGCCCCCTTCAGGTATTGAGAAGCTACTATAAGGTCCCCCGAGTCTTCTCTTCTCCTGGCTGAACAACAGACAAGTATGTTTCACTAGATTGGAATTCCCATAATTAACATTTAATTGTGTCTCAGTTCAGGAACATTTACATCTCTTTGGTTGAGATGAACAACTGGACCCAGAACTTCAATAGCTTGTTTATAATCAGCAGAAGTTCAGGACTTGCCTAAATTATGACAATACAACATCCATGACAGTAGTAGAAACCAGAAAGCTGCAGCATTAAGGAATGAGATGTGGTGGCAAGAAGGAGGCCATTTTAAACAGATTCTATGCAGCTGCATTGGTTTATTAATTATTAATCTATATATGTGCATTAATCTCTATATAACCGCATACCAAACCATAATTTTGCACAGAAGTTTGTGTAAAATGTTTCATCTTATTTATGGCCTTCAACTCAAATCATTAAGAAGAGCCAGAAAGAGGATTTGAGGCCCCAACTCCATCCTTAGGAAAGCAGTAGAGCAAATACCCTTGAAAAACCAATAAAATAACCTTCACATAAACTTCAAGAGAAAGTAGGTGATCAGAAGTGGTCAGACTGGACTTAGGAAGGGGAAGTGATGCTTAATTAACTTATCTGACAACTTCTATGATGAGACAACTGGATTGACTGATGGGGTTGAGCAGAGGATATTATTTATCACTACTTCAGTCAGGCTTCAGAGTATAACATTAAAACAATTTTTTTTTTAATGTGATCAAACAATGGAGCAGGCTTCCCAAAGAGGTTGTGGAGTCTCCATCCTTGGAGATACTCAAAACCCACTGTCACAGTCCTGGGTGATCTGCTGTCATTGACCCTGCCCTGAGCAAAGGGGCTGAACCAGGCAACCTCCAGACATCCGTACCAGCCTCAACTCCTCCACTTTTTACTTATGTTCAAAAAACAGAGAGACCTCTTTTGGTTTATGCTGTCTCTAAATATTGAAATCCTTTAAAAAAATACATTTTCTAATTGACTATAAAGCTGTAAGAATAATTTTTTTTAAACGAACATCCTAAATGCACGTGTAAAGGAACTGCCACAGTTGGTTCTGATCCAGCACCACAAAGACATAATTGGAATGAGAAAAAAATCAAAGAACACTTTTAAAGGCAAACTTTTGGGGAGCAGCAGAGGAAATGCACATTCTACCTGAAACTACTGTTTTTGGCAAAAGTAAAAAAAGAGAGAAGCAAAACAATCACACCCAGGCAGAGTTTTCTATGGGAGCTGACAACATTCTGGTGCATTTGTTCACATCCAGAAATCAGCATCAGGAAGCTTTAGTGTCACAGAGAAAAGAGAAAATGGAGGTCAGAATAACTTTGAACTTCCTCAAAACCTTGGTATGGTCCAGAGAATGGAGAAGTGCATAACCATGACACATGGCCTAGGTGAAAACACAAATCTTTTAATGCCTTTGTATTTCTCTAACCTCCAGCACCATCACTATTCCCACCCTGAGGTCAAGCTAGTTGCATCTCAAATGGTTCACGCTATAAATTGGAATTTCACATTTTCATGAAGTTCTAAGGCTCAAGATATGCCAAGGGAGTCTTATAACACTCCAGTCTTTATTTGCAAAAGGTATAAATGCTTTGTATGTAGCAGAGAAACCATACTCATCTTCCCCACGTTGCTAATTATTAACCACTCCAAATGTTTTCTATATTGCTGGTAAGCAGCAACACAAAGGTGAAAAAAAATCCCTGCTTTTACTCCTTTTTTATCAAAAAAAAAAAAAAGACTATAAAATGAGTGTAGCATATACCATAATGGGGGCAGTCACCTCTGACAGCTCCCAGAGCCAGCAGGTTACTCAGCCAGCTCAGCCAGCTCATCCACCTTCCAGCTCCCCCCAACCCCACACACACCAGTTGTGCACTCTATCCTCACCTATTCCAGTACCAACAACAAGAATAACCTTGGGAGCTTCACAGTTTGATGGCATTTTAGAAGCTACGGGTTTGAGATGTTACCCAGTTCTTCTCACTGCAACTATCAAGCAACAGTCTCACAAAACAATCTCAATTTCCGAATGTGTTTTCTCTCATTTTCTGCCCTATGTATGGCTCTGCCACGTTATGCTGTGCTTCTCCTTTTCAACTAATGCTAAAGAATTTGCAGCTGTTTACACAAGAATGAAACTAGAATACTTATAATTAAATGAAAAAATAACCCTAAACTCAATGCCTCATCCAGCCTGGCCTTAAAATACCTCCATGGTCCCTGGAGCATCCACAACCTCTCAGGGCAACCTGTTCCAGGGTCTCACCACCCACACAGTAAAGAACTTTCTTCTTCTATCCAACCTAAACCTACTTCTTCCAATTTTCATCCACTACTCCTAGTCCTGCCATCCTGTACCCTATTAAAAAGTCCTACCCAGCCTTTCTGTGGGCCCCCTTCAGGTATTGATAAGCTAATAAACACCAAAGTTTAAATCATTCATTAGTGATAAAGTTAAAAAGCAAGACCCAAACTGCAAATTCTCCGATTTTCCATTCCCCAAGAGAGGGAAAGGCATCCAGAGGTCAGAACATCTGAGCTGTCATTCTAGGTCAGGCAGTGGTGCATACCATCCCAGCAGGAGGCAATATCCCAGGGGAAGTTTTCATGGCAAGCATCTCAACCAACCATGGATGCAGGGAAAGATTCTCAGGCAAACAAGACACAAACTTGAGACCGTCTACATCCAAACCAGACATGAAGCACTGGTGTCAGATGATGGCAGGCAGAATGAATGATAGTGCCAGAGCCTACACTGAAAGTCTGCGATCTCCATCAATGCACACACACACAAAAAAAGAGTAATAATGCCTACTAGTATTTCGTCATCCAAAAGTAAATATAGTTCTGACCAGAGACCTGGGCCCAGCTGCAAACCTTGGGGACTGGGCTAGAGATGGGCCTGCCCAGTTCATGAGTTCAGACCTGCCAACTGTCTTCTTCACTTGCTTCCCATACAGAGCAGTTCACAGAATCAAAGAATTTCAGGGATTAGAAGGAAACTGGAGAGATCATCTAGTCCAATCACCCTGCCAGGGGGGACCTGATCAGGAACACCCAGATCAAGTCGCATAGGAAGGCATCCAGGTGGGACTTTAATGTCTCCAGAGAAGGAGATCCAAAACCCTCCCTGGGCAGCCTGTGCCTCTGTTCTATCATCCTCACCATGACAAAGTTTTTTCTCATATTTCTGTGGAACCTCCTGTGTTCTAGCTTGTGTCCATTACCCCTTTTCCTATCATTGGAGATCACTGAGAAGAGCCTGGCTCCATCCTCCTGACACTCACCCTTTCTATATTTATAAACATGAATGAGGTCACCCCTCGGTCTCCTCTTCTCCAAACTAAAGAGACCCAGCTCCCTCAGATGTTCCTCATGAGGGAGATGCTCCAATCAATCAGTTGCCATGTTCATTAGTCTTTTTGATTTCCACACTAATCCTTTCAGCAGCACAGAAGTGGTGTCCACTCAGAGACAGAATCATTTCAGTTGGAAAGGGCCTCTGAAGGTCATCTGGTCCAGCCCTCAGGCTCAGAGCAGGGCCAACCATAACCACATTGGCTCCAGCTCTTCCCCAAGCCCCAGCCACGCAATATTCCCTGCATTCCCCTGGGAGTTTAGTTGTTGCTGTTGCTTTTAAATCATGCTCATGGTCTCTGGGGGAACAGCTGCAGCATACCAGCTCAGCCAGGCTGGCCTGGCACACTGGCCCTGTCAGCTCCTACCAGCAAATGTCAGCAAAACATTAACAAAATAACCTCAAAAAACTCGGTGCTGCTCTCCTTATATACACAAACTCTTCAAATGTTTCTAAAGGCAACATTTGTTTGAACTTTTACCATTACAGCTCTATTTCTTGAGAGTTCTACCAGACATTGAGCAGAAAAAACTGCAACTTGGGTGTAGAAGACAACAAGAAAGGACCCTCTATCTCCTCTTCACATCAGGAACCATCACTCACAATGAAACAAGCGTCAAACTGTCTCATCTGTGCTCCTGGGAAAGAGATCAGCATCACAAACCCCAGGAAGACAGAACATCTGTGCTCAGATTTCATTTTTGCTACCAAGTACCTACAATTTAAGCCTTTTTAACTCCTCCCTCCCTCTCCCCCCCAACAAATACGGCACACTCAAGGAACCTGGAATAAAAACCAAACAAAACAATCTTATTTGCTGCACCAAATCCCTTTCAGCATTCTGTTGTTCTGTATTTCAAGGGCTGTAGTCTCTCCACTCCCTTTACTAAGGTCATCTCAATTAACTCCAGTATCTAGTTCAGCTCCTGGAGATATCTCCTCCAATTTATATTTAATTTCCTCCCAAAATACTCTGAATCATTCAAGAGCTATGTTGTAGGAGTGTAAAAAAAAAAAAAAAAATTAACCAGAATGCTATAACCCAACTCAAAGCAGCTATGTAGGAGGAGCCTATGCACATGTAGGAAAAGTAGTGAGTGAATTTATATTCAGATTTCCTTTTAACTAAGATTTTTGGCTTCTCCTGGAATGCTTCTGACTTGCCCTGAAAAGCCCTTCATGCATAAACATAACAGATGAATTTTACAGGAATAAAGTACTACTTTTAAAAATCTCTTTGCCAACTTTGAAGCCTCGGGAGCCATTTGTCCCACACTAGCATTCTAATGCCCCATCAGATCTAGCACTGCTTAAACTAAGCCACCATCCAGATGGACAATCCTAGCTTTGAAATGAAAACAGCTTTAAGGTGGATGGAGGAAACTAAGCTATCATTTAAGGTGTATGCTTACAGGAGGGACAGATCAAACATTCCACTTCTCAGCACCAGCATCACAAAAATTTCAGAGGTATCAGGCACTATCAGGCACTTGAAAACACCTAAAAACATTTTTCAAAACACACAGAAAAATTCATAAAAGCAAGCTGCTTAAGAAAATAAACAGGTTCCACAGAAATGACAGAGGAAAGCGGGTCAGAACCTCAATATATTTTCCAACTCTGTCATTAGTCTGCAAAATGCTCCATGACCTCAAATGACTGTTTCACTGCGGCTTCCCTTTATGTAAAGCAAGCTGAAACCTACAGATGAAAAGCATCTTAAAGTGTAGCACTCCTGCATCCAGCAAACTCAACGTTACCATTGACATCTTGACATCTGTTAAAAGCTTGCCGAAGCAATTTCATCCCCCAGTAGAACCCTTTGGAGGTTCCCCCCCCCCTTTTTCCAGAACCTTAAAGAGATACATAACTGTACAGCAAGAGAAAGAAAAAACTCTGCTTTAAAAGCAAGAAAAAAAAAAAAAGGTGCATCTAAAAGCTCTTTTGTAGAAAAGGATTTTACTAAATTGGAGGCAGACTATGTGATTTCCTGCATCCAAAAAATACTTCATCACACCTTTTTTAAAGAAATTTAGGAGCTTCCTCTTAACATATTGATATTTTTAGGTATTGCTTTTTAAAGAAAACTCAAAATCATAGGGTTGGAAGGGTCCTACAAAAGGCTCATCTAGTCCAACCCCCTATAATAAGCAGGGACATCCTCCACTAGACCGGGTTGCTCAGTGCCTCAGCAAAATCCCCCATGTCTTTTAAGCCAAAAGTTTAGCTGGTTTCTTGCAACCAAAAAAATACTTCATCAACCCATTTTAAAAGGGGTTTATGAGTTTTCCTCTCAGTATGTTGGTACTTTTAGGTAATTTTCTTATAAATCATCAGGTTGGAAGAGATCTATAAAGGCTCATCTAGTCCAACCCCCTGCAGCAACCAGGGACATCCTGCACTAGACCAGGCTGCTCAGAGTCTCAGCAAAGTCGAGAGTGCAGCTGGACCAGTCAAGGCACATCCATTACAGGGAGGGTTAAATTCCAGCATCAAGCACCTTTCTAAGTCTTAGAGACCCTGGACAGGACACTGGAAGAGGTTGCCTAGAGAGGTGGTGGATGCTCCCTCAATCCCTGGAGGCATTTAAGGCCAGGCTGGATGAGGCATTGAGCAACCTGGTCTAGTGGGAGGTGTCCCTGCCCAAGGCAGGGGGGTTGCAACTAGATGCTCTTTAAGATCCTTTCCAAACCAAACCATTCTGCTTCTATGACCCATCTCATTGCCCAAGGTCCCCAAGGTCATGGGAGGCTCCTATCAGAGGGAGATAAAGGGAGGAAGGGGCTGCAAGGCGAGGGGCCCCCGCTATAAAACTGCGCCTGAGGAAAGATTTTACATTTAAGAAAAAAAAATCAAAGGAAAAAAAAAACCACCCGGGCGTCGTCGATACAGGAAGCGGCTCCCCACCGCCGCCTTGGCTCCTAAACAGCCATTTTACTTCTTAACGGCAGAGCCTTCCCCTGCCGCCAGCCTTCATTTTGTGCCGGCTGACAGCGGCCGAGAGGACACACGGGAGAAGGAAGGAAAGAAAAAGGTGGGGGGACGGACGATCTCCGCTTGAGGCCTCCCCGTAGCCCCGGTGCCAGGGCCGGCAACTTTCCCGCCTCCCCCCGGTTTTGAAAGTAAATGAAGGCATCGCTCCCAATGGCGGAGGATGAAGGATGGCGGGTGGGGTGGGGGGTTGGGGGAAGCTCGCATCCCTCCTCCTCCCGGGAACCGGGCTCCTCCTGGAGAGGCAGGGGAGTCCGGGGACCCCTCTCCTGGCAGGTCGGCCTTACTATCGTCCCTCCCCCCGGGCGGGCAGTGCCGTGTGTCCCGTCCCTCCCCCCGGGCGGGCGGGCTGGCTGGCTGTGCTGTCTCTCCCCCCGGCAGGCCGTGCGAGAGCGGCGGGGCGGGCACTCACCGCTCCGGCAGAGTGAGAAGCGGCGGCGGCGGCGGCAGC
>VZTY01003833.1:0-41638 GCA_013400935.1 Turnix velox
TGGCCTTGGCAGCTCCTGTGTTTCTCATGCAGCCTCCATCTCCCGGCATGGAAAAACAACTAATGATGCAGCAAAGTGTTCAAGGCAGCATCCAGTGCCCTTGGGCTGAATCAAAGCCCTCCTGTTCATTTCCCTTTCCCCTCTTCATGGGCAGAAATCGGCACCATTGCTGATTAACCCTGTGTTAAACCAAAAACAGGAGCAAAGAAAACAAGGTTAGCCCAGGAGAAGAACTGGTGTTCATCCCCCGGTTTATTTGGTGGTGTTTGATTTCCTGCTCTCTCTGAAGTGCATCCCTAATTCAGGATGCTGGAGGACTATAGGGAACTGAAATTAGCCTGAGAAAAGCCCTGATACCTGCAGTGAACCACAGCAATTAGCACTGGCATCTGTTCCTACTGAGCTCAGCATTTGACCACAAGCATTATTTTCTTAGGCTGATGAATTCCTGATTTTTCCTCAAATACAAAAGAGACACATGCAAGGGAAATAAAGGATGTTACCCAGCACATAAGTATCCATAAGTATTTTACCCAAATTCAGCTCTTCTGAGAGAGAAGTCAACTGGAAGCAGACCAAATGAGGGACTGCCTTTACAGTAACTGAAGACTGAACATCACTGTGGATATTCTGAGCCAATTTTAATTTACTGCCTATGTTTATAAACATTTGCAAGCAGTAGTGAGTGGCTCCTTAATAAAAAGTATTAAAATGAGCAAAGCAAAGCGCTGATGAGAATTGAATTATTAATGTCAGATGAGGTAGACAATAAGAGTGTCCATAAATACTTAACTCTCCTGAGGACACTCATATCGGGTGAAAGCTGAAAAGCCCAAGAATTTCCAAGAGAAGATAGATCCATAAAGTTAAATGTCCTTAGTGACAAAGGTGGACTTTTGCGACTTGTTTCCTGATTTTAATCCTGAAGAGGGAAGTGGTTATATCATTTGCTTCAAACTCTCTTTTGGTAACTGCCCTGCGGCATCTTAGCAAGGTAATTAATTTCAGGAGGAATTACCCAACCCTTAATTTTTCTAAGCAATTATCAGCTCAGGTACCAGCCAGGAATCAGAGTGTTCTTTGCTCCGATGATGACTGGGTACAAGTAGCTGCAGAATCCTCTGTGATGCTGCAATATACCAGGAAGTCTCCTGTGGTATCTGTCTTGAGATGCCTTCACCCTATGAGCATGCCCAGATAGCAATCACAACCTCTCCCATGTATTTAAAGGGGTAGTTTTGATGAATGCTGCAAGTCTTGCTCTCTCTCAGCTTGCCATTTGGGAAAGTAGTGCAAAGGGCTTGGACTGCAGAACGAGCTCAGACTTCCTCCTCACCAGCCCCAGCCAGCAGAAGCAAAAGTGGCAGAGAAGATCTGGGGGATCTGAACTGCTCTTGCTTTCTGCTGACAGTCATTGCTGGTTTTCTGTGCCTCAGTTTCTCCATCTTATATACATTAATTTATTATTCCTTGCAATCCTGTTTTCCAAACCCACAAGGCTCTTACTAACCCTTAATATTAGAAAATTAAAGGGCTGGTCAATATTTGTGCCCAGTCAGTTGGGTACTTGAAGGTGGAGGGTGAAGTCTCTGCCCTTGCCAAGTAAATGCTTTTAAACAGTAAACTACCATATTATCACCATAGCACAGATCACCTCCTCTCTGGCCCAGGTTGCTCAGAGAAGTGTTGGAGGTCCTATCCCGGCAGACATCCAAGGCCAGGCTTGCTGAGTCTCTGACCAATCTATCAAGTGCAGGATGCCCCTGTTCACAGCAGGGTGTTGAACTAGCTGGTCTTTGAAGGTCCTTTCCAGCCGAAACCATTCTGCAGTTCTCCTGTCCATGCAGGAAAGAAATGAGGCACTCATCATTCAGCACTGCTGGTGTCTTCACTCCTTTCTGAGCTCAGGCTCTTCCCCCACAATTCCCCATCATCCCTGCTCAGTCACTCAGTCTTTTCCACCTCAATCCTTACAGGAGGCTTCTTGAATGCTGCTGGAAGAAGAACATGGAGTGTTTTGCCCTTCCTCTCCTGGGTTGATGCGTGAGGGACTTTGACCTTGCAGAGTCAAGCAACAACATACTCCAGGTGTCTCCAGGTTCCTGAGATGTGTTTGCTGCTAGTGTGTCTCCACAGCCACTCACCAGCTGGTTTTACATTAATGCACTACCTAATAAAGTGGCTGAGTAGACTGTTGGTTCTTCGGGGCAGGGTTGTGTTTCTAGTTGAGCTTTAAGGCACTGTTTAGCTAAAAAGCTCTATAAAGGATTTACTGTGATAAGGGACAATATTTGTGGGACTAGATGGAGGTGACAAAGCATTTCCTTATAACAGCATTAGGCACTCCCTGCCATCACTTGCCTACTCTGTTAAAGCTGTGCTTGGCTCCATCCCTGTGGTGCATGTTCAGGGTAAATCTTTGTGGTTATTTCTGAGTCTGCAAATATGAGTGGGAAATGAGATCACCCAGAGGGAAAGGAAACTGCAAAGGCAGATCTTAACCTCATTAATGTCTATTAATGTAGATAGGAGGATGGAGCCAGGCTCTTCTCAGTGACCTCCAGTGACAGGATAAAGGGCAGTGGGTGCAAGCTGGAACACAGGAGGTTCCACAGAAATATGAGATCAAACTTTGTCAGGGTGAGGGTGAGAGAATGGTGGCACAGGCTGCCCGGAGAGGGTGTGGGATCTCCTAATTTGGAGACATTCAAACTCCACCTGGATGCTTTCCAGTTTGACCTGGTCTGGGTGTTCCTGCTCCAGTAGGGGCTTGGATTAGATGATCTCTTGAGGTCCCTTCTAATCCCTGATATTCTGGGATTCTGTGAACGAGTCTGTGCCACTGTACATCTCCTTCCCAGTACAGCAGCCCCACTCCCCTGCTACACAGGCTGGGCCAGCAAATGCCAAGAAAAATCTCAGATTATTACAGGTTTTGTTGAGTATTGACATCAATGCATGAGTGGAAGCAACTGGGTGATGGAGAAGAGAGCAGGATTACACTCTGACTATCTACCAAGCAGGTTGAAGGGGACTGGCACAGTGCAGGGAGTGCAATAGTGAGGAAGAAAATCTTGGGACTGAGTGACCTAGTCTTTGGACAGCAGTTTTTCTTGGGTACAGGTGAATATTGACTCAGCCAAATTTCAGTGCAGCACAAGGAACTCAGGACTGCAACAAACAGCTTGGTCACTCCAGGAATAACCCTGGACACAGCCAGGATGCTGTGACATTCATTTGAGATTCATATATGCTCACTAGCAAAGCTAGTGCTCAATCCTCTAGAGCCACAACAAATATGGGTCTGTCCTACATGACATTGATGTGATGTGATGATAAAATGAGCTGCTCGCTGTCATCTTAGGAGATGATATTTTTACTTTTTGCAGTTCCTTAATGAGTGAGCATGTGTGTGATTTGCCTGTAGATGTGATGTAAGCAGTGGGCAGACAGAAGAGAAACAGCAATCAGAATGAAAATCATTTGGGAATACAGGGGAGAGTTAATGCTTGTATGAACAGCTAGATTTAGGGATACAGCTTATCTCTGCGTGCTTGTTTCTGGAGCTGACATGAACACAGTACAAGACTTGACTCCTGGCTACTTTTTAGGCCTGACTGTGGGTGTCAAAAGTCTTGTCGTGGGTTCCTTGGAGCCAGCCTGAACTTTAAGAGCACTAGTTATTTTTACATACGGATGCCAAGCATGTCGAGGTGCTGTTGTGGAATCTGAGGGCAGTTTCAACTTCTCATGCAGATGCGAACAGTGCTATCACCAGCTGCCAGTTACACCACTGTCTTCTGCAAAAAGCAACATGGGCCTTATTTGCTTTCCTTGGCTCTCATCCAGAGATGATGAGAAGATGATGGACAAGCTTGAACCAAAGCCCACTGATGAAGAGGTTGTGCCAGCGAAAGCATTCCTTTAATTACCAGTTATTCCAGGGGCCTCCGTGCTCTCTAGATATCCTGTGCTGTCTGGCTTGGAGAAAAGTTTTCCAAATCTTCAAGTGCTACAAGATGGATTCCTTATTCTGACAGTTTGGAGGAGCATTGCTGCACACTTCAAAAATATTGTGGACTCTGCTACCAGAGGTTCACATTCAGGGATCCAAATCTGCCCAAACACAAGGGGTGGGGTTTTATTTTTGTTGTCTTTATTGCTACAGTCAGAGGACTTTTATAGACTGTATTAACAGGTGCTTATTATAGGTATAATAAGATGTTTATAGTGCTCAGACAATGAGTTAAAATGGAGAAAAGCAAGCCAGGTATGGCAGCAGTGGCCCTGAATAGTGGAAACATGGGATGATGCATGAAGATGGGCACAGGATGATAAGATAAGGAATGATACGAGATGGGCCAGAGGCTGTCATCAGAAATAGCAGAGTTATGAGCAAAGTACTAATGATCAGTCAAAAAATGTAAATCTGCAGTCAGAGGAAACAGGCTTTGATAAGAACAAAGAGAACAAGTTCAGGAAGGAGAAGAGGAGACTGAGGGGTGACCTCAAGAATGTCTATAAATATGGAAAGTGTGAGTGTCAGGAGGATGGAGCCAGGCTCCTCTCAGTGACCTCCAATGACAGGACAAGGGATCAATGGGTGCAAGCAGGAACACAGGAGGTTCCACAGAAATATGAGAAAGAACTTTGTCAGGGTGAAGGTGAGAGAAAAGTGGAACAGGCTGCCCAGAGAGGGTGTGGGGTCTCCTTCTCTGGAGACATTCAAACCCTACCTGTGTGGTGTCTTCCTGTGTGACCTGATCTGGGTGTAAGTGCTCTGGCAGAGGGATGGGACTGGATGATCTCTTAAGGTCCCTTCCAACCCCTGATACTCTGTGATATTCTGTGAGGCAGTATCAAAAGTATGTGAACAACATTATATACATAGAATTTGAGTATAATCTTTTGGGTGTAAAATTTGCATGTAAACTTAGTAACCGACTTATAGATGTTAGAAAATTAACATATAAAAATGCCTCCAAGTAGATCTCAGAGAGAAAAAGAGGGAAGCAGCAGCAGAAACATCAACATCAAATTCTTCATAAAAGTGTGGAAGCTGAAGACTGCATTGTTACCCTGGGTACCCTCTGATGCTACTGATTTGAAGACCTAGGGGAGCAAGGATAAAGGTTTCATGACACTAACAGAAAGGACAGAAACTAAGAAATGTGTATGTCACATTTTTAATTCCATTATTTTTATTACTATAGTAACTTTTTCTGCAAGTATGTACTCTGCATTGTCGTACTTCTTGTAATGGTTAATTCTAGACTAATAATGATTCTTGAATTCACAAACCTTGACATCAGAGAAGCCTTGCTACTACACCAGAGAAAAAGGAGAAGGCTGGTGAATACATCATCACCAACGTTCAATGAGCTCTGGAGATGCTGGTCCTACTCCCAGCACTGCCCAAACACTGTTAGTGTTTGAAGGCCGTTCATTTTTCCCTTGGCCAGACCTGAGAATGCAAAAGCACAGAGCTGTCAAGGTTTATTGCCTGCAAGTGGACTGGAGCATGCCTCAAGGACTTGACATCTGCTTATGCCAGCTTAGAAAGTACTGGAGGTGCTTTGATCTCCATTTTTTACCCACCAACTGAGAAAATTGCTTCCCTGGTAATCGCGAGCAACATCAAATCATAGAATTGGAGGAGACTTTCTAAAGCCATGTAGTCCAACTCCCTGCAGTGAGCAGGGACATCCTGCACTAGAACAGGTTGCTCAGAGCCTCAGCAAGCCTGGCCTTGGATGTCTCCAGGGATGGGATCTCTCCACCATCTTTCTGGGCAACCTCTTCCAGTGTCTCCCAAATATCTTGGGGAAGAACTCGTTCCACATGTCTCTGCTTTAGTTTCAAACCCCTGCCCCTCACCCTGTGGCTCCATGCCCTGGCAAACAGCCCCTCTCCAGCTTTTCTGAAGCCCCCCATGCACTGGGAGGCTGTTGTGAGGTCTCCCCACAGCCTTCTCTTCTCCAGCCTCAACAGCTCTCTCAGCCTGTCCCTGAAGCAGAGGGGTCTCCAACACAGAACAAATGACCCTGTGTTTATGAGCTTCTGAATTATTACAGTGATAGGAATGCTCAATTATTCTGGGCCAAGTCTTTGCCTAGAGGCAAAGTGGGGCCAAGCAACCCTAATACCAGTCTGTGCCATAGTTCAAAACAATTTCTTTCACATTAACAAAAATGCTACTGTTTAGTGCAGGTTTTTCTTTGAAAAAAAAACAAAAAGAGTTTTTTGAGGTATGAAAAATCTTTTAGAAAATTTGTTTCTCACTTTTGCCAGGTTGTAGAGCTATCTGGAAGTGCTTGAAATCAAAAATATAACCAAGGAAAAGTGCAACAGGGAGAACTGGGGAAGGAGGTGTGGGGAGAAACAAGATTATTTGCCCTATTTCTAGATCAGCATTGCCAAATTCCTAGGGTGTTACATAATTAGCATGCTATCTGAGTGTTCTAATCATGACAGCACGTGCTTTCTTACCATACCTCAGGCAGTACTTCAGGTTTGTATTCATTTGTAACATATTTAAAATCTGTACCTTACAAGTTCCGTTGAGAAATGTGGGGGGTCAGGAAAAGGGAGAAAGTTTGGGATTGGTTTTGACTGTTACTGCCATTTTCAGATGGGTTTTCTCTTCCTTCGACTTCTTTCTAAATTTCTTGGATGCTTCTGCTTAGTTGTAGCACAGGTGCTCTGTGGCTTTGCTGCTGGCTAAACCTGTGGTTTGTGGTGTGTGAGCATTCAGTAGGATGCATGGGTTTCAGATTTTTTTCTTTTTTGAGATGTGAAGTGTGCTCCTGAGATACCATCCTCTGCCTCAGGATCTCACAGATATTTTTATAGATAGTACAGGTTCTTTATTTATTAAAAAAAAAAATGCATTGCTTATTTATTACCTTCTTGAGTCATCCACTCAGAAAAATCTATATGCAAAAATCTCATCTCAGCCCTTCCCAGTTTTCCTGGTAACATTGAGTCCATGATACAGTAAGGCTCCTTTATGACAATTAGTGGGAATAACAGAGATAAACATCACCAGAAGAATATGAAGCAACCAACCAGATTTCTCAGTGTTCAGATCTCAGGACTTTGCATGATAGATTTTGAAATCCCCTTTTCCAAGGTTACTTTCACGCTGTTTAATAAGCTCTTATCTTGTAAACTATAATCAAGTTTCAGACCTTAATCCAGTGAGATTATGTTGGGGGGAGGGGGATTTCTTCAGCATTTTAGTACCCTAGGGACAGAACATCCAGGGCCAAACCAAGAGATATAATGAAGTGATGATGAAAACCAAACTGTGAAGCAGAGCAGACTGAATCCACTTGTTTGGAGTTAGATTGGCCTCCCATAACCTGCAACACAGCTGTAGTCAAGTGATGTTAGAAAATCATAGAATCATAGAATGGTTTGAGTTGGAAGGGACCTTCAAGATCATCTAGTTCCAGACCCCCAGCCATGGACAGGGACACCTCCCACCACACCAGGTTGCTCAGTGCCTCATCCAGCCTGGCCTTAAGCACCTCCAGGGATTGAGGGGGCATCCACAACCTCTCTGGGCAACCTCTTCCACTGTCTCACCACCCTCACAGCAAAGAACTTTCTTCTCTCCAGCCTAAATCTTCCCTCTTCCAATTTGCATCCATTACTCCTAGTCCTGCCATTCTGGACCCTATTCAAAAGTCCTACTCCAGCCTTTCTGTAGCACCCTGAAGAGGGTATTGAGAAGCAACTCTGAGGTGCCCCCTGAGCCTTCTCTTCTCCAGGCTGAACAACCCCAACTCCTTCAGCCTGGCCTCAGAAGCGAGGTGCTCCAGCTCTCTCATCATTTTGGTGGCCTCCTCTGGACCTGCTGATGACCTCCTGATGATGGGAACAGACAGATCAAATCTGTGTATGGAGCCACTGCTCGTGCAGAAATTGTACACGTCAGATTATATTCCCCAAATCAGTTCAGAACTAGGATTTCCACCATTCATTTTCCCATTTGAGGAAACATTTTAAGACCTTAAAAAAATTCCATTAAACTGCATAGCACCAATTATTGTTTACTACATAAAGTTCATCTGAAGTTGTAAAAAGTAGGTATTTAAATCTATGGTACAACAGGTAAGATGTAGAAATTCAGTGAAGAAAAGGCACTGTAAACTGTAACAGACAGAGGAAAGACCTGGACTCTAAAAGCATGAGAGAGTGGAATTTAATTCTCAGTTGATCCTAATTCCCATTTCAGATGTTGGCACAAAGACCCAGCATCAAACTCATCAAACTGGGTGATGCTGATGGTTACACTGTTGGAAATAAACACTTTGTCCTTTTTAGGCAGTAAGAGCCTGGTTTCTCTTTTGTAGTACACTGTAAAGCACCTGGCGTGGTCAGAATTAAACGTAATGAGACATTAAAAAACTATGAGTAATAAATCTTAATGAGAGTAAACTAGAACAGCTGTTCCAAGCCTGCCAGGCTTTCTCTGGGCAATGTGTTTTTTCCCCAGAAGTAAGATAGAAAACCTTCACCTCCATCAGAGCTGCTGGAGGCTTTCTGCTCTGTGGCCACTATCTCCTATGGAGCTAAATGAAGAGGCAGATCTTTGAAACCCCTTAACTATTGCTCTCCCCAATGAATTCCTGAAAGCTCCACCGTTATCAGAGAGCAGGAGGGGGCTGGAAATACAACCTCTTTTGTTTAGTCTCACTAAATGCATGGCAGGAAAACATCACCATCCTGTTTTCCAGGCATTAGCACGCAAATAAGATTGGAGGAAAAATACAGCAGGCTGTCTGACAGGCTGTGATTAATTCTCATTGTGTCCTGCATTGAAGAGGTGCCAGAGGTGCTGCTCACCAGCCTCAATCCTCAATGGCTGGGGAAGAACCTATAAAGCTGAGCCTATGGGCTGTGTTGGGGGAAAGGGAGGACATAGAAGAGCCTAGCTCCATCCTCCTGACACTCACCCTTTACTTATTTATTGACATTAATGAGGTCAGCCCTCAGTAGGTGCAACCCAGGAGCCTGGTGACCAAAGGGGCAAGGTGATATCAAGGCAGCCAGCAGCATTGTGACCCTGGAGCCCAGAGGGAGTGAGACAGCAGATCCCCATGTGTGCTTGTCCCAGCTGGCTGTACAGCCTGACTCACTTTTCCTTGTCCTATCTCCATCTCCTGGCCTATCTCCTGGCCACCCTTTGCTCACTCAGCCCTGAGGAATGGCTGCTTTGCTTTGTTTCTTTCTTTTCTTTCCATCCGGGATTGTCCTCATGTTGAAATACTGCCTGAGTCAGCAGGGCTAGCTCTGCCAGCTTGTGCAGAGTTGAGAAGTTGCATAAACCTGGTCCACAGGCAGTAGAAGAGGCTGCAAAAGCACCCCAAGCTGCAATCAACCTGTCCCAGCTCTGTGTTATGTGGGTAACATGAGTGAGGAAGGGGCTGACGCTGTGCTCTGCTCTCCCTTGTCCTGAGACAAGGCAAAATCTGAGTTGAAATCTCCAGAGGTGGTGTAAATCCTTGTTCTCTAGATTTTTCTTTGCATCACCTCTACATCTTGTGCAGTGAAGCCCACAACTCATGTTGCAGCCAGAACAGTGATGGGTATGAGTAGTCCTCATGGACAGCCTATAGGGTGTTCCTGGTCCTGACATGGGTCTGCTCAGTCTGGAAGAGCCCTTCAGCCCCACTCTCATTCAGGAATGCTGAATGCTTCAAGGGATGGTGAGAGATAGGCTGCTTTATGAATGTGACATACCAATGTAATAACAATGTTTGGAAGCTCTCCAGCACTTTCCAATCAAGCTCCTAACTTGCAAGTCCCACTGTGTAGGTTAAAACATGCAGCACACCTGTGAGACAAGAAACAATATTATCTTTACAGGCTTAGAGAATCTACTCCAAAATCTTAAACTCGGAATGGCAGACTACTGTCCTCTAGTACAAAGGAGCAAACATGCTGAGAAAAGACTGAATTGCCACCAAACTTGTCAACCAGGGAACTGGGGGCAGGAATTCTCAGGGCTGTATTCTACACTAACACCTGGCCATGGACTTGCTGCCTCTGTGTTTCAGTTTCCACAAGAGTAAATAGATGAAAATTTGCCCTGCTGTTATCCCGGAAGGTACCTGAGGGTGCCTGAGGTTTCTGAGTTTCCTGCTTGGGTTTCTTTTTATAATATTCCTACCACAATATGAATGACAGAATCGCAGAATGTGTGAAATTGGAAGAGATCTTCAAAGGCCATCTAGACCTGATCTAGTCTAGATCAGGTTGATCAGAGCTTCATCAACCCTGACCTTGAATGTCACCAGGATGGGGCCTCCTGGTGACCACCTCTCTGAGCAGATTGTTCCAGTGTCTCTCCACTCTCATGGTGAAAAATTTCTTCCTAAAGGATAAATGGCCTAATAAATAATTATGGATGCATGTCTCAGAGGATATCAAGTGGCTTTATTCCTCTTTGAGTGAATATTTGAATGAATGTTCGATTTGTATTAACCAGGAAATGTGGCCACTAAAACCAGGCAGGTACAACCACAGTGCAGGATGCATCATGGTTATATATTAGGAGTTGGAATATTCTGCTCTGATAGAGATCACTGTGGTCTGCAGCCTCCAGAGAGTCTCACTATTTAAACAGTGAAGAAATTTGGATACAGATTTCTAATGTGTTTACATCCCACGGAGTTCAAAGTCTCAGGTTTTTGGCTCATAAATGACCTTCCCATGTAACACCTGCACAGACCAGGTGGGAGAGTGATACCCCAGGTCCACAAGCTCTCCTGGATTTCCTAAACAATCTCTTCTTTTCTTCATGTCAGGTTGTTAAGTAAGAGGAGGAAAGAGGTGTTGTGGAAACAGGGACATGGCACAATCCCACTATTGCTTACTTGATAGACAGTAAATGATAAACTTGGTGTGTTTTCTCTAGACAGAATTCTTGCAGGCAAAATATAATCTGGAAATGAGCTTTGTATTTTGAGTAGAAAAAAAAAACACATTAAGTGTTGGAATGGCCTTGCCGGCCACAGAGTCAGTGACAGATAACTCTCTGTGTCTGAATCTTTAAAGAGAGAAAAACCCATTGTGGGTCAGCCAAGCACCTGGGAATCCAGTCATTCCAAGACTGCACTGCTAGTGAAGGTCAGATGATCTAATTACAGTTGTCCCTTCTGACCTTGCAATCTACAAAACCTCATAATTTGTAATCAGGATACAAATTATTTGCCTTCTGAGTTGAGGAAGGAAGTCCTCTGCATCACCTATCTGCTCCAAAACATCCGCTCTTTCACAACTGGCTGTGTACAACAGGCAGGGGTTTTACTGTCCACAGAAGGCTGACTTCAACAGCATCATCCATTTGCTTTCACCAGGATGAATCATAAAAAGTGTTGGGTTGGAAGAGAGCTTCAAAGGCCATCCAGTCCAAACCCCTGCAGTGAGCAGGGACATCCTGCACTAGATCTAGCCTGGCCTGCAATGTCTTCAGGGATGGAGCCTCCACCACGTTTGTGGGAAACTTGTGCCAGTGTCTCACCATCCTCACATTTAATGGTCAGATCCATCCTGGCTTACCCTGCCAGAAATACACAGGAATGTTCTGTTTGAAGAGGAAATGCACTTTGTGTAGAATGTTACAGTGTGAATAATGTCAACTCTTCCTTTTATCCTGGTTTAAGGATGGCCAAGGAAACCCGAAATCAAGCCGACGTTTTCCTGCAGGATTTATCACCTCATTTTTCAAATTAATTTCTCTTACAAACACATCTCTCCCAAGGACAGAGTAATTTAACATATTCTTAATGGGGAGCAACCTCCATAACCACTCTGTCATGGTCACAGTCATCTCTCCTACTTGTACAGAATCACGGAGGAAAGGGTCACATTTCAGCATTTATCTGACTTGTCTCACTCTGCACATCCATCCCTCCAAAACATCCCAAAATATGCTGGAGCAGCATGGCTAAGCTACATCCTATACCACAAACATGCTTGCTTTTCACCTTTGGAGTGTGTAACATGTGCAACCAGCACCACACCAGTGAGCTGAAGAGCTCACCACGTTGGGCAGCCTCATTGTTTCTCCTTCATATACATGAAACAGAGACATTTGAGAGAATGGGATCTTGTCAGCTCCTGAGATTTGCATAAGAATTTATTTATCTCATATATTCCCAAGAAAATTTATTTTAAATCATCATGATAGCAATCTAGCAGAAACAGAAGATGCTAGTCCTGCCCTTTGTCATGAAATATGAGAAAAGTGAGAGGATGGTGGCATTAGTTAAAATTGAAATTTCATTTTCAAGCAAAGGAAAGTGGGCAGGTCAGTAGAGTTTACAAGACTGCAGTGCCCTTGGTTGGAGAACCATGACTGGAGTTTAATGGAGGACTTCTCAGGGGTAATTGTGGCTGCAGCATGCCTTTTGTCTGAGCTGTGTGTCTCGTTACTTCACAAGACAAAAGGGAAGAGAAGAATTACCAGCAGGTGATTCACACCGTGGCTATCTCTGGAGTAGGAGGGCCAAACTGCCTACCTGCTGTTGCCTATATATGTCCAAGCCAACTCCTCTGCACCAGACTCTTAACCATGGCTGGCTCCAGTGACGTGAACTCAATGAATTTTACCTCAGGAGATTAAATTTGCCATTTCCTCACACTTCAGCTCATGTTCTGTCCTGAGGAAATGCACTACACCAACCTTGACTCCGAGTTCTTTGTGCAGAGTGTAAATAAGTCTGGGACCTTGGGGGAACATGAGGAGAAATGGGAGTATTAGTCAGCAGAGCTCCGTGGGGACACTTACAGCAGGAATTCGGACAGTGTCTCCTCTGGAGAGAATGGAAAATGCACTGTACAAAATATTTTTGCAGAGCAGGAAAACACTGCATTCTTTGGATGACAATAGCATTGTGTCACTGTCTGTGACCACAGCCATGACTCAGGCTGTTGCTGGGGAGGGTGAGGAGGGTGAGGAGGCAGCCCTTGCTGCCAGCCACAGCTTGCGCTGCTCACTGTACTACGTGGTTAGAAACTCCAAAGAAAACACAAAGCTATTGTTTTATTTAAGGGTTTTTTTTTTTTTCTTTTGTTTTGTTTTTTGTTTTTAAAAATGAGCTCCTGATTGATAGTCTGGCAGCCTGAATGTTGCTTCTGGGTCATGTGTACAAAGCAAGTGCACACAGGGCTTACGTTCTCTGGCACAGACGGACACTTTGCTTGCTGCAGTGTCCAAGGCAGCTGGCCAAAAGGCCTGAGCTTACAGCATCTGGTTACATTACGCCACTGCTTCCCAAAATCCCTGGAATTTGCAGGAGTTTGCAGTGTCTACCCCCTCTCATTATCACACATCTGATTTCATTAAGTTTAAGAACCTGATTTCACTCAAGCTTGCAAAACTAGAAAGTCCCTGAAGCCTTCCTTTCCCACTTTCCCTCCCATGGAAGGTCTCTCGGTTTGCTGGGGAAGTCAATTGTGTGCCCTGGTGAGATGTGGGGTGGAAGTCTCCTGAACTCAAGAAATTCTGTGCTGTGAGAGTGGTGAGACAGTGGAACAGGTTGCCATCCCTGGTGACCTCACAGCAGCCTCTCAGTGCCTGAAGGGACTACAGCATGGAGGGAGACTCTTGAAGAGGGGGGTTGGAACTAGATGATCTTGAAGATCCCTTCCAACCCAAACCATTCTATGATTCTATATGTTGCTTACACATCCTTCTAACTGTCGTCACACACTACAGAGAATGACCACTACAGAGCTGAATGTACCTGGGATCTTCAGCTCAGTGGAGTACAGACTCTGCACAGCAAACCCCTGGAGATGTGTTTCAGGAAGCACTTCTGTAGTAGCAAAGCTCCTGCTGTGGGAGGGCAGCACTGCACCCTCTCATTACTCTCAGGCTGGATGAGACAATGGCCAGTGATGGTCATTAATCCATCAGGAGTCTGATGTTCACACTTGGCTGCCTTCCTAGGTGATGAGAAATGGAGAAATCTGGGTGAGCAATTAAATGTAAGTCTCAGCAGTAAAAGCAACAAGCACTGGAGGGAAAACAGTGTGGCAGTGGGCACTTTGTGCTGATGAGACACTGCAGTGATGCTGAAGAGTGGCACCTTGGAAATGTCTCCTCGTGCCAGGCCTCATTCCAGAGGAGCTCAAGACAACAGTTTCTTGACTGTACTGATGGTGGAGAGAAACGGGAAACAATATTCCTTATTCCTTATTTTCATGTGTGTGGTGTGTTTTTGTACTGCCCCTGGAAACAATTGTCCTTCTCAGCACAGGGTGTGGATGGAGCTGGATGTGAGCACTGTAGGAAAACATCTTTCTCCTTCAGTGGCAAACCAAGTTCCTCCCCCCTGTCTGTCAGGCAGGAAATAAAGGAAACCTTTGAAAGCACTGCAGAGCATTAACTATTGGAGTCCAGTGCATGTGGCTTAGAAAAGGGAGATCCTCAGTCCATCTCTACAGCAGCAGAGGGGTGACACTGAGCAAAATTACTCAGTCCTGTTATTTTTTATTTATCTGTTATTTTTCTCAGCTCTAACAGGCACCAAAGGAACACATTCACCTGCGGAATTCATGCATGTGCACTGCAGCAGAGCTTGTCTCTGTAGATGTTCACCTTCAGCATGATCAGATCAGGATTCCTGCCTCCTTCCTTGCCTTTCTTTCCTCTCCCCAGCCTCAGAGACAGCCTTCTTCTGTTTCCCATCTTCACTGATGAAGTGTGGCCAGTCCTTTCTGCTGCAGCTCAGTTCCACAGATTTCAAGAGAGTAGGTACTTAGGCCATCATCCCACATCAGTGTAGCAGTTAATGATATTGTTCCCCATACCATTTTGGTTCTGCCAGGAGATGCTGCTGGAATTTTCTCTCTTGGAATGATGTTGCAGAGCTAGAGACTAAGCAGAAGATAAGAAAGGCTTATGGTACACAAGAGGGGAAATGAGACTCTGCTCATTTTGTCTCAACCTCAAACAAAACTCTGAAGTGCAGAATCAGAGGCCAAGTTCAGCCAAGATTCCAGATCACTGTACAAGAACCTGGTGGTGGAGGAGGAGCCTGGTCAAGCTGGGAAGTCAACCTGAAGGATGCAGTTTGCATCAATAGGGTCCTGGCTGTGGCTGATCTGGAGATCAACAGTCCTCCAGTGTAGCTCAGGGCTAAGCTGCAGATTTGGCTTGCTTATCCCTCCCACACAGGGTTGTATCTGTGCTGATCCTGGGATTTGTTACCTGGACAGAGCCCATCCAGCCCTCAGAGATGAGTAATTTGGTTTCCTATCCGTTCCCTCTCCAGCATTCTGCCTGCCTCAGCAGGTTGGTTGGACTCCCCTGAGGCAATGAGACAGAGGTCAAGGCTAAAAAACACTATTTTATCTCACAGGTATAATTACAGTGATTTGTCTGGAAATTTGGCTTTCAGTGATAAAAGACCTCTCTAATGAGAGAGGCTGTAATCATGACTGAGAAATCTCCTGAACTGAAGTATATGCTAATATGTGTGTCACCATATGTATGTTTCTATGCAAGTATGTTCATGCATATAAATAACTATGTTTACTAAACTGTTTTAACCTGCTTTACAATACAGCCTGGAGTTATCTTATCTATATTGCTGATGAGAATAAACAGATGCATCCAAACATCAAAACACTCCTGCATGAGGTGTTTCTTATCAGGCCTACTTCCCCCCACTGACCCAGTTAAATCTTCAGTAATTCATTAATTTCCTAACCGTGGCTTTTCAGAAGTGCTAACCAGCTTTCCTATCAGCATACTTTTGATCTCCTGGAGTTGCAATTCCCTAATGTTTTGTTTGCCTTCTGCATCCTGCAAAGGCATCCATCCATTCAGCTTTGTGCTGCCTGCCTACCTCTGCTAATTATCACCTCTTTACTCATGCAATTCTTCCCTGGCTGGTTAGTTCAAAGCCTTTGCAGAAGGAAAGCCCCAGAAAGAAACTTTCTCAAGCCTGGCAGCATTGCAACTTTTTATATGTTGACTGTCACTCAAGGCAGGAAATTAAAGGGGTAAGATTTGAGGACATCCCTGTACTGAGCTCCCTGCTCCATGCCCCTGCTAATATAAAGCTTATAAATGTTCCTATCCCATGGGAAAGATGCCTGTCTTTTTATCTACCTCCTCCAGGGGAAGGGAAATGCAAGAAGCACCGAGAAGAAGGAGGCTTGGATGCCTGACCATTTAGCTGTGAGAATGGGGCACATGGAGAGATGTCCCATTCTATTTGCACCTTCCCCCTCTGCCCATAACCCCAGGACACTCAACAAAGACATCACATTGCTGTTAGGTGCAGTCAGATGTTTGGGAAGTACAGGAACTAAATGAGGGTTGAGAACACACATAGTCTGACTCAGCTTTTCCCTATCAGACCTTCTGCTGAAGATCTTTCTGGTCATGGAATCATAGAATCAAGACCTCAGAAGAATGGAAAAACTCCAGGCGGAGCTGCTAAAAGCAGGTGAATGAGTAGACTGATGTCAGATGGAATGAATGTAAGATGGATTAACCACCATGATCACCTCTTCCACTGTCTCACCACCCTCATAGGAAAGAATCACTTTCTTAACTCCAGCCTAACTCTCCCCTCTTCCAATTTGCATCCATTACCAGTAGTAATGTACCAGCCCTGCCATCCTGTGCCCTATACCCCATATACCCTGTACCAGCTTTAGGTCATGCCTAAAACTGTTTCCCACCACTCTCAGTCAGAGTTGGAGACTGCACTCTAGTGAGCTGGACCAGCACATTCAAACCACTGATGCAAAATATCCAACTCTTGTGCCTTGTGTACCCACAGAAAGCACTCCATGTCTGAACGTCAGCAAAATGAAACTCTAGTCCCTATTTATAGCATCATGGGCAGAGCAAGGTACAGGATGAGAATGTACATTTTAGCTGGGAGGTGTGTAAATTCCTTAGTCTAATCCCAGATAAGATAGGAAACTTTCTTTTTCAGTTGAATGGCACTCTTTGGATGCATAGTGCTTCATTATTGAAAGAAACTATGACTTTATCAGAGAGTCACAAATAGAATATACATGGAGACTTCTCATAAACCTTTTTATGACAATGATACTGTCATAGCTTGGTCTCTGTCAGATATTCATTCTATTTTACAGTCATCATCTTCACTGCAGCCCTGTAGCACCCTCTGTTTCTACTCAAAGAGGGTTTAGCAGCCCTTGAGAAGGCAGTGGGGCACTTCTCCAGCACAAAACAGGTAAAGATTGAGACAAATAACATGGCTCAAAGGACTCTGTGTGGATGGTGCTCTCATCTCTGTGTTTGAGGTAGAAAAAAAAAAGTCTTTCCCGTGGGTCATCCTCTTTGGAGTCTTTTCTAAAGTCTAATTCAACATGGAACTTGAGAATACAGTCCTAGAGGATGGCTGTAGCAGTCAGAAAGGGATGAGACCTACAGTGAAAGAACCATAGAGATGTTAAAAGCCAAGTAATGTCTCCACACTGTTGTTGGGTGATAGAAGTTTCTCAAGATTTTGTAGCCAGATAACCAAGAATTCAGGACACACTCTTGGAAATGGGTTTGTACAGCTCCCTACACTAATCCAGAACATTCTGGGCAAAGAAAAGGCTGAAGTGTTTGTTAGGAAGGAGAGTGGCCTGAAAAGTCATACAACAAGGCTTTGTTGAGACTTAAATGAAGATCATAAAATCGCTTTCAGCAAGGCTTGCTACTTAATAAGGAAAATGTTTTCAACTTTCTTGTAACCTTGCAATAAAGCAGATAAATATCCCTTCAAAATACCCAGGGTAAAATGCACATTTCTGGCCAGGGTAGCCCCATTTTTCATGATGATTATTCTAGATGCATCTTCATGATAAAGGGTTATTTTAAGGACAATAAAAAAGATAGTCATATCTGTCTTGATAAAAAGACATAAAGATTAACCTCTAGGCCTAGAGTATCTTACTGTCACTCCTTCTGAACTTTCTGAGGTTATTTCTTAGCTGTCTTTAAGGTCTAGATTTACCTCTAAGCAGGAGCCCTAATGGAAGTGGCTTAAGCAACAGTGATCATATCTTAGACTCCAAAGAAAATTAACTCATTTATTTTCATATTTAAACCCTGTTATGTCAGCAGAAGACTCTGCTATCATCGATCAAAGATCAAGTTAAATGAGTGACCTCATCAAACCCTCTTCTCATAGGGATCAATCCAAGGAGATGGAGAGAAAGTCATCCCAAACAACTTTTTGCATGGTGGGATCTGAACAAAATAAAGTATTTGTGCAAAATGTTGGCAAACACTTGTAAATAATTTATCTTGTCAACTGCATGCAAAGAGAAACCTCAAAAGCAGTAGAAATTTAAACAGAAAAGAGATGCATTAGGAAAGGTATCCTTCAATAGAAGCAGGAGCAAGAGAAAGCTTTGATAAATGAAATCTATTGGAAAGGTTGGCATAGACAGCCTTCTAGCAAAAAAGTTCTTCTCTGTCCCACTACATCATAGTCTAATGATAGTATAATTTCTTAGGGTGATAATGGCTTGTTATCAGATGCAAAGACACAAATAGGAAAAAGAAACACGTTATAATGCTGAAAACAAGTTATGATACTGGTAATTAGTCATGCAACACCATCAAGAATAATCAGCCAGAATTATACATCAAATGAGAGCAAACAGAATATGCAATAATCTCCTAAGGGAAGATGAAGAAAGACCCTACAATTGAGTCTTTTATGTAGTGAGCTGGAAAACACACAGTAAGGATTAGTATTTGTTAGTTGTACAACATAACAATTGAGTCCCTATCAAGCTAATGAAATCTCTGAATGCGCGTGGTAAGAAAAGCCCTCATCCCAGAATCTTTAGATTCAAAATAGGAAAAAAGGAGTGAGAAATAACAGTCACATCATCTCTGGCTTATAGGACCATTTGTATTGAGACATCATTCTAACAATCCTCATTTCCTTCTCATTTCTTTGTCTACCATTTCATCCAAGGGATGGTCGGAAACACTAATGGTATTATTTTTTATTGTAGCAATTCAACAGCCTGTTGTGAACAATATTAAAATTGTAAAAGATATTTTTTTACTCCAAAAGTTATAATGTCTAATGCAGTATCCACCAGAAAAGGTGTCTGTTGGGCATTATTCAAAAGGTCAGAAGGGAGTCTGCATTTAAGGCATCTGAAATCCAGTGCACCCATGTGCACTAGGCTTATATTCAAGTCAGTGAGCATGTGGAGTGCTTGTCACCTTCCTCTCCATATACAGCAGCTGGAATGTGAGACAGCTGAAGTATCCCAAACATCCACAGTGAGGCTTCAAGCTGAAGGAGAAAATAGGCAATTTGTTATGTCACTAGACACTGAAGGGTAAGTGAATGAGCTGAGTCCTTGGTCAGTGGAGCTTTAAGTGATCCAGCTCATCACTTTGTGTCTACATCACTGTGGATTCAACTGATTGATGTACTAGCTCTCCATCAGCTGTAATCAGACCTTAGACCCCTAAATGAGCCATAGCATCTAGTCTACTCTGTCCCTAAAACATACTGACATGGACAGTTCAGACCAGTAACCTCCACACAGGGATCTGGCTCAAGGGAGCAGGGGGAGACACAAGCATCCAACATCTGCAAGCTAAGGAGAGAACAGTTCCTCTGTAGACCTGTCCTACCTGCCACCTTATGCAGATGTTACAGATACCCTAAGGTGTATCAAAGGTCACTAGCAGTCTATGTTTAAGCACCTTAATCAAGTCCAAAGGTACAGTCATGTCAAGGCCAAAAGTGTCATCATTATGGATGGGGCTGTTTTCAGTAGAAGATTATCTGAAATCACATCAAACCTGCCAGACAAGTCAGTACTCAATAGAAAATGGAATGAGAGCACTTCCAGGAGACTGTAAGTTAAGGTAAAGTTCAGCCCACATGCCAAAGCAGGCTAAAATAAGAAACAAGCAAACCTTTGCTGTTATCTCTGCCAAATCAACTGTACACTTCAAAGACACACAGTTGGACTGGGATTCCCAGAGGAACCTGAAGTATTTAACTGCTCAGATCTCCGTGGAAATCAATGGCCAGTTCCTCCCTAACTTCCTTGCATACCACTGAGAATGCAGACCTGATTTTGTTTGTTCTTTCTGTTTTTCATCCCCAGTTCAGCTGGGCTTTGCATCTGGCTGACCTGGTGCTGGTTCAGCAGCACAGTAGCCGGCAGCAAGGGTTCATTCCTCCCTGGGGAAAGCATGGCCCAGAGAACAATTGGTACCACCTCTTGCAACACCCAGGTTCTCTTTGGAGGTCTTCTACTGAAGCAACAAACAGGCCCAACCCTGCTCTGTTTAGGAGGTCTGATAAGATCACTGCCCAAGGTGCCATGGCTGCAGGCCAGAATGCTGTCCCAATAAACCATTTTCTGGAGAACCATCTTGTCTGGGCTTGTCTTTCCCTATGAAGCCAGGCAAAGCAAAGCATTCAGATGCTAAAAATGTGTAATGATTACTGGTGTTTGTCCAACATTTGGAGTCTCATAAATCTTCCAGGAAAGATAGTACAGGGGCATGATTAAGAAAACAAGAAAATTCAGGTATTGATTCCTTTCCTCCTGCTTCCAGAAAAGCCTGTGGATGAGATCCCCCCCCTTGATGGGCTTCCAATCTGGTACTATCCCCACAAGTGCTTATTTTTAAATCTTCTGCATTGCAAGAGTCACCCACACACATACAATTGCACATGATCAAAGGAAAAATCATAACCAATACGTGCAGATGTGTCTGAAGGTGGAGGACAAAAGCCAGCAATAAAAGAAAGTCAAAAGACTCCAGAGAGTGTTTCTTCTGTTTTTCCACCAAAGATAAGGCTCCGTAGAATCACAAAATCATAGAATGGTTTGGGTTGGAAGAGACCTGAAAAATCATCTAGTTCCAACCCACCTGCCATGGTAAGGGACACCTCCCACCATAAAGGTTGCTCAGTGCCTCATCCAGCCTGGCCTTAAACACCTCCAGGGATTGAGGGGGCATCCACAGCCTCTCTGGGCAGCTTCTTCCAGTGTTTCACCACCCTCACAGCAAAGAACTTTTTTCTGTCCCGCTTAAATCTACCTTCTTCCAATTTGCATCCATTATTCCTTGTCCTTCTATCACATATCCTATTCAAAAGTCTTACCCCACCCTTTCTGTAGCCCCCTTGCTTCAGGTACTGAGAAGCTACTCTGAGGTGCCCTCTGAGCCTTCCTCTCTCCAGGCTGAGCAACACCAACTCCTTCAGCCTGTCCTCAGAAGGGAGGTGCTCCAGCCCTCTCATCATCTCTGCCCTCCTGTGGACCCTCTCCAACAGCTCAATGTCCTTCTTCTGTTGAAGGCTCCAGACCTGGACAGAGCAACCCCAGTTGGGGTCTCACCAGAGCCCAGTAGAGGGGAAAAATCACCTCCCTTGCCCTGCTGCCAATATACCTGCTGGTATAAAAAATTATACCAAACTCACTGCTAGTGTTTTGCAGTGACTGATCTCAGTTGTTTCCAGCAGCTGAGATAAAGCACCCAACTAATTTCCAGACTGTACTTACTCTTTCTGTTTACATCAGTTACCTCAAGACATGCTGGATACTCCATGCAAATGAGACAGCATGTGCTGTGACAAAAATTTGCCTTAGCAAGGGGAACAGGCACAGCACTTGGTACAAATCAGCCCCACTAGAAAGCAGTGATGAGGAAAGAACATTTCCTGTTTTTAACTGGCCAATAGATACAGAGAACAATTCTTTGTGCTCACTGCCAACCACGGAAATAGCTTGTAATCTTGGCGGTTTTTAAGGATGTCATATGTGGAATCTGGTGGAAAAGTGCAGACTGTGTGTCACGTAGGAAAAAGGACACCTGCACCCAGTAGGGTGTCCAGGACCAGGTGTTTTTCACCCCTAACAATGTGCAGAGCAGCTCACATCCAGTCCTGTCACCTTCACCACTGTCATCCCAGTGCTCAGGGAAGTTCATTGCAAGAAGGAGTTCAGTGTCAAAGAAACTTTAGGAGTTAGGAGTCTCCTCTCTCTTTAGAGATCCCTTCTGCCCTCAGACTGGTAATGTGCATTTGGAAACATATTTAGTTTCTCTGTAGATGCCAGTTTAGACTTTCCAGAGTAGGGATGCAGAGCTGGAGCAGGGATGAAGCTGGTTCTGTTCCCAGACCTGCAGCTAATTGGTAAAAGGGACTATATTTTAACAACAAAGCTGGAGTTCAGAGTGGTTAGCTCAGTCTCTCCTAGTTCAATTTCAGTCAACAACCACACCTCCCATGTCATAGGTGCCACATAGTGATTGAGCAGCCTTTTATAAAAAAATTATTGCAGAATAGTTTTTAATGGTATGGGCTTTCCATACTTACTAAGGAGGATGGTAGAAATTCTTGTTATTTTAGTTGTTATTTAGTTCAACATTGAAACCAAAGTGAAAGATGCAAAAAAACACTTTTGTCAATGGGCAGGTATTTGACATGACTTCTTTGTCCACATCTGGATGTCTGCAAAGCTCTTCAGTGAGATATCACAAGATGATCTTTAAATATTTGCTCAATAGTGAGGAGATGCAAAGGTTGGTATTTGTGGAACAAAGACCTGAAAATAAAGGTGGTGGAGGGAGGTCCAGTCTTTCACTGGGCCCGACCTATAGAGCAGGAAAATACCTAGGCATCACACATGCCTTTCCAGGGCTGAAGGAGAACCTACAACCTTCAACCTTTGCTTGAAAGGAAAGGAGCAAAAATGCATGACAATGAAGGACACCAGATGCATGTCCTTTGCATCAGATCTCACTGGGATTAGCTTGAAATGACTGCTCCACTGTGGTATTCCTGTCACTAAGTATTTAAATATACAGCACACAGAGAGCTAATTTCTCTTTTTAGATGCTTCAATACAAGGTGGTGAGAGCTGGTCTTGCAAAATATCACAACCAGACTGAGAACCTGCAAACTCCCAGGCAGTGACAGCTGAGTCAGTCAGAATATTTTTATGCAGTTCTTATAAGAAATTATTATGCAAACATCTCAGCCTGATACTATCCATTCCACTCTCAAAACTATAAACTGCTTAACTGGACTGTTTTCTGCTCTAGGGAAAGTTAAATGTGGAGGCAAGTGACAGTGATCAGTGAAATTCTGTGTTCAAGCACATAGTCTGTATTGGGTGGTCCCTATGAGATGGCATTATAAGGGAAAGGCAGAATGGAGTGACATGAGTGGAAACCCATCTCCCAGCTACACCCTACTTATGCCTGCAAAGTTCTTGTACATGAGATCTCCTGCCTGACCTCCTTTACTCAAAATCATAAAATCTTAGAAAGGAGATTTTTCTTCCTCATTTACAGAGTCTGGTGATGGATGAGAGGGGGATGATCTGGGGATGGTTACTGCAGCACCTGCAGCATGAGAAATCCATTCCCAGGGACACATGATGAAGCAACTGATTAAGACCTGCCACTGCATGGCTGTGTCATCCAGAGGGAGCTGTAAATGGCTTGTATCAAACAGTCAGCAATGAGTTTTAATTTTATAGGATGGAAAAATCTGTCTGTGAAATCATAGAATGGTTTGGATTGGAAGGGACCTTCAAGTTCATCTATATCCAAACCCCTCTGCTAGGGTCAGGGACAGCTCCCACCACACCAGGTTGCTCAATGCCTCATCCAGCCTGGCCTTAAACACCTCCAGGGATTGAGGGGGCATCCACAGCCTCTCTGGGCAACTTCTTCCAGTGTCTCACCACCCTCACAGCAAAGAACTTCTGTGCCGGATCCAGCCTAAATCTCCCCTCTTCCAACATACATCCATTACTCCTAGTCCTGCCATCACATAACCTATTCAAAAGTCCTACCCCAGCCTTTCTGTAGCCCACTTCCTTCAGGGATTGAGAAGCTCCTCTGAGGTGTCCCCTGAGCCTTCTCTTCTCCAGGCTGAACAACCCCAACTCCTTCAGCCTGCCCTCAGAAGGGAGGCTCCCCAGCCCTGTACCCCAAGAACTGTGACAACTCAGCAAATCACCTTCTCTGGGCAAACTCTTTTGTAGGAATGAGTTTTCTTGGTGTGATATCATCTGTGAATTTTTTATTAGGGTGGTAATTGTGTTGTTGGCACTACATGCATTCTATGATTCATTATTTTTAATTATCATTACCTATATAAATACGAAGTTAAATTTAACAGTTTGCACAACCCTAGCACTAAAGATCTGGATTAAGCCGAACAGACAATGTGAATACAAAATTTTCAGCTCCTGATAGAGAAGCATCATTAATTCTCTCCCAGTTTTAATCTTAAACAAAATCTTACACAAAAGACACCAGAGAAGGTCAAGTTAAAATTTCTTTACATATCAACAGTATTTTCAAATTAAACCTGCCTTTTTCAGTCACTCTGACTTAGAATTAAGAAAGAAAAATGATCAAACTTTTGAAGAAAGCTGTTGCTTCTGGGAATGGCTTCATAAGCTCAAAGTCTCATTATTTTGTCAAAAAAAACACCCAGGCAAAACTTTTCAGTAAGGCATGAAGGCCATGCAATGTTATTAATCACCTTCTTGGACAATGTGCATGTAATAAAACAAACTAAAATTAGCTGAAAAAAAAATTTCAAAGAAAAGGCTGCTTTCCAACATCCTGATAAATGAAATAAGTGGATACCCTAACAAAGGGCCAAGAGTACAATTAAAGCAAAGCAGGAACTGAAGGGGCAATACTGGTCCAGTGCACTTCACATATACCCTTTCATACATCAGAGCCCCCACAAGTGCTTAATCAAAATAATAGAAAGCTTAAGGAGAACAAAATGACTTGAAGGCAAAGGAGAAAGATAAATGCAGAGCGTAGCACATATTAGAGGGAGGCAGAGAAGGGGCTTTTCAACATTTCCTCTTGCAGAACTTTCTTCAGATCACTTATCTTCATTGCTTGTCTGTGAAATCACTTTTTTTCTTCCTACTTTACTAGGGTGACAAACTGCCCAGCATATTGCCAGTGAGAGAACAGCACTGATTTATCCAAATAATATTAGTGCATTTTCAGTATCATTTTTCTGCCTCATTCTTTATGCAGCCCACCATCACATTCATTCTTTCTCTCCTGCTACTTTTAAGCTTAGGTGTCCTCTAACTGACCACATGTAGGTTTTCCTTGCCCAGCCACAAAAGTAAAACACTCAAGTTATTCCTCCAGATGAGCAGGACAAGGGAGGTGATTTTGCCCCTCTACTGGGCTCTGGTGAGACCCCAACCAGAGTTACTCTGTCCAGTTCTGGAGTCCTCAACAGAAGAAGGACATTGAGCTGTTGGAGCAGGTCCAGAAGAGACCACGAATATGATCAAAGGACTGGAGCACCTCCTTTCTGAGGACAGGCTGAAGGAGTTGGGGTTGTTGAGCCTGGAGAAGAGAAGGCTCAGGGGACACCTCAGAGGAGCTTCTCAATACCTGAAGGAAGTGGGCTACAGAAAGGCTGGAGTAGGACTTTTTAATAGGGTGCAGGATGGCAGGAGTAGGAGTAATGGATGCAAATTGGAAGAGGGGTGATTTAGGCTGGAAAGAATCATAAAATTAGGGGAGATTTAAGCTGGAAAGAAGACAGAAGTTCTTTTCTGTGAGGGTGGTGAGACAGTGGAAGAGGTTGCCCAGAGAGGTTGTGGATACCCCCTCAATCCCAGGAGGTGGATGAGGCACTGAGCAACCTGGTGTGGTGGGAGGGGTCCCTGCCCATGGCAGAAGAGTTGGAACTAGATGATCTTTAAGGTCCCTTCCAACCCAAACTATTCTATAATTCTGTGATCATGATGTTTATCCATCTTACGTTTCTTCTGACACCATTCTACTCATTCACCTGCTTCTAGCAGCTCCACCTGGAGTTTTTCCCATTCTTCTGAGGTCTTGACTGACCTAAATAATGGTATGTGCAAAACTTTCATTGTTCACTTTCTTTTCAAGATCATACGAGATGCCGCGAGAATGGTGTCAGACTTACAAGGCAAATGCGAAATGGCATTCACCCAAAAACATAAATTATGGCCTTGTAGAGAGCCAACAGAGGAAGCTTAAAAATAAAAGCATGTCTTTGAATAACATATCACTCATTCTTTATTTTATCAATTATTTAGGGGTCTCTCGGTTAATGGTTTACTTTATTTCTTGGACATGGAAGAACACCAGCATATTAAAGGGTTGTATTAACACTACATTAATGGACCTGCATAGACCAAGATTGGGGTGTCATTGTGCCATGGAAGGGCAGAGTCAGCACATTCTTCGGGGGGTGTCCTTGCTGCTGTCACAGAATCACACAGGATCACATCATGTCCTTGAGTCATTTTCACCACTGTCAGGATCTCCTCTGCTCCTGACAGTTCTCTGGAGCAGTTCCATAAGATTCCTGTGGAGCTTGTAAAGGCTTCAAAATTATACAGCTCATTTAAGCATGCAAATATATTGTGTTCTGGGATCATGCTGCTGACTCCTGGTTCATGCTCATGTTGCCAAGAGTGAGTGGGTGTTCCTCCCACCACCCTTAGAGTTCTAGAATTTGTTGAGTTGGAAGGGACCTTCAAAGGCCACCTAGTCCAACAGTGACAGGGACATCCTGCACTAGGTGTCTCAGAGCCTCACCAATGTACTTGAATGTCTCCAGGGATGGGGCCTCCACCACCTTTATGGGCAACCTGGCCCTGTGTCTCATCACCATCACCGGGAAGAACTTCCTTGTGTCCAATTTAACCCCACCCTGCTCTAGCTCCAAACCATTGCCTCTTGCCCTGTGGCAAGCAGTCATAGTATCATAGAATCATAGAATGGTTTGAGTTGGAAGGGACCTTAATGATCATCCTGTTCCAACCCACTGCCATAGGCAGGGACATCTCCCACTAGACCAGGTTGCTCAGTCTTTGCACAGCTTTCTTTTAGACCCTTTTCAGATACTGAGATATTGTGGTCTCCCTGGAGTCTTCTCTTAATTATCAAAATAATTTTTCTTTTTCAGAATGGCAGTTTGTAGTTTCAATGTTCCATACCCTTGGTCTCTCAGCTGCCCTATTGGGAATAGCAGCAAAAATCTGGGTGCACTGAAAGACAGAACAGAGGTTGTGTATAGAGATATCAGTGGGAGAAGAGTAACCCTGAAATTAAAGTACAACTGCTCCCTGCAGCTGATGGGACATGGTTATCTGGGGTTAAAAAGAATTCAGATTGAATTGAAAATGATCATGAGGCCAAGGCAAAAAAGCTGAGTGGTCCTTTGGACCAAAACTTCTGCATAAAGTCAAAGTCTTGAGTATAATGAGGAACTGAATTCCTGGTATGGGGGAGATCTCTTTCTCTTCCTTCTTCTCCTGCTCTCAATTCCTTACAGACATGCCTTTGCATGCAGAAGATACCCCTGCTCATTTTAGTCATTGGAGAGCTGTACCATGAGCCCCACTTTGTTTCCCACATGCATCAGGTTAGACATTTGCAAAGAGGTGTTCTAGTGTTGCATGTGCATTGGTGATCTAGGGAAAAAGTTTTAGTCTCTGTCTCCAATGAACTATCACCATGAATCATGAATTATTATCATGAATCACTGAAGCAGATCCTAAGCTTGTGTTTTGGTGGGATAGGCCATGTACAGATACTCTGTACACAGGGATTCATTTTCTTGAGGATTTGATGGGCAAGCAGTAAAAAGCAAAGGCCAAAAAAGAGTGTGAAAGCCTATCTGGATTTTTTAATTTTATTTTACATTTTCAGAGCATAAAGGAGACCAGGGTTTGTGTTAGTGCATAATGATTTACAGGGATTTATATGTAATTCCTTGAATTACTTAAGCAAAGGACCAGATGCTGCTTTTACCTTGAAGAAATCCTGACCCTTCTTTGTAACACCTGCTCTTGTGTCCTGCACAGGAGCAAACAGACTTTCTCCAATAAATTCTGTGCCAGGACTTCCCATTACATCACTAGGTGGCCATAAGCCCACTGACCTGGCTCTCTGAGAGGCAATTGTGATTTCATCCTAGCCTCAAAAGCTGTTTACACATAAATAAGTGGAAATAGGTCTCAAAACATGAATAAAAAAGTATTTCATTTCTGCAGTTTCAAACATTTCTTGCAGTGCAGGCTAATGCATAAATTACAAAATGAAAAGGCTGAAATAATTCGAATTTTTATCTAGTGATTTTGCTTGAAGTCAATGTCTGCTTTACTCCAAAGTGTCTATTTTATCTTTTTTTTTTTAAACTTACAGCAAATCAGTAAAGAAGAAAACATTTGTTTAGCAAACTTTTAGGTTTTTAGAGGCAAGGCTTTCTCACCTCACCAGGAAAGTCAACAGCTTTTGTTGTGAGGTAACTCAAGTGTCTCTACTCTCAGGAAATTTTCAAAGTTTTCATCTTAGATGTTTTGCTTTGTGATTTTCTTTCTATTTTGTTTCCTTTTTGTTCTATTGGGTTTTTGTTGTTGTTGTTGGGGTTTGGTTTTTGTTTTTGTTTTGTTTTCATCTCTTGTTCTAATTCACGGTGACCTTTCCGGCAAGCTACCACCTCTTTAATCTGTAACCAGCACTTTAGGAGGTTGGCTGAACTGAGATTTTTATGTTTGCCTGCAGAGCAGCTCATGCCACTGTGGTGTAGACAGTGCTTCTGTTTTCTTCACAACAAGATAAAATTAATTCCAAGTCCTACAGACCAAATTTCAAGGTATTTGGACATTAAGCAGTTCAGCACTGGGAGGGCTGAAGGCTGTGTTGTGCTATTCATCTCTTGAAAACAGTGTAATTAGGGATATCAGAGATATTGTATAAACCTCCTGCATCCTACATTCAGTGTAGGAAATGTGTCCAGAAATGGTGAGTGACACCGTGTACATTTAGTATGGATTGATGGGGTTCAGCTGACTACTTATAAGGTCACTGAGAAAAATCAAGCTTGGAATCAGTAGAATAAAATCTCTGTTGGGGTCTCTCTTTGCAGGACAATTCTACAGCCCTTCCAAACGCAGCAAAGGTTGGAGATCATTAACTGAGAAAATAAAGGACCTGATGAGATCCACCCACAGGTCCTTAGAGAACTGGCAGATGAAGTTGTCAAACCACTGTCTGTCATATTTGAAAGGTCCTGGCAGACTGGTGAAGTTCCCACTGACTGGAGAAAGGGGAACATAATCCACATATTCAAAAAGGGAAAGAAAGAAGATCCAGGAAACTACAGGCCAGGAAACTGCAGCCTAATCTAGTGGGATCTATGGCAGGGGGGTTGGAACTCGATTATCTTTAAGGTCCCTTTCAACCCAAACTATTCTATGATTCTAAATTTCCTGCAGGGGTTTCTGGATTGAGGCTTTCCTTAGAAAGAGAACAGGAAAATGGAAAGGAGGCAAATAAAACAGAGAGAGATTGGACACAGTTTTCTTAGAGACAACAAAGGGCTTGGGATGTCCCCCAATAAAGACTCAGCCCAACAGCTGGAGGATTCAGTGGCACAAGTAATAAGCTTTGGGAGAAGTCTAACATCATTTGACAAACAGTGTGGAAAAAGAGGAGAAAGGACTGCCATGCACAGCAAGTAGTTTTTCAACAGAAACACTCACCAAAGGGGTGTTCCTGGGATTCCTCTGTGCCAGTCACTTTGGTAACTCACTGTGCTGCTCTTGTTTGAACAGCTCTGCTCAGTCCATGAGGAGAGTCACTCCAGTAATTTTAGATCCTTACATAACCAATGCCAAAAGGAAAGGTGTTACAGTATTGCTGCCAACACAAATGCCCGGGGCCTAATTTTGCACTCAAGAAAATGAGTAAGCACCCACTGCAGAACAGTGTGAGTGCATCTCTTAGATGTTACCAGCCTGGTGTTTTGCAACACGGATGAGCTGGAGATTGCTGGTGGCATCTCTTTTACCAAATATAGTTCTGTTGAGGCAAAGTTGAAAAAAGAAATCAGGAGAATTTCGTTTTTCCCAGAGGAAACCTTGATCCCTGAACTTATGCATGTGTCTGTGCACAATTCATTGGTGCATTTTTCAGTGTCAAATGTTTAAGTGTTCTCCTGACATCATGGGACCTTTGTATACCCTTTGTATACAGGTGAACATCATTGGTGAGCATCATTTATTAAGAGGAACTAGAGCCTGATTCAGTACTAAACAGCAACAGAAAACTTCTTAAATCCCTAAACTGTGTTGTCTCCTTCTGAATTGCAGAGATCCCTCTAGTTTCGTGCCAGTGAGGAAGTTTAAGAGGCCTCAGCAGAAGGCAGTATTTTACCATGTCCTCCAGACTCAGCTTCTCACTTGGCTATCCAGAACATCAGCTGCCTTGCTCCTTCCCCTGCAACAAGGAAAACCTCACTTATCAAAGGATCAGTCTCCAGGAAAGACAATGGCACTACTGCCTTGCAGATAGATCCTGCACCCAGCAGTTACTTCTCACCCAGCTGGGTAACCACTTCAAAGCAACACTGCCCTAATTATGCTAATTCCTGAGAGTGTGAAATTATTTCCTAACTAATAGCAGTTAGCAAACCCAAAGGCTCCAGTTGGGCCTGTCAAACTGTTTGACTGTGAAAAGACCAGGACTAAGGACTAGAGTCTGATGTCAGCAGCACATTGCTTGGGTGAGACACTATCCCAGAAACTGAAGTGTCTCCATATATGTTTCAGCAAGTACAGAAGGAAAGCTGTGGACCAGCCAATTTAATCTCAAAAAAGTTTTCTTACCCTCAAGATGGTGATAACCTGGGGCACTGTGTGTCTCAGGAGCTGCCAGAGGGACTCCGTCCCATCACTGTACAGAAACCTACATCATCAGAAGTAAACCAGAATTCATAACCCACAAGTAAAAGTCCAGCTGCAGATCAACCCTGAAGCATAAGATTAGATCAGAACCACTGTTTTACAAGAGACAAAGCAGGAAAACCCATTTCCTCCAAGAGGGATTGCATACCTCCACCCTTTCATAAAACACAAAAACCAAAGACAGAATTCCAGTACGTTTTGTCAACAAGGGCAAAAACACCTCCTTGTGTTCAAGGATCAACTTATGGCACCAAGACAATTCTTCAGTTTTTGGATTATTAGAGAGAAAATTCCCTTTTTCCAAAGGTAGCTTATTTCATTCCTTCAGGCAAACATTGCCAGTCCAGTGGGTCTGCTCCAAGATTACAGCTGAACTGGTGGATTTTTTAACCTCAAAACTTCTTGCTAGCCTCAGACAGCAACCTCAGCACTGTTTGGAGAGCTTCTTAAATCTGACATTTCAGATGGTAGCCTAGTTACTATAATATATTACCAAAGTGGTCTCTACAGATCCTCTCTATCCTCAAAATGGATTACACAGAATCTTAGCATTTTATCCATAGAATCATAGAACAGTTTGGGTTGGAAGGGATCTTAAAGACCATCTAGTTCCAAGTCCCCTGCCACAGGGAGGGACACCTCCCACCACACCAGGTTGCTCAATGCCTCATCCAGCCTGGCCTTAAACACCTCCAGGGAGAAAGGAGGCATCCACAGAGTCTCTGGGCAACCTCTTCCAGTGTCTCACCACCCTCACAGGAAAAAACTTCTTTCTTCTCTCCAGCCTAAATCTCCTCTCTACCAGTTTACGTCCATTATTGCTAATCCTTCCATCACATATCCTATTAAAAGTCCTACTCCAGCCTTTCTGTAGCCCATACTCTCTGAAGGGAGTATTGAGAAGCTACTCTGAGGTCTCCCCTGAGCCTTCTCTTCTCCAGGCTCAACAACCCCAACTCCTTCAGCCTGTCCTCAGACGGGAGGTGCTCCAGTCCTTTGATCATATTCGTGGCCTCCTCTGGACCTGCTCCAACAGCTCAATGTCCTTCTTGTGTTGAGGACTCCAGAACTGGACACAGTAACTCCAGGTAGGGTCTCATCAGAGCCCAGTACAGGGGCAAAATCACCTCCCTTGATCTGCTGATCACACTTCTCTTGATGCAGCCCAGGACTGGGTTGACTTCTGGGATGCAAGCACACACTGCTGGCCTTGACTGACATGTTTCCATCCTGGCTGACCCAACCTGGGCTTCATGCTGTGGATGTCAGCAATGAGGACCCAAATGTGCCAGAGTTCTGCTTTCCAATGCGACTTACTCATTACTGTTTGATGGTCAAACTGAGTTCTTCTGCAATAAATGCAAAAGTTGAGAAGCCAATGTTTCTGTAGTTGAGTTAAAGTTCCAAGATTTATCTTGCTGTAAGCAGCAGCAGATGGCTGTGCTCCAAGAAGCAGGTGCGTGGCTTTTCAAGTAACAAATGAAGTTAAAAACATGCATTAAACTTGCTCATACTCCAGTGAGGCAAACCAAGTTAATCATTCACAGTCTCAAAGCAGAACAAAGAGTTACTTTGCTTCACTGACGAGAAACCATAACAAATTTCCTTGAAACACCATTCCTTGCATTCAGAACTATTTCTTTAAATACCAGACAGTTGTCTAAATCAGTGTCATAAACAGGTCAACAGAAGTATATTGCTGACTGTCACTTCATTCCGGGGTGATTAGTCATAAACAAAACGTGGTTTCAAGCTTTCCTATCAGTTTCAGAATTGTCTCCAAGGCAGCAGCACTGGGCTTCACCACCTTGCCAGCAACAGCATCCATCTTCTGCTTCTGAAGACATGGACACAAAGAGGAAGTTGAGTTCAAAACAGCTGTTGGATCTAGCTGTAAAGCTGAAGTGAAGGCTGGTCTGATTTAGGATATCCAACCAAGCTTTTAACAACCTGTTTCTTCTATGTAAATACAGTAAGTGGAATCCAGAAGGTTAAGGAAATGATGGGCAGAATCCAATGGGTGGTTATAGTCAAAGAAATGAAGAATGTGATCCTGGAAAGATCTGTTTGATCTTAGTTCCTTCAAATATCCTGGAGGACAAAGGTCTCAGGTGAAATATCTCTATGCTCCTCCTGCCTTGTGATTCACAGCATTCTTATGTCTTCAGAATTCAAGCCTATTCAGGGTGTAGAAAACAGGCCGTTTGATCTCTGGTTCCCAGTCTGTGGCAAACAGTAGTCATAAAGTACTCACTTCAGATCCACATAGTCCTTGAACCCTAGCAGAGTCCCATCTTCACAAAAGAGGTAGAAAACCCACCTAAAATGCTTCCCAGACTCATGGTCAAACCCTTTGGAGATGTAAGTTTAAACAACTTTAAGTAGAGGATTGCCTGGAAGGTCAGGGCATCCAGATCCCCCAGACAGTAAGTGAACTAAACAGGGTCTTGTGCTGCTGGAGAAGACACAAGGAGTCCACTTTCACAGAGAAAGGTTTAGGCTGGGCAAAGAATCATAGACAGACATTTCAGGGTCCACAGCCACTTCCAAGAGGCATCTGAGCCTGGCTCATGCAGAACTCTCACACCCTTCCAACCCAGGCGTCTCCTACAGACTGGGCTCTGCCCTTGGATGCCAAATGTGATCAGTCCCATCCAAGGTGCCTCTCTTCACTTCATTGACTCAGAGACCAAGGTGCTAAACAAGGGTCAGGATTTCCACTTATGTTTAGGAGAGCAGGGCATTGATCTGTTGAAGCAGGTCCAGAGGGGAGCCATGAATATGATCAGAGAGCTAGAGCACCTCCCTTCTGAGGACAGGCTGAAGGAGTTGTGGTTTTCCAGCCTGGAGAAGAGAAGGCTCAGGGGACATCTTAGACTAGCTTCTCAATCCCTGAAGGGGGCTACAGAAAGGCTGGGGTAGGATTTATGAACAGGTCCAGGATAGCAAGAGTAGGAGAGAGGATGAAAATTGGAAGAAGGCAGATTTAGGCTGGAGAAAAGAAAGAAGTTCTTTGCTGTGAGGGTGGTGAGACACTGGAAGAGGCTGCCCAGAGAGGTTGTGGATGCCCCCTCAATCCCTGGAGGTGTTTAAGGCCAGACTGGATGAGGCATTGAGCAACCTGGTGTGGTGGGAGGTGTCCCTGACCCTAGCAGAGGGGTTGGAACTAGATGATCTTTAAGGTCCCTTCCAATCCAAACCATTCTATGATTCTGCTTGCAACAGCCATTGCCTTTTACTAAACCATTATCAAGGCCCATAAACAAATTGGGTATGTCACCCTACATGGGCTACAGACCTCACCATCATCCCATAAAACTATGGAAGACTTTTTCCGTATGCTGAGTGCAGAGGTTCATTTATACCTTTGCCTGAGAGCTGTGTTGTGTGGAATGATGTAAAGAAACTGCATTTCTGATGCCAGTCACGTGTCTTTTCCCAAGATCAGGACAGCAGAGCAGGACTAAGAGGACCTGTCTTGCTCTCATTCCCTAATAGAAGCCACCTTGGTGCACACACCAGAGTGTATGAGATGATGTTCTGTGCTGGCACCCATTATCAAAGGGTTATGTTCAAACAGAGTTACAGAGTTGCTAATTCAGGTGATTAAGTTCCATAAACAGGATTTCAAGGAAGACTGAGCATCTCTGATGACTAGCAAACACTACCTTGGCAGGTCTCTGGGCCCTGCTGCTGCTCCTTCTCTCTGGATGACAAGTGTTATTCCCAGCCTGCAGGCAAGGTGTACATATCAAAACACACGCACCCTACATTAACATTAGCAACAATATTCAAATCACATTCTAGAGGCGAATTGGCTAAAATCCAAAGGTGACACAGAGAAAGCATCAGATGTGGATGTGTTGTTCCAACTTGCCCACACTCTCCCTCTCTCTGCTGCTCCTGATCTGAGAGGGAAGAACAATCTAAGCTCAGGCAGAGGGGATCTGTGCAGCCAGCACACCAAAACACACATCCAAGGTTGAAGGTCTTCATGAGAGAGAAGAGTTTGTTTTTCTTTGAGATGTAGATAAGTAGTTGCCCTGTTGGATGAAGGCTCCAGGTTTCTAACTGGAAAGTGGGGTCCCTCTGCAAGACAAGGGAGTTGGAACTAGATGATCTTTAAGATTCCTTCCAAACCAAACCATTCTATGATTCTAAGAAAAGGATGTAGCAACCAGTGTTACAACTTTTATTTCACATCCTTAAATCCCCAGCTCCTAGAATCATGGTGTGATGTGAGACTCCATTCTTTTCACAACGATTAAGGTACACTCCTAGATCCTCTGTTGAAAAGTACACTTGAGACATGACATTTGCTGGCTCAACATCAAAAAGGCAATTAAAAAAGACCCACACTAACAGTCTTCTATACAGCCAGATGTTGAAGTCAGTGTTATACTAAAGTCATTCTCCTACAGATTTGTCATCCTTTAGGTTTCTGAACTTAGTCAATAAGTGCTCTACAAAGCCCTCTAGGTATATGACCAATAAAGTAGTAGCTGATCTGTGTACTTCTTTCCATCTAAAACTTCTACAGTATTCTTTACCTAAGTAGACAGTGCTTCACTTTTCTGTTATTCATTTCCCCTAAGTTTCCATAACATTCCTCAAACTTTATACCTCTTTGCCAATAATTCATGACCCCCAAACCTCCCTAATTTCCCTCACTGCAGCCCTCCAGCTTATTTCTCAGAAGCCAACATGATGTGAGTTTTCAAGAGCAACTTGAAGTACAGAAGAGCAGAAAGGCTAAAAGAGGAAGATGATCAAAGGGTTGGAGCAACTGCCCTATGAGGACAGGCTGAAGGAGTTGGGGTTGTCCAGCCTGGAGAAGAGAAGGCTCAGAGGGGACCTCAGAGTAACTTCTCAGTACCTGAGGGGGTCCTACAGAAAGGCAGGGGAAGGAATTTTTAACATAATATCGGATGGGAGGACTAGAAACAATGGATATAAATTGGAGGGGGATAGATTTAGACTCGACATAAGAAAGAAATTCTTTACAGTGAGGGTGGTGAAATACTGGAACAGGTTGCCCAGAGAGGAACTCGATGATCTTTAAGGTCCCTTCCAACCCAAACTATTCTATGATTCCATGATTCTATAGGATGGTGCAAAGGAGTAAGAGCCTTAGTCACATTGATTTCTTCTTTTAAAAAGGATTAGCACAGTGAGAGCACACCCATGTACCCACCAACACCTCCAAGCAAAGCAAGGTGAAGCAGCAAACATCCACATACTTCAGGTAGTGCTTAGTCACATGTGCAATGCCATATCTGGCCTGAGAGTTGATGAAGTTCCAGAGCAACAAAGTGAGATGTTTCTTCTCCATGTTTAGGAGATGTATGAGAGTTCAGTAGTTGCTTAATGCCTTTGACTTTGGGATTTTATATATCCTGCAACACACTGTCTTCAAGGGGCAGAATCTGACTGTCCTTTATAAGATATAACCCTCTGTCTAAGGGACTTCTGAGTGTCTCTCACATCAATCTCTGACTTTGCACGTACCATCTCATACTGGATGTCCTCCAGTGTTCAGTTTTTGGGTGTGACTTTGCAAGGCAAATTCATCTCTGCTTATAAGCGTAACAATATCATCCAACCACAGAGATACAGCAGCAATGCAATCCTGAGGTCATGTAGGTAGAAAGAGGGAAGGGCAGAGAAACTGAGAGGTGAGGTCCCTTCCAATCCCTGATATTCTGTGATTCTGTAGATGTGGTGTGAGGTCCCTTTCCAATGAGGTGGCTCATGCACAGAGCACACAACCCAGAGCTGGGCTCAGCTGCTAGCACATTTGGTGTCACATCCCCCAGGGGACTTCTTACATGGCTCATCAAAGAATGGTTTGGGTTGGAAGGGACCTTAAAGGTCATCTAGTTCCTGACATGGGCAGGGACACCTCCCACCAGACCAAGTTGCTCAGTGCCTCATCCAGCTTGGCCTTAAACACCTCCGGGGAGGGGACATCCACAACCTCTCCTCCTTAGAGCATCTGCAGCTGGTTTGTACCACCTCTGTCTGTGCTGTCAGATGCATCAGATCACTCTCTGAAGCAAAGCAGATGTGTTTCTAGTGTTTCTAGGGACAATATGCTCCAGGGATGGCTCCCCGCAGGCAGCATGGATCTGCTCTCAGCCTGCCCCACAGGGTGATCTCTATCCCAGTCTCTCCCAGCAGGCTGGGTGCCTGCAGGCTCTCCTCCATGCCCTCCTGCTGGTTTTAAACCACACAGCATATGTCCTCAGCTTTGTGTTACAGAAACATCATGCCATGGCAAAGCCATCATTGTGACCTGAGAAACCACTACAAAAGCAACAATATTTCAAAACAGCTCAGATGAGAGCCATGCAGAGAGCTGTTTGGACCTCGGCACTGTGCCCTAGAGGAACCCCCCTAAGCAGTGAGACATGAGTTACTCATTCCCACTGGGCCAGTAGACGTGAATCTGCCTGTGGGGTGTGTGTCCTTAGCAATATGGATGTAGACACCAAAACAAATTTGTTTCACTGCTTACCCAATACGTGTGAGCTGACATCGAGATTTCACGCTGCTTCTCTCTCTTCCATTGCTTCATCTCTCTTTTCTTGACATGTGTCACGCATCCCTTTCCTTGCTCAGATGCACTCATCTACTGTGGAAAGTAAAGTACAAGAACAAAGGAAGAACAGAGAGGAAAAGGAAAGTTAAAAAATAAAAAGGAACTAATCATAGCATAGTCATAATGGTAAAAAGTTAGGAAGAAAAGGAAAAGGGGAGGAAAAGCAGAGCAGAGGACAACAGGAGAGAGACCAGCATTTCATAGAATCATAGAATGGTTGGGGTTGGAAGGGACCTTGAAGATCATCTAGTTCCAAACCCCCTGCCATGGGCAGGGACACCTCCCACTAGATCAGGTTGCTCAGTGCCTCATCCAGCCTGGCCTTAAACACCTCCAGGGTCTGAGGGCATCCACAGCCTCTCTGGGCAACCTCTTCCAGTGTCTTACCACTCCTGCTAACTCAGACACCTTCAGCCCCACTGGCCCAGAGTGTCTCATTGCTTCAATGTTCATTATTACCATTTGATTTATCAGTTACTGATTTTCTGTTCTACTTCTCATTCTGTCCCTCCAGGGTCCTTGGCTCTGCTTCCCTGTGATGCCAAGTCTCAGAGAGAAGTGTGGAGTCTCAGGTATTTCTGCTCCATCAGGCATTTCAGCACCATCTCCTAGTGATCTTCCCCAGGTTGAGTTGACAGTGCAGAGTTGCCCTGTTGCAGCACAGTGAAGGCTGATGCTCAAGGACAACTCAGAGTCTCATGTGTCCTTCCTAGCAGCCAGAGTTTGACTTTTGCACCAAAGCAGAAGAGTAAATGGCAATAGGTAGAGTATATAGCAATAGGATGAGGTGCAGTGGTTTTAAACTACAGCAGGGCAGGGTTAAATGAGACATGAGGAGGAAGTTCTTCACCATGAGGGTGGTGAGACACTGTCCCAGGTTGCCCAGAGAGATGATGGAGGTCCCATCCCTGAAGGCATTCAAGGCCAGGCTTGACAAGGCTCTGAGCAACCTGATCTAGTGCAAGATGATTCTGGTCACTGCAGAGGGTTGGACTAGGTGACCTTTGAATGTCCATACCAACTCTATGATTCTATTATTATACAAATGAAGAAACCACATTTAAAAAATAAGATTCCAATTCTTCATTTAATCCAGGGCATGTGCACATCACTGCTCTGCTCACCATGGGCTGGCAGAAATATCACTTTGGGGGCTTTCCCTGGGAGAAGAACAATTAGCTAATTGGTCTGGCATGCACACAGCTGCACAGGGGGAAGGTCTGGCACTGGGGCTAATCCCAGCACCAGGGTGCCAATGGGAAGGCAAGCCTCACCCTTTGGACTGGGATAATATTTTTTAATGCCCTGCAGTGGTTGACTTTTGTTTTGCTGAGCTGTTGCTATGTACCTGAGGCTCTGTGAGGGAAATGGGCTCTTTGGAGGAAACAACACTGGCAAAAAGTCACCAAATCATTGTTCTGGCTGCTTTCTGTTTCATGAACAAACACATGAATCTGCACTTGTTTATCAGGAGGCACAGGGGAAGGATTTTGCTGGTTATCCACAGAGGTGATTTGTCTACTGGACCTGCTAGTCTCAGTGGCAGCAGTCAGCCCCCCAAAACAAAACCAGGAAGAGACTAAGTGTTCCCATACAACTTCCAGCATAATCAGCAGCCCTCCTCAAAAGCACCTTTTAGACCAGAAATGGGAGAGGGAAAAAACAATTAACACTAGTGACTTTATTACAAAAAAAAAAAAAAAAGAAAAGACAATTCTTCCATTAATCAGACCCTTATCAGCAGCAAGATGATATAAAGCCAGAATTTAGTTGGAACAGAGCAAATGTGTTTGTGCTGGTGTGGAGAGCCTTGTCTATGCAAGCAGGAATGTGGCCTGCATCCTGTTTTCTTTACTGATGAGGAAGGAATCCGTTCTACGATTCCTTGAAAGGCTGCAGAGTGTTTTCCACCAGCTCCATGCTGGGTTAGTGAATTGCATTCCTGCTTCTTAGCTTCCTGGAGAGCAGCTTTGTGCTCAAAGGGATCCCAAAACACCAGCTATGTTTTGTAGGAAAAGAGCTGCCATTCTTCCTTCAAAAGCTGCAGGTGCTTTGGCTTCTGGCACCCACCATCTCCTCATGCTCCATCCGATTCTCCTTTTGCCTGTGGACAGGTGGTCAATTTCTGAATTAGGGAGATTTAAGATCCTAGTGCTGGTTTTCTAGCTGCCCACTGACCCCACTATTCACCTGTATCTCTGCAAAGGACAATACATGAGAATGTGGTTTGTAAAGGGCATGGGAATGAGAGAAAGCCTAATGTATGTTGTGCTCCATCCTGAAAGAAGTGAGCCATTCCCCAGGGATGTCAAGTGCTCTCAGCTCTGAAGGAGATCAAGACAAGGGAGGATTCTCCAGTCCTTCTACTCCTGTTATCCCATGAAGTACCTTTGAAGGGGACTTGACCATCACCTTCTTCATGTTAAAAGCTCAAGGGCTGAGTTCAATGTCCTCAGCTCCTCAGCTCCATCCCCAGTGCCATGAATCATAGAACCATATAAAATTTTGTATTGGAAGGGACCTTAAAGATCATCAAGTTTCAACCACCCTGCCATGGGCAGGGACACCTCCCACTANTGAGGGGGCATCCACAGCCTCCTCTGGGCAACCTCTTCCAGTGTCTCACCACCCTCACAGCAGAGAACCTTTTTCTTATATCTAGCCTGAATCTCTCCTCTTACAATTTACATCCATTATTCCTAGTTCTTCCATCACATATCCTATTACAAATTCCTACTCCAACCTTTCTGTAGCCCCCTCCAGGTATTGAGAAGCTACTCTGAGGTCTCCCCTGGGCCTTCTCCAAGGTGAACAATCCCAACTCCTTATCCTGTCCTCAGAAGGGAGGTGCTCCAGCCCTCTCATATTCTTCATGGCCTCCTCTGGACCAACACCTTCTCATGTTGAAGGCTCCAGAACTGGACACAGGTGGGGCCTCACCAAGGCTGAGGGGCAAAATCACCTCCCTTGACCTGCTGGTCACACTTCTCTTGATGCACCTCAGGGTTCAGTTGGTCTTCTGTGTTTCATCCAGACCTTTCTCTTCTGCAAAGATACCTTCTCTTTCATTCCATCTGTGTATTTTTTGTCATGTCACTCCACCACCTCACCCCATGGTGCAGTACTGGGCGATCCAGTGAACTTTCACCTACGTTTAATACCAAAGCATTAAATTAAATATTAAGCTGCTTTTAACACTGTTATGCAAAACATTTAGAAACACCTTTTCTCCTTTTCTCAGCCACAAGTCTACATGGGAACTGTAGTCATGATTCCATTTGGCCTTTCTCAATCCAGCTAGTGCCCAGATGAGTAGACCCAGCCCAAACTCAACTGCCTGTTCTGCACTTAGATGGAGGTGTCAACTTTGATGCAGACCCGACCTGCCCAACCTCTTTGGAATGTTCTTATACCACTGGCCACACAAATATAAAGTTTGGCTTTCCTAGGTATGAGTGGGAATGTCACTCAGGAGCAAGTCAGCAGAAATGTGGCAAATTCAACCAGCATAGCAGCCTGGCATAATGAAGCAGCATTCTTATTCACGTCATCTCCTGGCTTTGGCAACGATTTTATTATAGTCATTACAAAGACAGATATTACTTTTGGATTGACTCACTTGATGGGTTGATCAGCACTTTATTGTAGCCTCCAGTTATAGCCCTTTTTATGGCATCCAGAAGAACTTAACCATTAGCACACTATTAGAAAGAGCACTGGCAGCTGATTAAGTTGCTGAAGGTCAAAGACATTTTTCTTAATTGCTCCATGTGTTCTCTATCCTCCTCCCCTCCAAGGGAGCTAGAGGGAGATTATTCTGCTTTAGTAATGAAGCCACAGAAGCATATTTTGTATTTGCCATCAAATCTCCAGAGAGAGGGATATTCACCATTTAAGATCTTGTCTAAACTGTTATGCTGTCACTGCTGAAATGAAGTCTTGGTGATTTTCATGGCATGTATTAAAAAGTAAAAAAAAAAAAAAAGAAAACCAAAAAACAGAGTGACTTATTGAATTGGTTAACATATATTGAAAATATTGTGCATTGGGGTCATAGTAAAGTGGATGCATGGATATGCTGAAGGAAAGTCGCTGTCTTTGGGAGGAAAGGGAATATAATTTTCTACCCTTTGGTAGATTTTCACAACCACTGGATATACTGAAAGAGCAACCCTGTCACAGACAACAGTTCATGAAAATCTTTCTAATCAGTTTTGTCATTCTTTCCTTTGGAATATCAGAATAACAGAATGTCAGGGA
>VZTY01003835.1:3459-19290 GCA_013400935.1 Turnix velox
AATAAATAAACTTGTAAAATACTGAAAACCAGCTACTACCAGTCCAGAATCAGAATCTAAGCAATGAACGTTAATCAGCCCCCACAGGCACTTACAGATTCTATTTAAATTGAAATAAATAAACTTGTAAAATGCTGAAAATCAGCTACTACCAGTCCAGAATTAGAGAAATCAGCTGCAAACCTCTTCTACAGGCACAGGGTCTATTTAAATTGAAATAAATAACCTTGTAAAACACTATGAGCATTCTGTGCTGCAAGTTCAAATCCTGCAAATGAATTTGACCAAAAATAAGGAAATAAATATGGAGTTTTTCTAATGCATAGCACCCTAGATCCTATGTAGGACTGCTGTTGGCATCTATGAAACAAAATAACCTTTGAGTAAATAAATCAAGTTAATCCCAAAGAACAGTGTTGTTGAAATACACTAGGGAATGGAGAATTCATTAATAAAATTTAATGTCAAGGGTATATTTAAAATTTTTCTTTAATAAAGAGACAAGCATTCCTCTTTTCTCAGTGATGCTTCCTGCTAATTCTAGCACACTGAGACCTCAATTGATAAATTGCAGATAGGGTCTGTTTATTATTTAAATCTAGATCGATAACTGTAGGGATTAAATAAATTATTTAGATGAGTGATTCCCCAGGAAGCCAAGGGATTTCAGCTTCTCATAATGATTAGAAACAAATTTCTGAGTTCTCACTGGAAAGTTTGGTGAGCAAAAGAAATATTAGAGATTTTCAGTCTTTCTCTTGATACAAAGAACTGGGAACATGACCCCCAAACTGGCTCAATTCCAATGCAGTCCCTAGCTGTTGGTGTTATATATTCTGATATCATTAAGGGCTTTCTAAAGCTTTGTAGGAAAGTTTATTTAAAGATTACTGAAGTTACTACTGGAGAGCAAGTCAATCACCTCCCTTTCTTTCCTTTGAAGGCAACAGGATCTCAGATAGGAATGATTGTCAATTCCTTCACCAACATTGGGGTGGCTCTGATCATCGCTTTCCTCTTCAGCTGGAAACTCAGTTTAGTCATCCTCTGCTTCCTGCCATTCCTGGCCCTGTCTGGAGCTGTGCAGGCCAAAATGCTGACAGGATTTGCCTCTCAGGACAAGAAAGCCCTGGAAGCCACTGGACGGGTAAGCTTATTTCAAAAATTATTTGGATTTGCAGCAGTTGAAAAAATTTGGGACCATCAATAACTGGAATAAAATGAAGAAGCTGGGAGCCACTTACACATCTCATCTCTCAGATAATATATACATCTTTTTATTAGTATTATTTTTAAATTCAGGTAAGGATGAACCCTTTTCCCTGTTAATTTGTAAGAGTAGATACACAGCACTTTCTAATAATACTTTAAATTTGGCTCCATGATGGAAGAACATCCTTGTGAGTATTAAACCAACTGCCCTGGGACATGAAGAAGGAATTTTCTTTCCTTAGTAAGAGTGGAACCAGTGACCTCTGGCTAATGCCCCTCTCCTCCATTACTCATTATCACAACTGGAATCATTCCATGCTCTCTTGGTAGCAAGATCCAGTGAAACTGCCTCACCTTGGAGGCTGAAAGCAAATGTCTGTAGCTCACAAGATAATTAATTGTAGGAAAGCTTCTCTTCTGATTGGTAAGACATCAAAATCAAGTGATACATGGTGTCAGCACCCCATGTTCATGGCAGCCCTGCATTTCTGAAAGAACAATCTATTTTTCCAAATAGAAATGAGAAGCTTTGACTCAAAGTTGTTTATTTTTTTACTCTCCACCAGATTTCCAGTGAAGCCCTCTCCAACATCAGGACTGTAGCTGGGATAGGGAAAGAGAAAACATTTATTGACAATTTTGAGAAGCACCTGGACTTGCCCTACAAAGCTGCCATCAAAAAGGCTCACGTTTATGGCATCAGCTTTGGCTTTGCCCAGAGCATCGTGTTCATTGCCAACGCTGTCTCCTACAGATATGGAGGCTACCTGGTTGAATATGAAGGACTCCACTACAGCTTTGTCTTCAGGTGAGAATTTCCCCAGAGACTTCTCTCCTGCTGTGACAATTGCTGTCCCCATTGCTTCCCAACAATGATGGTGTCCCCTTGCCCTCACAGGGTGATCTCTGCCATTGTCACCAGTGGAACTGCTTTGGGAAGAGCTTCCTCCTACACCCCAAACTATGCCAAAGCCAAAACCTCTGCTGCTCGCTTCTTCCAGCTGGTTGACAGGGTTCCAAAAATCAGTGTGTACAGTGAAAAGGGGGAAAAATGGGTAAGAGAGGAGATGAGAAACAGCACTAATGATTTCTCAGGCAGTGAGGTTCCCTGCTTTGCAGGAAGGTGATGCTGATTGTTATTATCTCTGCTTTTCTGGAAACAGCCTGCTCTGCACTTGACAGCAAGAGCAACATCAACCTCTGCTGGGAATTTGCCAAACTCCTGAAAATTGGGAGAGGATTAGTTTAGAGGACTCACAGAACATTATTTTTGTCTTTCTGCTCCACACTTGTGGCACAACACCCAGAATCTGGCATAAACCTGACTCTCTCTGGCTTATAATGGAGGCTTTTCTTCTCCCTGGGGGTGTTCATGAGGAGGCAAATTGCTCTTGAGTTAGATAAAATGAAGAAAACTCTTTTTGGTGAACTGGAAAGTTCATCCCAGAAAATTAAAATAGTTTATTTTTCACTTATTTTTATCACTGTTAAATAAAAACTTGGTATCATGGTGATGAACCAATAGATTAAGTTTTCTTCATCAAATGAAGTGTCTTGGTTCCCTTCAAGAGTTTTGCAGAAGAGTTTTTTTAAGAGTTCTAAGAACTTTGAACTGAATTAATGCATTTTTTTTATGTTGCAAAGTCAGATTGATTTTTTTTTTACCTTTTTTCTCACAAATACAGATTTTTTACACCAAGGTACCTGGCATGTCTCCAAATTCCACTTACACAGTGTTTATATTAAAATAAAAACACTATTTCCAATTGATACCTCCAACCAGTGCAGGATGGGGAAGTATAATCAGAACAACATTGTCACAACTAATTCATTGCTCAATCTCCAGGAGAGCTATGCCAGTAGAGTTTCTATCCCACTTTCTAGGCTAATTTCACAAGCTCATGTTAAAAATAAGAGGTGGAAGAACGAAATCTGAGGAAGAATTACACTGTCCTTTACAACTTATCTTTGAGTTCAAGCTCACCACAGCATCTTTTTCATCTTTCTTTCCCCCCAGGATGATTTCAAGGGAAGTGTTGAGTTTCAGAACTGTAAATTCACTTACCCCTCTCGGCCAGACATCCAGGTGCTGAAAGGACTGAGTGTGGCTGTAAAGCCTGGGCAGACTTTGGCGTTTGTTGGAAGCAGTGGCTGTGGGAAGAGCACCAGTGTTCAGCTTCTGGAACGTTTCTATGACCCTGAGTCAGGATGTGTGGTGAGCAAAGGACATGTGCTTGGTGTGATGCTGCTTGGAGAGGGGATGGAGGAAGCCACAAGGATGATGCTGTGGCTGGAGCCACCTCTGCTGTGAGGACAGGCTGAGAGAGATGGGGCTGCTGAGGCTGGAGAAGATGCACCAGGGGAGACCTCCCAGTGCCTTAACCATCTCCTTTAATTTTCTTTGGAAAAAAAAATAAGTGGTGATCACTATGCCAGGAAGGCCACAAGGTGTGTGCCTAATCTTAAGGAATTAAATCAGTCCCTTAGACTTAAGACTTTGGCTGGAGCTGAGGTACACCCAGCAAAAGCACACCATGCACAAAGGAATCAAAAATAAGCAGGTTCTTCAAATTGCATTACATCAGCTGTGTTTGCATTTTAGTAATAGGGCTACATAATTTAGTGTTGCTATAAACTGTTTGCGCTTTCCAGGCTGTTACTTTTGGATTATGTTTCAAATTTTCTCCTTTTTTCCTGGCAGTTAATAGATGGCCACGACTCCACCAAGGTAAACATCCAGTTCCTCCGATCCAAAATTGGAATAGTGTCCCAGGAGCCCGTGCTCTTTGACTGCAGCATCATTGACAACATCAAATATGGCAGCAACTCCAAGGACACCACCATGGACAAAGTCATAGAAGCAGCCCAGAAAGCTCAGCTGCATGATTTTGTCATGACACTGCCTGATGTAAGTCCCTGCTGAGGTTTTGGCTGGGATCTCCTACTAGGATGCTCATGGTTTGCTGCAGGAGGAGAGCTGAAGTGACAACATTGCACCTGGAAACACAAACCCTGTTCCCTGACTTGGGACTGTGGAATGACACTTAGGCAAAAATATTTGTAGCCTGCTGCTCACATGCACTTCTGTGTTTAAATGCCCTAAAATTACATAAAGCAGAAGAAAATAAAACATAGGAGTACAAATCAGGCTCTCAAAAACACCACTTGCACAGAAACCTTTAAATCACTTTTAACTTCCCAAATCTTTTGCATTAGATAAATCAGCCACCACCTTGCTATCAAATCAAATCACTTTTTAAATTCCCAAATCTAGGGTAAGAGTATTTCCTTTGCATTAGATAAATCAGCCACCACCTTGCTATCAAATCAAATCACTTTTTAAATTCCCAAATCTAGGGTAAGAGTATTTCCTTTGCATTAGATAAATCAGCCACCACCTTGCTATCAAATCAAATCACTTTTTAAATTCCCAAATCTAGGGTAAGAGTATTTCCTTTGCATTAGATAAATCAGCCACCACCTTGCTATCATTTTTTTTCCTTCTTGGCCTATCAACCAGCCTGGGCTGCTGGAAACTTCTCCTCCAAACGTATTTATCCCTCACACATTACTTCTGCAGTGCTGGGTTTTTTAAGAAGGAAGCAGCAGTGCTGAGTTTCTCCTCCTGCCCCCCCTGCAGGCTGTGCACTGCTGTGTTTGCCTCCACCTGAATAAAAACCTCTCTTTTTTTGTCTAATTTTCAGAAATACGACACGAATGTGGGGGCTCAAGGTTCCCAGCTGTCCCGGGGGCAGAAGCAGCGCATTGCCATCGCCAGGGCCATCATAAGGGATCCGAAAATTTTACTGCTGGATGAAGCTACCTCTGCCTTGGACACAGAGAGTGAAAAGGTAAACCTGCAATCATGAGCAATCAGGGAAATTTAATCAGTGGTTTACAATTTGCAGTGTCTCTTTCAGTTCTGCAGAGACATCTTGACATACTCCACCACCCCACTAAAAGGTTATTCCCCACTAATTCAGTGCTTTTATCTTTAATCACTCTTTCAAAAGACCTAGAAAGGAGAGAGATGGAGGCAGCAGCTCTCAGACTGCCAGTGGGAGGCACCACCTTCTCAGAACTCTGCCTGCTCATTTCAAAGCATTCAGTGGGGATGTTTCATAAACACAGTTTCTGCACATTAAAAAAAACAGTAAAAAATGCATTTAAAAAAGAAAAGAAGGCAAAGTGTATTGAAACATATGAATAAAGAGCCTGAAAATCCAATAAAAGCAGCAGTGAGGTGCCTATGAACTCAGGGAGTAATTTGCAAGGTTTGGTTACACTCAGAGACAGGGTGGGAATTTAAAGACATCCCCACTGAGCTGAGGCTGAGGATGGCAGCTGAGAAAAGGCCTTCCTCAGTTTCTACTGCTGTTGGCATTTACCTGTCCCTTCTTTGCCCTGCTGAGAAACTGAGCTTGTGACCCAGACTAAGCACATCAGCAACACCATCCCATTGAGCCTCGCAGCCACCTTTATGGGCTGCACAATACAGTGAATTAATCAATTCATCTCAAACAATTGGGGCTTTTCCTGCTGTGAGCCCCATTTTTGATGTGCCCAGTTTGATTCTGACACTTTGCCACCATTGCTGTTGCTTTCAGACCGTGCAGGCAGCACTGGACAAGGCCAGGGAAGGCAGGACCTGCATCGTCATTGCCCACCGCCTCTCCACCATCCAGAACGCAGACATCATCGCTGTCATGTCCCAGGGACTCGTCATTGAAAGGGGAACCCATGAGGAACTGATGGCTCTGGGAGGAGCTTATTACAAGCTGGTCACCACTGGAGCCCCAATCAGCTGAACTGGAGCCATATTTGTCCCTAAGGAAAGACTGTGCAGTATTTATGTGTGTGTCAGTACCCGCTGTGTAACTACGAGTGAGTTCTGTGATACCTGAAATCACAGAACACCAAAGGGTTGGAAGTGCAGAGCTGGACTGGACTTTCCTCTGCACCAAAGAACTTGCAGCTCAAAGCCCAGAGAGCCCGGAGGCAGCAGCTCCTCAGGGAGGTCCAGTGGGGACAAGGGTTCAGTGAGGCCAAGGGCAGGAAAGAGAAATAGATGGAGCTGATGAAAACCTGAGCTTGCTCCTGCTGCTTTCTTTCCATGCCCTTGGGTTGGTGATGGCCAAGCAGAGCCCAGCAGGGGGTTCCCCTGTGGCCAGTGAAGGGTGGGGTGGGAAGGGGGGACCCAAGTGGGATTTTGGGGGGTTGGAGGTGGATTTTGCCAAGCAGGGCTTTACCCAGCCATGTGGGGAGGAGCTGTGTCCTGCCTGTGGGGCAGCTTTGCCTTTGCAATAAGGGAGCATGAACAATACACAGAGAAATCCATTTTTAACAACTTTCTTCATTTGTTGCTTGGTGTGGACATAGAGAACCTAAAGATTTTTTTACAGCATATTTATGCATTTTCAATATCAAAGGTGCATGATTTAGGTGACCACTTTCAAACAGTAAAAATGACAGAAACCACAAAGTAATGCAAAAATACATTCTACAGAATGTAAATGAAAAAAAAAAAATTCTCTTATCTCGCTCAATCACAAGCTGTTTTGCTCAGGAAGCTCAATAAGTTAAATGTGAAGCTTTATTTCTAACTATGCTGCTCTATAGGACTGGGCAGAGCTGTAGGGGTGTGAGGTGCTGTGACAGCATTATCTAGCAGTTCAACACATAATATCTACATATAAAAAAACCTGAATATTGACTATTGCTCTGTACAACTGAGGCCTGAAGCACCATCTAGTTGGAGATGGGCAGAAACAAAAGACCACCAAGTAGCTAAATAAAACTAGTTGATTAGACTTTAAAACCTCATTATGACCCAGAGTATTGGGGTCACCTATAACCACGCAGCAGTGGCCCTCTCTGCAGTGTTTCTAGGAATAAAATCAGCAATTAATATGTATGAGCTGCCAAAGTCAGTCCTGAATGTAGAGATTTGGGGTTTACTGGTTACTTCCCAGCAGCAGGTAAAAGGAGTCAGCCAAGCTGCCTCTGCAGGGGGCTCTCCAAAAAGCTCACATCCATCCCCACACTGCCACCCCTTTGCAAACACCATCTAATTAAGCTTCTTCTCACTTGTCCTCATTAATGAGTGGACACAGTATGGAACCAAGGCAACTACAGTGAGAGGCATAGCTGCACTCTTACAAAAAGAGAGAATGTAGAACAAATACTCAGTATGAGTAGGGATTTTAACTAAATTATACAGCTGCAGCACAGCTAAGGAAGCAGCCACACACAACAGGCGGAAACTGAGTTTACAGCTGTTTTTACCTTTGCAGCTTGTGATGGACATCTCAGAATTAATTCCAAGCCCTAAACCAAAGAGTGCACCTAAATTCCTCACCAGTCCAGCAAAGGGAGTTGTGTCAATGTTAATCCAGTCTGGGTTAGCACACCACTTCTTAGCCTTTGGCACAGACCACAGCAAGTCGATATCAAGAAGCTTGAGGACCAGATAAAAGCCAAGGGCAAAGATGAAAAGAAACAAGTTTGTCTTGATGTACATTCTCAAACTTGCTGTCTGGATAGCAGGGGTGTGCTCAAATGCTTCTGCCACAAGGATGCCTGGGGATTAGAAACTCAGTGTTACAGAAAAAAACCAGTCCTGCCTTGAAGAAGCACTTTACAGTGCCCCTGCACAATGTGACTTTGAAGACAGAAAAATATAGCTCTGTGGTTTTTATGTTCACACACAATTCACCTCTCCCTAGTACCATACAAAACTTCTCAATCAACTCTGCTAATTCAGAAAAAAGCAATTAAAAACCAAGCACTGCATGTTTTTGGTATGAGTTGTGCCTTGGGCCTGAGAGCATCTCCTGGATGACAAAGGAGCAAATATTAGATGTAAAATAGAACATTCCTTTTCCACAAGAGACTTTCATCTCAAGACACAGCAATGCCCAGTTCAAAACCAGTTTCCACACAGGGTTTGAGTGCTGAGGGAAAAGATACAGCACACACTTCACTTCTTTTCTACTGGTTGTAAGAAGGGAGGGCTGGAGTGCAAGCCAGTGCTGTGCAGCTGCTCTGCATCCATGAGTGAGAGAGAGCAGGAGCAGGCACACCCCAATCAATGCTCTCCGGTCTCCTTCCTTCACATCAGATCAATATGAGAGAGATTGTTCATAGTCTGCACTTCCTAAATACCAATTTCAAACATGTTTAAGTAATTCTTTAGCTTCTTCAGTCACCCTGGGGAGTTCTGAATTCCTTTTTACTGGTTTGTCCCATCCACACTGCACATGTGACAGTTTGCACCTGGACATCATCTGAAGAGAATCAAAGAGCTTCCTCCTAAGAGGAAAGATCAAAACTAAGTAGGATCAACCTCCTCTCTGATCCCTTCCAGCAGAGGTAAAGGTGAGCAGCAGCCAGCACCAAGTAGAGAGCACTCAGCTGTGGCAGGGTGGACACAAACCAGTCACATCAATCAGCACATGGGCAAGGGCTCCCCCTCTGAGTGGACAAGTAAGACAGCAGACACTACTTCATCATTTCAACCTTTAGACTATCATCAAATCCTTTGTTTTCCAGAGAGCAGAGCACAGAGCACACTTAAGCTGAGTAGCATTACTCTAAACCTCTTGCCTTTTCTTATACTTTTTTTTCACATTGGACATGTTGAAAAGAAAAGAAAAAGTAGCAGCATTACCAGCAAATACTCCAAGAATAACTTGATGAGGGAAGTGTGTGGCTATGAATACTCTCGAGATGCACACAATGATCTGGATAATCCAAAAGACACTCCAGAGGAATGACCATGTCAATCTAAGAGGGAAGAGGGAGATGCTTAGATATTTCACCCAGTAATAAAAAATATATTTCACCTAATAATTTACACTAGGCCCCCTTGCAACAGACCCCCACAGATTTAGGTACAAGACACTGCAGGGGTTGTGGTGATGAAAATCATCAGTGGAAAATTAGATTTAGCACTAGTAGCTAAAGCATATTTATCTTCATGAAGTCATATCTTAGTTTTAGTGACAAAATTCACACAGTATGAGAAGAACCTTGTCAGGGCTGGAAAAGGACAGCTATCAAAGCAATCACAGGAGCTGAGTAATGTGTTTCACTCAAGTTTGCAAGGATTATGCACATCTGCTGTAAAATGGGATAGGAAGGACTACCCCCAGAGCAGTCAATGCATGTCATAACCAAAACATCCAGCAAGCTAAAGACAACAAATAGAATTTGAAATTTCCAACAATGAACATCTGACATGAGCTCAAACAAAAACTGATTCAGAAACAGGGTATGCACAGGCTGTAAGTTCATAAATACCAACCTGTACAAGTGAATAAGAATAAATTCTCTTAATATTAACTTATTAACTTTCTTTATCTGAAGTAGAAAATAATAAAAGTTTGGTTGTTTGATTTTTTTAAAACAATGGAAAGAAACTGACCTGTGAAGGGTAACTGCTGATTTATCTTTCCATCTAACTGTGTAGCTAAGTGCTGCTGTGACCATCACATACCAGACACAAGAAGATCCCATGGCATGTCCAGATGGGCTTCCTAGGAAAAATAAACAGTACAAACCAAATTCAGGCCCCTGCTTGCCACATTGTAAGTCCAAAAAGGGACCTCACATAGGGGGTGAATCACTCTTTCTGAATCTATGACACAAGTTTTGAGAAAATTCCTTTCCAGTGTGCTAGTTCTTTTCAGTAGGAGTTACTTTTTTAAGTAAATCCCCCTCTCTGGCACTGTTTAAATGCAATGAAGTAAACTTTTTTGTCCTACAGTAATCAAATACTTGCTGCACTTTATTTCTTCCTTATTTTTGTCCTGTGCTTTGATGCTACGTTAAACACAAAGTCTAATATTTGCATACCACATAAGCTATTAATAAGTCACATCCTCTCTTCTCCAAAAGCCACAATTTCTATCCAATATCCCACTTTAATCTCCAACATTTCTTACCTGGTCCAGTTTCACAGGTTATAGGAAACTGTTCAAGGCATGGGCTTGAATGATTGGGGTAAATCATTGTTTCTTGCACCCACCAGTATGGGCGATGGCCAAATAAAATCCTGACAAAAAAGGAACATAAAATGAAGCAGAAATACAAAATATTCTTATGAAGTAAGGCTTTAGCAAAGCATAACAAATACCCTTACAATGAAGAGTTCTATTGCCAAAATTATTCTGCAGTAGTTCCATAGGTTCTTCCAGTCTTATCAAAATGTCCTTTCAGACATGTGCTGAATTTTATTGCAAATCCTTATTTTAATTACATTAAAAAAGTCTATTAGTACATTATTTGAATAAAGTTTACTAACTTGAGGAATATACATCACAAAACACTAAATCCACCATTTTTTTTTTTAAGAAATCCAACTCCTTACCATTTAAATATGAGGTTGAACCAATCCCCAATGACAGCCACCCAAATCATTTTAGTACCAACCACTTGGTTGAGCTGAAACCAAAGAGGAAAATAAATTGAGAATATATTCCGGGGATCGCCAACGTGTGACATAAAATTAAGGAAATCCTGGTAAGCCCTGTAGTCCCTCTGCAAATGCTGAATGATAAGCACGCCATTGCTGTGAAGGAGATCCATCTGGGTGGATTAAACTCTACTTGCAACACTGGAAAGGTCCTTTAATCTTAGGTTGCTAGTGATGGAGAGCCGTGGAGGGGAGCTATTAAAAAGTGTGAGAAGGTGATTGACGTTGCCTTTATATTGTATCAGCCATTCCTGTGACACGTGGCTCCAGGGCTGTGGGAAAGCTCACCAGCCTGGTAGCACTGGAAAGCTTTTCTGTTTGCAAATTTTAATTGGAGGAAACTAAGTGAAGTACCTGCCGAGCAGCAGCAAATTGTGGGGAAAGTTTGGTGGAGACACAACGTGTGACTTATGCAACCCCCCCTGGATGAACAGTTGGAACATGTTTGCTTGAATTTTTTCACAGTTCATTTCTCTGCAGGATGGATGTTAGCAATGTGTCTACTTCATTAAGTGTTGCCCATATCAAAAGACAGAAAGAATACATAAATAATTGGGCTTTGCACAACTGTCATTAAGGCTGTGCACTTCACTTTGGATCAGGCTACCATACTGCATCTTAATATTTTGCACAATGCATTTTAAGCCACTGAAAATACAGACAACATCCATACATCAACAAAGAATACATAAATAATTGGACTTTGCACAACTGTCATTAAGGCTGTGCACATCACTTTGAAACAGAATTAGCCTACCATGCTGCATATTAATATTTTGCACAATGCATTTTGAGCCACTGAAAATACAGACAGCATCCATACATCAACAGTGCTATAGGTTCATTTTTAAAGCAGCAATATTCTGATATTTCTCATGCAAAAGGCTATGTTAATCCAGGGCACAATGCAGATCAAATTTGTCCTGTGGAGGGTTGGAACTAGATGATCTCTAAGGTCTCTTCCAACCCAACCCATTCTATAATCCCATGATTTGTGAGATAGTTACATGAAAAACTTTTTCCCATGACAGATTAAAAGGATATCAAAAGGGTGATGATGCAATCACCTGATACCATCAGATCAGCAAGAGGAAAACTGCAGTTTGTATCTTTTATTAAAGATTATCCATGAATCTAAAATAACTAAAATCAGAAAGCAGTTGCATATATGCACTGCATCCTGCTTTCTCCATGGCCCTTTAAACCATGCAAACTGTGGAGACAAAGATGAGAACTACTTAACTGATTTTGCTGAAAAAATGACTTAGCTGCTTAGCAGAGCTTTATGATGTGTGGTCAGGGAAGTCACATGGAAACATTAAGGAGATTCAACAAATAAGGCATGACAATTAAATGGACTTAGAAGACCTCTCTTCCTGACAATCTCACATTTGCTTTAGCTCCTCACATTTACTTTAGCTATTAATAGTCTGGTTTCAGAAACTTTTCAGCCGACTTAGATGCTACCAGTTGCATTAAGCCTTTTTAACCTTGAAGTTTAAAAAGAGATTTTAAATGCTCTGCATTGCTCACAGTTAACAGCAAAAAAAAAAAAAAGAATTTCAATTTTCTCCTACATTCTCCCTGACTGTTTCAGAAGATCCTATATACACATCCAAGAAACACCACAGGATTCATGTTTATAAATGATATTTTTAAACATTCCACAAATCTGCAGCCTACAGAGCAGAAAGCAGGAAGGTTTGGAATAGGTAAGCAGGTTTCAGTTCAAGTAGTTCAAGTGATGTCCTCACTGTGCATGAAAGCACTCATGACACTGCTTGACACGTGAGTTCACTCCATGTCTAGACTGGGATGTTTGCCTATACATACAAGTCTGAGACACTAAAGAATTTCCCAGCTCTACTAAATAGCTGAGAAAAGATGGTGAAACATGCCCTGAAATAGTATATCAAATACTTTGTTTAAACTAACAGGGAAATACTTCCTCATTATGCCTTTTTTCCCCCTTCCTTTTTCCATGCAAAACACTACAGAAAGAAATGCACTTAGGATTTCAAAGTCACTTGGGATAATATATGAAATAAAACTATTTGCTGTGTTTTGCACATTCAGTTGCAAGGAAAACTAGTGATGTGCACCAAGTGGTCAGAATGTGTATGCAATTAAGTTTTAAAGCAAGGCTTTGACTTGTTTCAATTTTACAGAACCGAGGTTTGGCCTTTACATGATCAAATGAGTTCTTAATACAATGCAAAAATCTGTTCACATGAAGAGTTAATTTATTGGTATTTTCTTGATTTATTTTATTTTGCAAGACATATAAAACCAGAGACTAGGCAAAACTTCATATTTTCTTGGTAACAATGTAGAAACAAGACTCATGCTGATGGCCCACTGAAGGGAGGATAAAATGTTTACAGCTACTTTACACCCTACATGTTAGAGCAAGTATTACATAACAGGTATCAGATGTTGTTAAGCAAATGTTTGCAAAAGAAGGAGAAGCCATCAAAGCAAACATCTTCTAAAACACTGTTAATGGAGATGTGTGTACTGGGCCTCACTTTCTGCTACATTATTCTTAGTTAATTGAACAATGAAGTCAATTTGCACATCAGTGTTTTCACTGGCTCTGCCCCAGCCACAGGGTTTAACCAGCAGTTCACTAAGCTCACAGTGTACAGCCACTGACAGATGTTCTCTCAGGTATTTTCCAAATGGAAAACTGAAAAGATATACATTAGTCTCAGATACAGGAAGAAAAGAATCTTTCAAGAAGCTCCTTCTTTCTGTCCATACTTCATTCCCAGACAGCCCTAGTTAAGGTCAAGCTTCTTTAGGCCTGGACTGACCAGTGGAGGTTTAGCAACTGCCAACATGAACCACTTCTTTTGTCTTGGGTCTACCTTATAAATCTGATCTTTACCAGTTACTACACTGTCATTCCTTGCTCTGAAGTTAACTGTGCACACACAGGAAATGAATAAACTTCATGCTTGGAACTTATCAGACAAAGTAAGGTGTGCAATTCTGGCATGTTCATGAAAAGGTCACATCTAAGCAACCTTTGTTATTAAGTATGAAACTACAAGCAACTAGACTTTAAGAGTGAAAAAAATCCCTCAAGTTCCATAAAGTGCAAAGAGAAAAGGAGTCTAGGCCCCTAAAGGCAAACATCTCTGCTGAGGTTTTTTTTTAACCTTTCTGATATAATCCCTGCCTTATTTCTTGCCATTTTCTAACCACTGAAACTAGACCCAACTCCAAAACCAGCCTGTGAGGTTAGAAATCTGCCAAGCAAAGCAGCTGAGTTTGTATGTTAGAATCTATTCTTCAATCTGATATTCCTTCAGCAGTTTTCACCCAAGTCACCAAATCTCTCCAGCTCTGAGGTCACAACTGACCCAGCACTGGAATAGCCCAATGTGGACTTGGAGCTAGGAGAAAAATAAGGCAACAGATCTTTGTTGGCAATAACCTGCCCTTCAGATGATTGACTGCCAAAATCACCATGCTTCATTTAAGCACACAATTAGTAAATTAATTGTGAGGGCTGTAGTAGGAAAGCAAGGCTGAAGAGAGGTTATACTCTAAGTTCATGTCTCTACAAAATGAGCCTTCTCTTCTCCCACATCAGTCAGGAAAAAAGACCATTTAAGCAATGGACTGTGCTAGCAAATGTCACAAACTCTATTGAGTGGTGAAAGTCTAAAACAATGGGAAAGGACTAATGAAAACTAGAAAGAGGTCCCCCCCTGAGCCTTCTCTTCTCCAGGCTGAACAATCCCAACTCCTTCAGCTTCATAATACTCAAATTTATATGTGGGTAGGTAATCATCCCTGAATCAGCAAAACTCTAGTACTTTAAAGTATGAAGTGGAGAGGAACCGTGGTAAACTAGTAAGTTTTAGAGCTAATGCTGAGGAAACTGAAATTTAGGAACAAGATATCAGAGTCATTCATCAGCAGTTGAAGTTAATACAAGAATAATGTAACTAATAGCTGGTGGCCCTGCTCTGACATTGCTGTGGGTCTGGTGGGAGGGGGTTAATGGCTTCAGACAGCAACCCTCAAAGCTTTACTACATACCACTCTGAAATAATCGAAATAGCACAAAAGCTAAGAGAAATTTATCAGTTGGTAACAAACTAATTAGCAAATAGCTTCCATGATAGATGAGAGGCTGGTGGCAGGGACCAAACCAGTGCTTACCCGGAGGCAAAAGGGAATGTGCCGAGTGGAGAGCAGCAGGCGGGGTGAGAAGGAGCAGAGCTGTCACCCGGGGCTCGGGGGCGGTGCGGGACCGGGCACAGGCGGAGCCGCTCTCGCGGTTTGCTCGTACTAAAAAGGTCTGAAATTATCTCTGCACGCCGGTCTCCTACCTATAAGAATAAAGGGAATTTTTAATGCTTCACCCATCGTAAAGACAGGTACTTTTTTAATGCTTCATCCAGCATAAAGACAGGTACTTGTTTATGCTTTACCCATTATAAAGACAAGTAAATCCTGTCTTTATAAGAGAGACCAGGCTTGGGGAATTAAAAAGCAATTCAAAAGTAGCACGAAACTTACGACTTGGTTACCCCACGTATGCTCCGTGAACGATCCAGCCTTTGGGAGCGAGCTGCAGGGACAGAGGAGGGCACGGAGCCGGCTCCTCCCGCTTCCATCCCACAGCGCTCCCCGCCTCAGCCTCCGCGGTACCCGATAAAACGCCTTCCCAGCAGGCGGCATTGCCCTGAGGGGCAAAAAAGAGTCACAACCCTCTCCAACTGCAGCCCAGTCCGCCTAAAAAAGCCCCGATGGGCGGCTCGGCCCGGCTGACAGACACCCGCCATGACAGCTCCCGGCAGCCCCCGCGGCTGGGCTGAGCCAATCAGCGGCGCGCTTGCTGCGAGGCGGCTGCCAGCGGCGGGAAGGCGGCGGCGGTTTGAAAACCGGGGGGAGCAGCAGGACCCGGTGTGTCCTCACATCCTACCGGCGTCGGGATCGGCTGGGTGCTGCAGTCCGGACCAACGGTAGAGACGGATCTCGGGGTGGTAAGAGCTGTCTGAGCGCGGTGGGAGGGTGGGGCGGGAGCCGGCGGTACCGAGCGCGGCCTCCCCGGCGCTGGCGGAGCAGCGGGAGAAACGCAGCGATCGGTGGGGATGGTGCTGTGGCTGGAACCACTTCTGCTGTGA
>VZTY01003836.1:4264-20331 GCA_013400935.1 Turnix velox
CCTGCCCTTCTTTTGCCCCCTTCAGGGATTGAGAAGCTCCTCTGAGGTCCCCCCCGACCCTTCTCCAGGCTGAACAACCCCAACTCCTTCAGCCTCTCCTCCAGCCCTTTGATCATCTTCATGGCCCTGCTCCAACAGCTCAATTCTAAAAAAAACAAATACAGGGAAATAAGTTCCCTTCCAACCCAAACCATTCTACGATTCTTTATATCTTCCACCTTAAAAGCGATCAATCCCTAACCCCAAAGTTGTCCTTTTCTCTCTGGCTGAGGGGAGCCGCCACAGCCCCGCCGCGCCTCAGGCGGCCGCTCCCGGCTCGGCCCGGCGCCGCCGCCTCCACCTTCTCCTCCCTTCCCCCGACAAGGCGGGGCTGTCGGTGTCATGTGGGGCCTCCGGCACACCGGGAAGCGTCTCTCCGAGGCGGGGAGGACGATGGCAGGCCGAGGCCGGACATTTCTGGGGCCCGTAGCCCTGTTGGTGTTGGCCCATCTGGCCGCCGCGCCGGACCCGGTAACCATGGCGGCCTGAGGGGAAGAGGGCGGAGGGGGCGGGGGGGGAGCTACCCCCCGAGGCTCTTCGTGGGGGAAAGCTTTAACTTTTAGGAGGTTTATGAGGTAAAAAGTCTTCCTCAGAAGGCAAAATATGAATTCAAAGGAAGATTTCGCCGTTCTTACCGGCTGGTTGGCTTTTAAATGGCGTTTTTCTTGCAAGCTGCGGCGGGCGAGCCGCGCGGTGTTAGTGGGGTGTGTTTTCGCAAGTCTTTGCTCGCCTCCTGCCTCCGCTCTCACGCTTGTCTGGAGCGTAAATATAACGTTAAGGGGACAAGCAGCCATCTTCGGAGAGGAAAATAAAAAACAGAATAATTTGGGTTGGAAAGAACCTTAAGAATTACCTAGTTCCAACCTTCCCCCCCCCTCGCCATGGGCAGGGACACCTCCCACTAGGAACAGGTTGAGTTGACGCGTTTGCAGCAGGTGGGTTTGGACTGTTGGGGTTTATATTAGGGTTTTTTTTTTTCCTTTTTTCCATTTTTTTTAATGTAATGATTGAACCTTCACCTTATGGGATGCTCCTGGTTAAAAGGATTTATAGTGAGCTCCCTCCTAACTGGGATCCTGAGCTACCCTGGTTATATTCAGGATCCCCCTCATCAACCCCCAGCAGATGAAACCTGTCAAAAGAAAAAACAAAAAAAAGGTTAGAATTAAGACCTAAGACCCAAAGGTGAATATTTTGCTTAATGTGTGTAATTCTCTGGAATTTCATGGGGATTTCAATGTAGGGAATATTAGCAGTAATGATGTGAGCCTTCAACATTGAGCTGATGGAGAGGGTCCAGATGAGGGTCATGAAGATGAGAGGGATGGAGCCACCTCCTTTATGGGGACAGGGTGAAGGAGTTGGGGTTGTTGAGCCTGGAGAAGGAGAAGAATCGGGAGACCTCATAGGAGGTTCTCAATAGCTGAAGAAGGCAAAAGGAAGGCTGGGGTAGGACTTCTAATAGGATATGTCATGGCAGGGCTAGGAAAGATGGATGCAGATTGGAAGAGGGTGGATTTAGGCTGGAGATAAGAAAGAAATTCTTGGCTGTGAGGGTGGTGAGACACTGGAAGAGGTTGCCCAGAGAGGTTGTGGATGCCCCCTCAATTCCTGGAGGTGTTTAAGGCCAGGCTGGAAGAGGCACTGAGCAGCCTGATCTAGTGGGAGGTGTCCCTGGCCATGGCAGAGGGGTTGGAACTTGATTATATTTAAGGTTCCTTCCAACCCAAATCATTCTATGATTCTATGCCCCTTCCCTTGCATTAAATCCCATCCTGGCCCTACAAGCACCTTCCCAATACTTTAAGCCATTATGACCTTCAGAACTTTATCCAAAAGCCTCCTGTGCTGTGGAGCAGGGGTGAAAGTCCTCCAGCTGCAAGCCAAGTCTAGCATTAGACCTTGATTTGACATTTGATTGCCAGATATCTGGCTTGGGAATTCTATTTTTAATTCAGATGCAGGGGTACATATTTTGCTGAAGAAATATGTCTTCCTATTTATGGGTGGCTGGGTTCTTTTCCTTAATGAAAAAGCTGGACACCATGAACTACATCTCATTTTCAGTCCCGTTAGTTTTTGGTGTGGACTCTCCAACTTTACTAAATATTTTCTCCAAACTGCAATTTAAATTGGCTCAATCCCAATTGTTTTAGTGCTGCAAGAGTACTCTGAGTCCCCATATCCAGAAAGGCAGGGAATATTGGGACTGCTGCAGCACAACAGAGCACTGTGTTAGCACTGTCACACGTAATGGAAAGAGAGCAGAGAGAAAAATGTATTAAATACCCTCTTTGCCCTCTCTGGAGGTGTTTAAGGCCAGGCTGGATGAGGCACTGAGCAACCTGGTCTAGTGGGAGGTGTCCCTTTAAGGAACACCTTAAAGGAGATGATCTTCAAGGTCCCTTCCAACCCAAACCATTCTATGATTCTATAACACAATTTTCACAGACCAAAATTTGCTAAATAAAAGACCTTTTTTTTGCATAGAAATAGAATGAATGCCATGTCCTTAACATAAGGCAACCTTAAGCTACTTCAAGTAGCTCATTTTATATTTACTTTTAAATAGGAAGATAGGAAATGCCAAATCATTAAGGAGGGATGCCAGAGAGAGGGTCCACATGCCAAGTATTGAGGGTAGTAAAGGAGTGTTGGTGCTGCTTTCTCTATACAGGACAAGCAACACTCAATCTATTTCATATTCATGAAGTCAGGCTAGGTTTTCAAATAGTTACTCATCAGCCATTAAACCATGCATTCATTTTCATCACTGGTAATTTGTTCCTCTTTCCCAAGTAGAAATTCCTCTTGGCACTTTGCTAGTTATTTGGTTCCTGTTCTACTACAATCATTAATATAAACCTTCAGTGCTACATCCAGTTATTACTTTCATTTCCCCCAGGGTTTTTTTGTTTGGGTTTTTTTTGTTTGTTTGTTGGTTTTTTGGTTTTTTTTTTCTTCCACTGCGTTCTTTCTCTTTTGGTCTTTAGATCCTATGGTGCCATGTATCTAATATAAGGCTAGACAAGGCACTGAACAACCTGATCCAGTGGGATATGTCCCTGCCCATGGCAGAGGGGTTGGAACTAGATAATCTTTAAAGTCTCTTCCAACCCAAACCATTCTGTGTTACCAGTTTAAGATTATATTACTGATTAAACTGTGAACATGATAGAATTAACCTATAATGCCCAACAGCACTGGCCAACAGACAGGTGGCAAGTCTAAAATTACAGGTAAGGAGGGAACATCATAATTCTCCCTTCACTCTTCTCCTAACTGTCATTTTCCCCACCTCTTTAGTGGCTCAGGTTGCAAAGGGCTGGGAAGATAAAAATAATTTCAAATACAAGATTAAAATCTCGAGAGAGAGGGTCAGGAGTGAAATGCATCAGGAGTGACTTAACATTTAGCCCCTGGGAAGTCACTTAAAGTCCTCTGAGTTCAATTTGCCTCTGTGTGCATGTGAGCAATTGAACTTTTATCCCATTTAACCCCAAATTGTGACAAAAAGTATGTCCTGAAGGACCAAATCCATCCCTCTGTTGCTGCAGGATGTTTGTGTAATGTCACCTTCTCCTGATTGAGTTCAGTATCACGAGTTGGAAAGTTTCCCAAGACAAAAAGCATTGCTGCTGTTGGGAATTTGCTGGGCTTTGCACAAAAGCATCTGACTTTTGCTGCCTGATTAGTCAGCTGACACTCTCCCCTCCTTGTTTTGAAACTTCCCCCATTTGAAGATGAAACAGCCTTTTGTGTTTGACCTTCTGGCCCATCTCAGGAACACAGAGCTGCTGGTCCTGGGCATGTCAGAGAGAGAAAATCCACCTCATGCTTTCCCCCAGAGACTGGAAAATACAATTAAAAATAAAAAAACCCACATGATAACACTCAGAAACCCATCCCACTTTAAAATTCCTGTTGAAACAAATCATGATTGAAGTCTGAGGCATCAGTGGTGGAAGAATCATAAAATAGTTTGGGTTGGAAGGGACCTTAAAGATCAGGTTCCTCAGTGTCTCATCCAGCCTTACATGAAGATACCCAAATAGATGCATGTCACCACAGGATCAAAACACTGAAAGAGAAAGAACTCAGTGGAAACGAAAGAAAAAAAAAAAACTGGGGGAAATGAAAGTAATAAGTGGATGTAGCACTGAAAGTTTATATTATGACTTGTAGTAGAACAGGAACCACATAGCTAGCAAAATGCCAAGAGGAATTTCCACCTGGGAAAAAAGATGAACAAAGCAATAACAGTGCTGAAAATTAATGCAAGGTTTAATTGCTGATGAGTAACTATTTGAAAACCTAGCCTGACTTCATGAATATGAAATAGATTGAGTGTTGCTTGTCCTGTATAGAGAAAGCAGCACCAACACTCCTTTACTACCCTCAATACTTGGCATGTGGACCCTCTCTCTGGCATCCCTCCTTAATGATTTGGCATTTCCTATCTTCCTATTTAAAAGTAAATATAAAATGAGCTCTGTAAGCTACATGAAGTAGCTTAAGGCTGCCATAGGTTAAGGGCATGGCATTAATTTTCTTTCGAGGCAAAAAATGCTTTTATTTAGCAACTTTTGGTCCACGAACACTGTGCTACAGATTCATAGAGTGATTTGGGTTGGATGGGACCTTAAATATTATCAAGTTCCAACCCCTCTACCTTGGGCAGGGACATATTCCACTAGAACAGGATGCTCAGTGGCCTTAAACACCTCTCGGAATTGAGGGGGCATCCACAACCTCTCTGGGCAACCCATTCCAGTGTCTCACCACCCTCACAGGAAAGAACTTCTTTCTTACATCTAGCCTGAAATCCTTACATGTTTTGTTTCTGTCTTATCTCCCAAGCATTTGTGCCTCAGGAAGCTTTGTAGGGACTCCTGGAATGGCACATGTGCCCTTCCTTTTTTTTCTAGAAGCTCTTGAGAGCTTCCTGATGTGCTCAGACAGCTCCGGGGGATACAGATCTGCTCTGCTCTCCACAGGTTTGAAGCTCAAGGTGCAGCAAGTAGACACTGGCTTGAATTTCCATGTGTAAAACATGCAGTTAACACTTGTGGCACGAACATGTAGGTGTGAGCATGGTTTATGCAATGATGTGGAAATACCCTTTCATTTGAAGTCCTCAAACTTTCATTTGACATGAAAGTGATTTCTTACTTATTTTCCTGAAATGCACCTTCTTAATATTTACTATCAGTTCTGTTCACACTAGACACAAATTCACGTTACATGGCTCATTGCTTTTGCTTTCTCTGCCTCAGCCAAAAGTGAAGTTTAACACTAAAAGTAATTACAAGGGATGCTTAAAGATGATGTCATGAATAGATAAGGCAAACTGGTCTGTGCTGTGATAAACGTTTCTCATCTTGCCTAAAGAATAAGCTTTCAAAGTGCTTTATATGTTGGAGCAGGTCCAGAGGAGGGCCACAAAGATGAAATAGGGCTTCAGAACCTCCCTTAGAAGGACAGGCTGAAGGAGTTGGGGTTGTCCAGCCTGGAGAAGGCTCAGGGGGAACCTCATAGAAGCTTCTCAATACCTGAAGGGGTCTACAGAAAGGCTGGGGTAGGACTTTTTAATAGAATATTAAAAAGGACTAGGAGTAATGAAAGTGAATTGGAAGAGGGGAGATTCAGGCTGGACATAAGGAAGAAATTCTTTATGGTGAGGGTGGGGAGACACTGGAAGAGGTTGCCCAGAGAGGTTGTGGATGCCCCCTCAATCTCTAGAGGTGTTTAAGGCCAGGCTGGATGAGGCACTGAACAACCTGGTGTAGTGGGAGGTGTTCCTGCCCGTGGCAGAGGGGTTGGAACTAGATGATCTTGAAGGTCCCTTCCAGCCCAAACCATTCTATGATTCTATATTGAATCACATTAGGTGAAACTGTTCTTAAATTCATCAAAAATTTCTGCTTTTCTTTGACTACATCAAGCAAGTTGTCTGAACACTTCTTGTGTTTTCCTCTGCACCCTTCCCAAAGCCACAAACTTTCTCTTTTGTTACTGAGTCATCACAGATTGCCTTGACTGACTAACCCTAATGGTTTAATTTCCAACCAAGCCTGCTAGAATAATGAACTGCTTTAACAAAGAAGCTAAGTAGGAATGTTTCACTCTCTTTACAGTATGCAGAAGAGTGCAGGACTAAAACATACCCTCCTTCAGGACCCACGTAAGTAATCTGACTCAACTTGTCTAGCAGATTTCTACAGAAAAGCCATAATTTGCAAGTCTCAACAGGGTTGGAGGTTTTTTTAATAACTTATAACTAGCATTTCTTCATCTGGAATAAGTGGGAAACACCTATTTCATCAAACCCCTGTTCCAAAGGCTTCTTCAGGCTTGAACTCTGGCATTTTTATCTTTCAGGTTCAAAGGGAACGTGCCCACATACATCATAAATCTTGATTTACCTGCCAGCAAAAGATGGGATCAGTTGGTGCGTGACAAAAAAGCAGAGGTAAGAAATGCAGAGCTTGCTTTGTAAAACCTCTCTGTGCGGATTTGATAAAAGAGTTTTGGAAAGGAGCATTTGTGCTAAAATTCTCTGAAAGGGATAGTATTTCTAATAGACTTCTGTGAAATTATTCAAGACTAATGGAATGTTTCTCCGTTAAGCTCTTGAGCTAACAGCCTCAAGAGGAACTGATGTTTGGGATAAAAAGTGAAGTGAAACTGAGGAAGCCTTTTTTGTCCTCTGTACATCCCTTTTTCTCCCTTCTTTTCTGCACATCCCCATTTCAATAAGCTGTTGGAGACAATGAAGCAGCAAGGGGGGGAATTCAGAATGTCAGGAATTGGGTTTACGTGGGAGAAATAATTTTCAAAACACTCCAGTTTATTTCATACCACTTGAAACAGTGAAGGTTTTGAAGGATGCTTGAAATTCAATTCACTGCTGCTTGATTTCCTATAAAGGGCCAAGAAACCCTCCTGAGCTTTGAAGTTGCAACTCTCAAAGTCAGACAAATCCTACTTACACCCTATGTGGATGTTCAGAGCTTCAGGCTGCACCTTAAATTCTGAAAGGTTTTATCTCTGCTGAACTTTGGAGTCAGATTACCTGGAGTGGAACTCTATTTGGGGATATTCACATGCCACGAATTAAAAACATGAACTTTTTAAACAAATGTGTTGAGTTTTTGGCTTCTCTCAAGGAAAGAGCTTTTAATTTAAGAGAGAAGAGTGCAGAGTATTTAAATCTTATCAAAGGAACAGGAGAGATTTCCTGTCACTTATTTTCTTTCATAAAATGACACAGAGCTAATATGGAAAGTTTGAGCAGTGACTCTCTCCCTTTTTTTTTCAGAAAAAAAAATTTTAGAAGTATGTTAAGAATTTCTGTTGGTATTCCAGCAATTCTCATGCTCCAAATAAAAGCCCTTGTTCTTTTCAGCTGAAGACTGTGGTCCAGAACATTAAAGACATAGCAAATACCTTCTTCCCCAGTGGCAAAGTTGTTGACATAGTGGATAACAAAATAGTAAGTATTCTCAGCCTAATTATTTTACCAGCTAGAAATGTTACTAATTTGGATAATTAAGAACTTACTAATTAGTAATTCTTCCACTTTATAGAATCGTAGAGTAGTTTGGGTTGGAAGGGACCTTAAAGATCATCTAAGAGCAAAAGTTCTACAATAAAAACTCACCCTCTTGGTAAAAATTTTGCCTTCTTGCCTGCTCTGTGTTAATCTGAAACCATAAAACCTAAAAGTCATGTGTCTCTTATCTCTATTTTTTTTCTCTAGGATCTTATTAAGTTTGTATTAGTCATGCTGAACATACCACTGACTCAGTCACCATAGAAAAATATTTTACTGGGGTTTTTTAATCTGTAAAGAAATAGAATAAGAACACAAGTAGAATAAAAACAGGTTTGGAAGACTAGTTAAAGCCTGATTTCAGGAGAAACTTTGACCCTGCCTCATCTAAATAAAAAAAAATCATAGAAATCAAAGAATTATGGAATGTGTTGAGCTGGAAGGGACCTTCAAAAGTCATCTCATCCAACCCTCCTGCAGTGACAAGGACATCCTGCACTAGATGAGGTTCCTCAAAGCCTCATCTAGCCTGGCCTTGGATGTCTCCAGGGATGGGGTTTCCACCTCCTCTCTGGTGGTATGTCAAAAATAGTTTGATCCTGATTAAAATAGGTTTTGGCATAGTATCAGGACAAAGAAAAACACTAGAAACAGCATAAGTTGTCCCCCATCTTTATGTCTTATTCTTAGGTCACACTGGCCTCTCTTCATTCATAGTCTTAGTCCCTCTACAAACATCCTCAGGCCCTTCAGCCTGCAGAGGGATTAAATACTCAGTGTGAAAGTTGGGAGAAGGAAATACCTATTTGGGGAGAGCTTTGTTTTAGGTAACAAAATACCTAAAGAGTAATAACTTTCCCTTTTCAGGCTCACCTGACTGCCACACTCCCTTATCCTTTCAATGAAGAGCTCCAAGGGATTGCAAATTCCTCTGGGATCCCTTTGGGTAAATAGTTTCCAACATTTTATTCATGCTGTGGAAAACTCAGGATCCAAACCCTGTTACATTTTAATATAAAATCAATGTAATTGTGACTTCAGCAAATAAATCACCAAGTAGGTAAAGCAATAAATTGCACCTCACCAAATTTAAACAGGATTTTAGAGGACAATGGGAATAAATACCATAAGGCTTTTATCAAGGTGCAAATTCTCTGTGTAGCTTTAACTTTTCACTTACAAAATCTGGGAACTGGAGGCAATCTCAGCTCCTCTGCACCAAAATTTGTAGGAATCCTTGATTCTCATCCATTTCCCTTTGAGCTGTGTGAGGAATAAGATAACTTTATTATGCTTTCTTCTAACCCTTTTTCTTCTCATGGCAAAAATTTCAAACTACTGAACTCAATTCCTTTTTCTTCCAGGGGAAATTGTTATTTTTAACATCTTCTATGAAATTTTTACTGTCTGCACCTCAATAGTGGCAGAAGATAAAACAGGTAATTCAGGACTTGGTTACAATTGTGGCAAAACACTTCTCTTATCCCCCCCAAAAAAAAAAACCCCACTATTTTTCTTTGCTTATAAAAAGGCCAACTAGACAGTGGTATTTCCCCCTCCTTGCATTCCAAAGTATTTTTCCTACTTATTTCTAAAGCTGAAATTTATGTCTCTTTAGCAAGCTGTATTTATTTATGTATTTATTGTTATTTAGGGAAGCTGTACCATGCCAGAAACTTGGATTTTGGCCTCTTTCTTGGGTGAGTACTTAGTCTTGTTCCTTTTAGTATTTTTGCTTGTTTTTTCCTCAAACCCAAACAAAAAAGCTGGCTGAAATTGAAACCATTTTAGTCTCTGCACTGAAACATGGATTAATTTTTTTTTTTTTTAACATTTTTTTATTATGCCCCTATTTACTGTTGTGTTCTGGGACTTCTAATTGTTTGGCATCTCAGAAGCTGGTGATTTATGTTCCACTGATACAGAGTTTGCATCCAAATGACTGATCATGTTGGATTTGTTGCCCAGCACTGGGAAATTTCTAGACATTAGGTTGTTCAGCTTGGTGAAGAGAAGGCTTTGGAGGACCTCAGAGGAGCTTCTCAATACCTGAAGGGGGCTACAGAAAGGCTGGGGTAGGACTTTTTAATAGGATATGTGATGGCAGGACTAGGAATAACAGATGTAAATTGGAAGAGGGGAGATTTATGCTGGTGTGAGGGTAAGTTTGTGAAGCAGAATGTGTAATGCTTTACCTGTCTTCTGCAGGTGGGATGTTAAAAACAGTTCCTGGACTTTAACTCGGGAGCTGAAGCCTCTGGTGGTGAGCTTGGACTTCCAGAGGAACAACAAAACAGTGTTCAAGTCTACAAACTTTGCAGGATACATAGGCATGGTGTCTGGAGTCAAACCTGTAAGTATGAGAAAGGAAACTTCTCCCTTTGTTCTTAATTCCTCAGACTTCTGTTTAACATACAAATTTTCCTGCTTTCATCCTCTGCTTTGTGGTGTTTTTTTTTAGTAAAAGTGGTTGAAATTCCTTGCCATCTAGTAGATACTACTGTGATCCTAGAAGTGAAACAGCATTAGAATAAAAATAGCTCAAGCCTTTCTCCAATCCTTCTTGGGAAGGGGCCCTATATTGTAAGGGTTTGTTTTTAATTAATACTTACCTGGAATCTGGGGTTTATCTACATCTTAAATGCTAGAGATTAAGAGCTTTCAGGGTTATGATCCAGCTGCACTGTTTCAAAATACCCTGTCTGTGGGACAAATTGGTCCATTATGAGGGTTCACAGCAATTATTACTCTCCTAATCTACTGCTGCATTGTATTTGTGGTAATGTGGCAACAGGAAGTAGTGAGATTATCTTTTTAACAATGAAGTCACTTTCTTTGGTCTGGACCCACAGTTACCTACAAAAAACTGGAGCATCTCTACCCAACAGTAGATTATTGTTTCTGTAGCAAAGCAGATGCATCTCAGCTCCTTGAGATGAGACACAAAGCTAAAAGACAATATTCCTTCTTCCCTGCTAAACATTTGTATAACCTCAGGCAAACGCCACAGAGTATTAAGGGAAGAAATGGAAACACAAGAGCAGCACCTTTCCCCCCCACCCATCCCCTCCCCTCCCCCACCAACTGGGNGGGAGGGGTGTCCAGTGGAACCCAAGTGTGTGGGATTTGGGGGAAAATGGGCTGGAAAAGGGTTGGTGTGGGGCAGAGGAGGGAGATAGGGGAAAAGAAGGGTATCTGGAATCTGCCTAGAGGCAAAGTGGGGGAAAAAAATGGAAGGACTTGAGTGTTCCCCATGAGGGTGTTGACACACTGGAACAGGTTGCCCAGAGAGGTGGTGGAGGCCCCATCCCTTGAGACATCCAAGGCCAGGCTTGCTGAGGCTCTGAGCAACCTGATCTAGTGCAGGATGTCCCTGCCCATGGCAGGGGGGTTGGAACTAGATGATCTTTAAGTTCCCTTCCAACCCACTGCCAAATCATGGATAAATTAGGTTCTTCTCCACATGGGCTTGGTCTTGCAGTCCATCACTCAACGGGGAATAGTCTAACCAACTAGCAATATTCCCTCTTTTTTATTCCTGGTACTAGTGGGCTGGCAATGGATTAAGTTTGATTTCTTTAATTCTTTCCAGAACTTGTTCACTCTGACCATGAACGAGCGTTTCAGCCTTGATGGTGGTTACATTGGTGAGTGGTCCTTGTCTCTTTATTCCTTTACCAACTTGTCCAGCCCTTGGGAACACCAGTTACCTGTGCAAACATCCCCATAACTGGTGGAAAAAATTAAAATAAAACACATAGAGGCTGGGAAAGCTGGAAAATTGTGGATGAACCTTCTGAAAAAGCAATGATTGTAACCAGTGATATTTTGCAGGAATCTTTGAGTGGATTCTTGGCAGAAGAGATGGCATGTGGATGGGTTTTCTTACCAGAACAGTATTAGAGAATGCAACAAGGTATTCTCTTAAATATTCCACTTTAATTTGCTTTGTTTCCAACTTGCAGGAAAGGTTGAGATATCTTACAGAAGCCTTAATATTAAATAGTTGTGGCTTTGCTGCTATTCTGGCTGGAGGGAGAGGCATCATATGTGATCCCTTAAAACTCTCTAGGTTTATTAGAGATTGCAACAAGGTTTTCTCCCCCCACCCTTAAATGTTCCACTTTAATTTGCTTTGTTTCCAACTTGCAGGAAAGGTTGAGATATCTTACAGAAGCCTTAATATTAAATAGTTGTGGCTTTGCTGCTATTCTGGCTGGAGGGAGAGGCATCATATGTGATCCCTTAAAATTCTTTGGGTTTATTAGAGAATACAACAAGGTTTTCTCCCCCCCACCCTTAAATATTCCACTTTAATCTGCTTTGCTCCCAACTGGCAGGAAAGATAGAGATGTTTTAATATTAAATAGTTGTGGCTTTGCTGCTATTCTGGCTGTGGGGTGGGAGGCATCATATGTGATCCCTTAAAACTCTCTAGGTTTATTAGAGATTGCAACAAGGTTTTCTCCCCCCACCCTTAAATGTTCCACTTTAATTTGCTTTGTTTCCAACTTGCAGGAAAGGTTGAGATATCTTACAGAAGCCTTAATATTAAATAGTTGTGGCTTTGCTGCTATTCTGGCTGTGGGGTGGGAGGCATCATATGTGATCCTATAAAACTCTTTGGGTTTATTAGAGAATGCAACAAGGTTTTCTCCCCCCTACTCTTAAATATTCCACTTTAATTTGCTTTGCTTCCAACTGGCAGAAGAGATACAAGAGTCTTAACATTAAAAATCTACTCTGGCAGGAGGGGGAGGCATCATAAGTGATCCCATAAAGCTCTTTAGGTTCTAATGAAGCCTGAATGCATGAATAGTGTTGTGCATGAAAACAAACCCAACAGGTTGTAGGGTTTGTTGTAGGAAGCAAACAGAAACAAGCCTCCTGTGCTGTAAATTAATCAGGTGGAACATGACACAGCATGTCATCATTTTAAATAGGAAAAATGCAACCAGCATCTCAGATTTTAAGTAAAGAGTGAGTGGAGAAGCTTTGTTTAATTATATTCCTTGTGATAAAGTCTCCTTACAGGAGAGGAGGAAAGATTTAACTCCACAAACTTTCCCTGAGTCTGTAAAAGCTCATTCTTCACTACTTAAAGCATTTTTAGTGTGTTAATAGACCCAACTCTGCTTTTTTATTTGCAGTTATCAAGATGCAAAAGACAGGCTGGCCAACACAAGACTCCTGGCTCCAGCTTATTTTATACTGGGTGGAAAAAATTCTGGAGAAGGGTGTGTGATAACTCGATCCAGGACAGCTGCTCTGGATATCTGGGAGTGAGTATGTTGGAGCTTCCACCTGACTCAGCCTCCCAGAGGAGGACAAGGTTCCATCATTAATTGTTTCCTGTGTTACTGCTGGCTTAGAATGACAGAATCATTTAGGGTGGAAGAGAACCTGAAGATCCAGTCTAGCTTTTAGCTTTACACTACTCAAACCACCACTAAACCATGTCCTTCAGCATCACATCTGCCCAGCTTTTAAATGCCTCTGGGGATGGTGATTCTACCAATTCCCCAAGCAGATTGTTCCAAAGTTTGATAACACTTTCTGTGAAGAAGCCTTTTTCCTGATATCCATCCCAAATCTCTCCTGGCTCAACTTGAGGCTGTTTCCTCTTCTCCTATCACCTGCTGCTTGGGAGAAGACACCCACATCCACCTCCTTGGAGGCTGTCATGCAAGAAATCACCTCCTTAGCATCACTGAATAAACCTAAAAATATATATATGCTTGCTATTTCCTTGTTGTATATTTAGAGAAGCAAATCCCAAATATCTCCCCCTCTTTTCCAGCCTTGATATCCAGAAAGGCACTTGGTACGTGGTGGAAACAAACTATGACCGTTGGAAACCACCCCTTATCTTGGACAACCGTAGAGGACCTGCCATGAAATGCCTCAACCAGACCCTACAAGAGGTAAAAAATCCTACAAATATTTCTTCTAGCTGTTGAAAAACCCCCTACAGTGGCTGGGAGAGCCTGGAGGAGCATCAGGAGGCAAAGCCAGAGTGATAGAAGCTGTTAAGATTTTTGGGATGGTTTCTCTGTGCTTTTGGGGTGTGTTGGTTTTTTTTCTATTTAATTAGTTTTAGGCTTTTTTTTTCATCTATTTTTTCTTCCTGCAAGTGGGAATAAACCTGGGGATGTTTTGAGGGATATTTTCATTGCTTCTTGAGAAACTCAAACACTGTCATGTGAGACCTGTTCTCCTCAAGTTCCTCTAACATGATGTTCATGTGATCCTAAAGCTTTTTTTATCTCACCCTAATTCAACACTTCAAAAGATAAATTTTACAGCATTTACCCTGATAGTAAAGGGCCATTAACCTAAAATGTCCTGTTGCCTTTCAGAACATCTCCTTGCCAAGAATTTATGATGTTCTCTCCACAAAGCCTGTCCTCAACAAGGTAATCCTTCTGTTTCTGCAGAAATTTTGGGGTGGGGAGGTATAACTAGGTATAACTAGTACTTTGCCCTAAAGGTTGGCACATTGTGGGGTAGAGGATGGGGGAAAAACATGCACAGAAGAAAAGGAATAGGGTTTCAGGAATAGGGTTTTTCCAAAGGCCCTACAGCTTTGAATCTCCACATTTTTAACCCTCTCCTCACAGTCTGAGGCAGCATTTGTACTGCAGATACCCTAAAAACCTTTTAATGTGAATTAAGCTGAGATATTTGGCTTTTAAGCAGCTTGAAACAAGTTAAAAGAACTTAATATTTATCTCACAGCTTACCCTTCCAAAAGGGAGGGGGAAACATCTTGAAAAGTTTAAATAAAAAGAGAGAGAAGAGCTTTAGAATGAGAAATTTAATTATTATAACCTGTAGCATCATAAAGATACAGGCAGAAGAAGATTAAAAAAATGCTCATTGTGCCTGTTTTTCATTGATTATCATAATGATACTTTCTTTTTTTGTTTTTTTCTTTATTTTTTCTTCCTTTTTCTCAGCTGACTGTGTGCACAACACTGATGGATGTGCAAAATGGCCACACAGAGACTTACCTGAGGGAGTGCCCAGATCCCTGCAGTCCTTGGTAGCTCTCCACCTCACCTTCCTTCTGCTGGAAGCTGCTTCTTCTGCACTGGAGACCCTCCAAGAAAAAAAAAAAAAAAAGAATTCTTTCAGGAAAAAAAAGATTCCTTCAACCTCACTCCTCCCTCCAGAAATCTCATGGCTCTATAGAAATATCAGCTGAGCTTTTTAAACAGTGGAGGAACTTTCTCTTACCCAGGCTTTGTGATCAGCACTTCTTCTGGTGAAGAAATTGATGCTCCTGGTTTGATTTCAACCACTTCTGCAAGATGAGTTGAGCAGGTTAGCTCCAGATCTCTTCAGGCTTGGAAATATTTTTGGTTTGTCCTGTTGTTTTTTGGGATTGTTATTTTTTGGGTTTTGTTGGTTTTTTTTTTTAATTTTCTGATGAAAATATTTCTAAAACACACAGGTGAGTTAAACTGGTAACCTAGCAGGCAAGGAAAAGAGATTTTTAGAAGTTTAGGTGGGACAGGACAGCTGTGTCACTCTTTCCTCAGCACTTAGGATGAATTCTTGTTGTTTTTGTCCAACATGAGGATATTTTTAAAGTCTCCTGTTATAAAATAACCTCCCAAGTATTATAGCTGCTCAAAGAGGTTAGGGAAATAACAAAAAAAAAAGAGATCTGAGCCAAAAAAAAAAGTCTTCTCCCTGATTTCTCCATCTTGTGCTGAAGTTCTTGGCCTGCTGATGTTTGTTTTCTTTTAATACAGATTTTTCTGTTGCCTCAAGAGGAAAAAAAAAACCTAATACAATAAATGCTCTTAAGAACTAATTTCTTTGACCTAAATACAACTGCCTTTATTTCATAGCTCAGGGGCACTCCCCATCATGTGGCAGAAAGGGACTTCACTTCCAAATAGAATCATAGAACATTTTGGGTTGGAAGGGACCTTAAAGATCATCTAGTTCCAACCTCCTGCAATAGGCAGGGACACCTCCCACTTGATCTGGTGGCTCAGTGTCTCATCCAGCCTGGCCTTAAACACCTCCAGGGATTGAGGGGACATCCACAACCTCTCTGGGCAACCTCTTCCAGTGTCTCACCACCCCCACAGTAGATTGATTTTGATGATTATTGGAAACTGAAGGACATGGACCTGTTGGAGAAGGTCCAGAAGAGGAACACAAGGATGTTCAAGGGGCTGGAGCATCTGTGCTATGAGGACAGGCTGAAAGAGTTGGGGGTATTCAGCCTGGAGAAGAGATGGCTCTGTGGGGACCTCACAGCAGCCTCCCAGTGCCTGAAGGGGCCACAGGAAAGCTGTGGACGGGCTGTTTGCCAGGGCATGGACACACAGGATGAGGAGAAATGGTTTGAGACTAGAGCAGATGAGACATTAGGAAGAAGTTCTTCACCATGAGGGTGGTGGGACACTGGAAGAGGTTGGCCAAAGAGATGGTGGAGGCTCCATCAATGCCTGGA
>VZTY01003836.1:26700-45685 GCA_013400935.1 Turnix velox
ATAACACATATCTAATACATAAAAAAATTATGTAATACATGTCTAATATATTTTTTAAGAATTAAATAATGCATACCTAATATATACATTATTTTTATATAACACATACCTAAAATATAGATATTATAACATAATATTATTGTATTAATAGCTATATGATTTATGTTATGGAGGATATTCTGGTGCCTGGGTGTGATGGGGTTTTTCTGTGGATAGTTTCTGTTTTGGATTTGTGGTTTTAGGATTTTTTTTCCCTCCTAAGCATTTACACAGTAGTCTGACTTCAAGAGCTTTTAACATCAAAGTGTTTGGAATCCCTTGAGTGCTCTCCGGACTTTCCAAGCCTTGAGAGCTCCACTTGTTTTGGAGATAAAGGTACACGCAGTTGAGATTCATCTGGAGAACCAGAAGGTCAGCAAACCACAAACCTCACTCTTGAAGTCCTGCCCCTTCCTTAATGATGTTTTAATAGGATATGTGATGGCAGGACTAGGAATTATGGATGTAAATTGGAAGAAGAGAGATTCAGGCTGGAGATAAGGAAGAAATTCTTTGCTGTGAGGGTGGTGAGACACTGTTAGAGGTTGCCCAGAGATTTTTTTTGATGTCCCCTCAATCCCTGGAGGTGTTTAAGGCCAGGCTAGATGAGGCATTGAAGTTGCTGCACAGAACCACATCTCCAGAAAGAGGAAGAAAGATGAGTCATTCACCATAAGCTTTTGTGTTCTCTTGTGGAAGGAGCCTGATCTTTGTCTGGGCTCCAGGAATCTTGTGGTTATGCTGCAGGGGTTAGAACCCTGGAGAGTAGGTGTGGGAAGACCTGCTTGAACACCAGCTCAAGCTCTTAAATCTTTTCTGCCTGGGAATATTGTCTCTCTAGCTGAGTGATGAGCTGACACATGGCAATTAGGAGCCCTGTTCAGTTAAACCTCTTTGGAGGATGAAAGAGAATGAGAAGTGAAAGAGTAAAAATTAGAATAAATATTTTTTTCTCATGTTTTTGTGAAGAAAACCTAGAAATCCTCATTCTGCAGCCTGAGGAGGATTCTCAAGGAATTTTCTGACTTTCCCAAAGCTTCTCTCCTTACTGTGGTGACATTTAACTCTTTTGGAGCAGAGCAGAAGGATTTAGCTTGGTTGGGACCTCTGCAGATTGTCTAGTTCAAGTCTTGTTCATGGCACAACTAGTCTCAAAGCCACGTTGAGCTGTTTGAGCTCTTCTCTAGTTGAATTATGGAGGTTCAACCTTCTCCTATTCCAGTATTACAAGGAAATAGAGGTCAGTGTGGTGCTGGTTCCTCTGGAGTTCTGAGCCTCAGACAAGCAGGTCTATATTTGGTTTGGGTTGACCCAAAGATCAGTGTGGTGCTGGTTTCTCTGGTGTTCTGAGCCTCAGACCAAGAGGTTAATATTTAGTTTGGGGTGACCCAAAGCTCAGGATTGTCCTGGTTCCTCGGGGGTTCTGAGACCAGCAGGTTTATGTTTGGTTTGACCCAAATATCAGTGTGGTTCTGGCTCCTCTGGGGTTCTGAGCCTCAGGCCAACAGGTTGATGTTTGGTTTGGGTTGACCCAAAGCTCAGTGTGGTACTGGCTCCTCTGGGGTTCTGAGCCTCAGACCCAAATTTTAGGGTTGACCCAAAGTTTAGGGTCAACCTGAGATGAAGATTTAATTAGATTTGGACAGTAGGACTGATTTAAAATTAGTTATCTTCTAGTTTAGTAGGATTGAGGGGACATCCACAACCTCTCTGGGCAACCTCTTCCAGTGTCTCACCACCCTCACTGCAAAGAATTTCTTCCTTATCTCCAGCCTGAATCTCCCCTCTTCCAATTTGAATCCTTTATTCCTAGTCCTTCCATCCCATATCCTATTAAAAAGTCCTACCCCAGCCTTTCTGTAGCCCCCTTCAGGTATTGAGAAGCTCCTCTGAGGTCCCCCCTGAGCTTTCTCCTCTCTAGGCTGAACAACCCCAACTCCTTCAGCCTGTCCTCATCCTTTTGATCATCATTATGGTCCTCTGGACCTGCTCCAACATCTCAATGTCCTCCTGATGTTGAGGTTTTCAGAACTGGACACAGTAACTCCAAGTGGGACCTCACCAGAGGTCTCTCTTGACCCTCTTGTAGAAGTGCAGACACCAAATTACCTGCTCTGTCCTTGCTTTTGAGCGTTGGGGGTTCACCACATCACCTCTTCCTTCTCTTCATCTCCCAGCAGCCTCCTGGAGCTCCTGATGGAAGAGCAAAGCATCATCACAGAGGTTCCAGCAGCCCTAAAACGCCTGGCCAAGTACATAGTGCATGGGTTTTATGGGGTGGAGTATTATCTGGCCCTGGAAGTGCTGATCCACCACCCCTGTGTGAAGGAGGATGACATGCTGCAGCTCCTCAAGTATGAAACCAAGCAGCTTCGTGGTGTCCTCAATGTTCTGAAGGCTGACAAGCTGGTGAAGCTGAGGATGAGGGTGGAAACAGGGCCCAATGGGAAGAGCACAAGGCATAATTATTATTACATCAACTACAAGGTGCTGGTGGATGTGGTAAAATACAAACTGGATCAAATCCGTTGGAAAATAGAGGCAGATGAGAGGGAGGCAACCACCAGGAGCTCCTTCAGATGTCCCTCTTGCTCCAGCACTTACACTGACCTGGAAGTCAACCAGCTTTTTGATGTGTTTACAGGTAGGTGGGGTGTATCACTTAAAAGAATAACCCTGGTAAAACAAAATCATAGATTTATAGAATAGTTTGGGTTGGAAGGGACCTTGAAGATCATTGAGTTCCAAATCCTCTGCCATAGGCAGGGACACCTCCCACTAGACCAGGTTGCTCAGTGCCTCATCCAGCCTGGCCTTAAACACCTCCAGGGATTGAGGGGGCATCCACAGCCTCTCTGGGCAACCTCTTCCAGTGTTTCACTACCCTCACTGTGAAGAATTTCTTTCTTATCTCCAGCCTAAATCTCCCCTCTTCCAATTTACATCCATTATTTTTAGTCCTTCCATCACCTATCTCTTAAATTATGAACTAAGAAAAAAAGATTAAACTGGAGAAGGAAAAGAATTAAAACTTGCTATCTGATGGCATTCCATTCCTGCTTAATTCTTCCTCCTGTTATAGATGTTTCTCTCTTGCACAGGGGAAAAACCCAAAAAAAACCCCAACAACCAAAAAACCCACCAAAAAAAAAATACAAAAAACATGGTGGAGCATCTGTAAAGGTGGAAATTTTCTTCTCTGTGTGATATTTCAGAGACTTTTCGCTGCACCTACTGCAACAGTGAGGTGGAGGAGGACTTCTCATCCCTTCCCAAACGTGATGCTCGGACCCTGCTGGCAAAATTCAACGAGCAGATTGAGCCCATCTTTGTGCTGCTGCGTGAGACAGAGGACATTGTCCTGCCCCACCACCTGCTGGAGCCTCAGCCCACAGAAATAATGCAGTTATCAGAAAGGTACAAATATAAACCTAGGGGAAAAAGGAATATAAAGGGGAAAAATGCATATAAATAGGGGAAAAAAAAGAAGAAAAAGGAAAAAAATTATATAAAAAGGAAATTGGATCAAAAGGGAAAAGAATTAGATCAAAATGAAAAGAATTAGATCAAAAGGGAAAAACTTATATAAAAGGGAAACAAATTGTATCAAAAGGAAAATTATATAAAAGGGAGGAAAAATTGGATCCAAAGGGNGGGGGAAAAAATTGGATCCAAAGGGGGAAAAAATTGGATCCAAAGGGGGAAAAAATTGGATCCAAAGGGGGAAAAAATTATATAAAAAATTATTATAACAAAAGGAAAAAGTTTTATATCAAAAGGAAAAGAATTATATATCAAAAAAATTAGATCAAAAGGGAAAAAACTAGATTAAAAGGAAAAAATTATTATATCAAAAGGAAAAAAAAATATATCAAAAGGAAAAAAATTATTATACCAAAAGGAAAAATCCTTCATCTTCCAACCAACTTTCTGCTCCTGTCATTTCTGTTCAGCATTGTCAGCTGCTTAAGGAGGAAATTTTTAATATTTAAGGCATTTTATGACTTATTTTTGCTGCTTTTTTGTTTAAAGGAGGACTTTTAGAGATTTTTCCTTTTATCTTACACCCTCACAGTATTTTTTTGATCCAGGGATGCACAAATGAAGAGAACTTGCCAAAACTAGGGGTTCAAAATTACTTGCTTATGTGATAAAATCATTAGGAATGCAATATTTTTGTGGTTTTTAATGGTATTTTAATAGTATTTTTTAAATTATAATATTTTTTAATATGGAGGACTTGTTAAAGGCAGGCTGTGCTGACAGAATGGCCTGTTTTTAGTGTTTTCTTGACTGGGAATTGGGTGGCAAAGCAAATCTAACCTGTCCAAAATGGGTGACACATCTTATTTTAGCTTTGACCAGAAGGTGGGCTCGAGGGTGCTGGGATCCTGCATCCAACCTGAGAGATGGGCCAGGAGAAATTCCTCTTTTGGCAACATTTACACCCAAAACATGGTTATCAATGTCCAAGATTCAGAGCCCAGGAAGAAAATAAGAGAAAAATCAACTAAAGAGCAGCCAGTGTGGATGTCAGAGAGCACAGTGGAGGGAGCAACCACAGCCACCACGGAGAACATTGGTAAGTCTGAAGTATTTTTATTCAGGATGGTTTAAAATTGGAGCAGGTTTAGATGAGATATGGAAAGTTCTTCACCACTATGAGGGTGGTGAGGCACTGGAAGAGGTTAAGAGAGGTGGTGGAGGACACATCCCTGATGATAACCAAAACCAGGCTTGATGAAGCTTTGAGCAACCTCATCTAGTGCAGGATGTCCTTGCTCTCTACAAGGAGGTTGGACTAGATGGCCTTTGAAGGTCACTTCCAACCCAACACCCTGTATAATTCCATGCCTGTAGTAACTGCAAACCTCTTTGTGCTGTGTAGAAGAAGTCAAAGCTTCTGAAGAACCTGAGGAGAGCATGAAAGAACCTGTCCCTGACAATGAAATCATCCAGACTCTTCTGATCCATGAGTCCAAGGCTTTGTCTACCACCTGCCAGACTCCTGCTGGCCAAGGCAAAAGACCCAGGTCAAGCAGTGATACCAGTGAGTCAGAAGAAGATGGCAAGCCCTCAGGAGGAGCTGGAAGCAGCTCTGACCAAGAAGAGGACACTCATGGCCCGGTGATGATGGTGGCTGGGCAACCACACTCCTATGCTGAGGTCAGTGAAAACCCTGAGCTTGTGTCTCTCATGACAGAAGAGGAGAGAGAAGCTTATATAAAAACAGGGCAAGAAATATTCCAGTCTGTCTTTGAATAAATTCTCCATGAATATGCAAACCTTTACAGGATAGATGGAACTTCATCCTGAAATAAGACAGTTTAATAGCTTAAATTTTGTTCTTTCTTTTTGGTTTGAACTCCTTGTGGGTTCAAAGGCCAAAAATCCTGGAGAAATATAACCAAATTAAAAATGCTGGCATTGCAGCAAAAGCAACCTTAAGTGATTGTAGGGGTTTTCTGTTTTCTTAATGTTTAGGGTTTTTTTTTTTTAAATACTGTAATTTGTTTTGGAGCACAGATAATTTTGGAAATAAAGTTTTCAAAGCATTGTTGCAAATTGTTGTGAGAAATAATTCCATCTTCTTCCTGGAAGCAGCAGATAATTCTAGTGGTGAAAAGGAAGAAGAGGAATTGGTTTAATTCCCTGTTGTTTTAGGGTTTGTTGGGGTTTGCTGTGCACCAGTAGCAGGTGGTACAAAGCAAATCCCTTCTAGGGGTTAAGCTGCTACAAAGGGTTGTGGATTCAGAAGAAAATCAGCTCTGTCTCTTAATTTCCACCTTAAAATAATCACTAGATCTGAGTTCTTTGTTATTATTACTCCACAGTGTTCTCTCTGACATCATAAACTGTGCAATGGGTAATATTCTGGACCCAAAAGAATGCTCTGTTACTCTTTTTGGGGCAAGATTTTATCTAATCCCACTAAAAAACAACCTAAATGAACTAAACTGGTTCTGATTCATCAGAATTTAAAAGCTTAAATTATTCAGCAGTTCTGGTTGGGTTCTTTGTAGCCAAATTTCCCTCAAAATTAAACACAGGAGGGTCCCTCTGAATGCCTGGAAATACTTTCTGGCAGGGATCAAGCCCCAGAAGGTGATCCCAAAAGATCTTTTGGTGCCTCCATCCTTGGAGATATTGAAAATCCACTTTGGTACAAACCTCAGCTACCAGCTCTGAGTGTTCCTGCTCAAGCAGGGGGGTTGGACAAGTTGAATTCCACAAATCCCTCTCAAAATAAAGGGTGATCCCATGGCCAAAGGAACATCATTTCAATGCTTTGCTCCTACACACTATTCCAGAGCAGGAATTTTGCCCAGTGTTGCTATTTCATAAGTTTTAATGTAATTATTTACTGTATCTTCTATATTTGTCTCTAATATGCATAATATTATCCTAATTCCATGAAAATCTTTTCTTTGGATTCTTAAGCCAAGTTAGAGATTAAAAAGTCTGCTTCAGTTCTAAGGGTTTGCCTTTGTCCTAATATATTTCCTCTATCCTCAAAAATTGTTAATTTTTATTTTTGTACAGTATTTCCAGGAGTTTAAAACCTGGATATTTTCAAACCTTTGCATATGCTTTTGCTCATAGAGAATGAAAGGATGCAACTACAACCTGCCCATTTCAAAATTCACCCCTAAAAGATGGAACCATTTAGAATAAGCAATTAAAAAATGGAAAAAATTAATAAAATCAGTGTCACTCTTCCAAACTTGAGGCTTATTTAGCATTCAATGTCACTAATCTGCCTCCCACAGCATAAAAGTGTATAATTACACTAACCTCAAAAGAAGACAAGCCTTAATTAAAGATGATCATTGCATTTGAAGTACCTTGAGAAAAGTCTTCTATTTTATTTAAGATGAGCAGGAGGTCCACAAAGCAGCAGGTCTGCTGAATAAACCACTTCTCCATCAATTTTATGACTTTCTGTTATTAATAAATCTGATCTGAAGAATTGAAGAGAACATTAATTCTGGTTCAAGTTTCCTGATCTGCTTTCCTGCCACACTGATTCCACCTTTACTTAAAAAAAAAATAAAAGAAGTTAAACATCAACTTTAATTTCCATTTCCTAAATTTCTTTCATGAAAACCCTTTGCAAGGTCAAAACCCTCAGGAACAAGTTCTTCAGGCTGCAGAAATTTTAAATATTAAAGGATGTTCATGTTCTCGTGGTTTATCCCTTTGCATAAGGAAAGTGAAAAACAAAAATTGGGATAAATAAGGATGGTTTCTGCATGGTTTTTCCTTCAAAAACAGGGATTTTACTTCACCTTGAATAAATGTGATGCTAAAATTAATTCCTCAGGCAAGAAAAGGGATTTCTCTTTGCTTTTTCTACAGACTAAAGCTATAGAGGCACCTATAGGTGTGTCCCATGTCTACATCCCATGTTTGTAGAAGCTGAAAAACAAGAAAAAAGGGGTTTTTTTGTCCAAAAAAAATTCATGATAGGCTCTCTAAAGGAGTAAAAAATGCTTAAAATCACTTAACTCCTGCCAGCAAACTCAGCACAGCGTTCTATAAGCCAGAGAGAAAATTTTTCACAAGACAAATCTACAGACAAGTCCAAACTTTATTTAAAACTACCATTTTGAACAGTTTTAAAATGACTAAACGAGTCACAAAAAGAGAAAATTAAAAAAATGATTAAGACACACAAAAAAAATAAAGAACAGTGCAGCAAAACTGAACAGAATAGGATTCAGTTCCAGCTGTCCCCAACTGCCCCAGGCAGCAGTGAGCCTACCTATCCCTAACAAGGCAGTGTCTCAAGAGATTTTACATGTTTGTACATTTCCAGAGGTCTGGGAAATAAAATGCTGAGCTTCCACGAGCAGTTCATAAATTCAGGTGTCTTCAGGTGATTCTCATACACTCTGAGCTCCAAAAGTATCTGAAAAAATAGAAATATATTCATTATGTGAAGGCAAACACAGCTCTCGCCCATGCTTTGATTCCTTGTAAGCAGCCTTTGAAGCAATTTAATGAAATACCATAAAATCAAAATGCCTTCAAAATACTCAGCTCATGCATTTCTATATGAAATTACTGTAGAATTATCCAACAGAAGTCTCTAATACCATAAATTGTGTCACAGCATCATAGAATGGTTTGGGTTGGAAGGGACCTTGAAGATCATCTAGTTCCAACCCCCCTGCCATGGGCAGGGACACCTCCCACTAGACCAGGTTGCTCAGTGCCTCATCCAGCCTGGCCTTAAACACCTCCAAGGGGCTGTGGGGACATCCACAACCTCTCTGGGCAACCTCTTCCAGTGTCTCACCACCCTCACAGGAAAGAAATTTTCTAATTTCCATCCTGAATCTCCCCTCTTCCAATTTCCATCCATTATTCCTAGTCCTGCCATCACAAATCCTATTAAAAAATCCTACCCCAGCCTTTCTGTAGCCCTCTTCAGGNGCCCCTTCCCAGCTTTCCTGGAGCCCCTTCAGGCACTGGGAGGCTGTTAGGAAATCTCCCCACAGCCTTCTCTTTAATATAATTTAAATTTAATATAATTAATTTTAATTATAATTACATTCATTTCAATTGACAGCAAATATTTTAAACTCTAATTTTTCCACTAAGTGCAGAGGATTTAGAAAATTATCTTTACCAGGTTCTTTTAGACTTTGTGCATCTCCAACTAATTCTTGACCTTGGGCTCCACCACCATCCAGTAACTCATCAGACAAGTTGTTGGTTTGTGCCTCAGTTGCCATTTTCTTCATCAAATCTGCCTTTTGAACAGAGAAATAAAAACTCTTAAATTCTTGTTAACTCTTATTGCTGTGTAGATAATTAAGAAATTTAGGCTGTGTGCCTCTAAACAAGCAAAAATAAAATACCTCTGAGTACACTGAAAGCTTAAGGGGCAAATCTTCAACTTTCACAAAGTCATCTTCATCAGATTTTTGACTGTTGTTGCCAGAACCAGCTTCCTGTTTAAAAAAAAAATTAAAAGAGGTGATTTTTAAGAGAATAGTGGTAAAAATAGGACTGAAATGGAAAAAAATAAAGCTTCTATTCTCTCTTGGATGTATCTGAACTGGAATATACATACAAATTCATTCACCAACACGGGGGACTCTGTGTCAGGGCTGCCAGCCACGGAGCTGTCAGAACTTGCAGCAGATGATTTGTTTCCTGTTGTGTCCAGTGTTTGAGTTTCAGTTACAGGTAAAGATGAGCTTGGCTCTTCTGCTTTCATATTGGCTGGGATAAAAGATTCTGGGGTGCTGACTGGTAAAGGAGGAGTGTTCTCCATCACATTGAGGTATTGAGGCAACGTTGGAGCTGCATCTTGTTCACCTAAAACCAGAGAACTCCATCTTAACCAGGTAAAGATTGTAAAAGATTGATATATTTGCATACAATTCCTAGATATTTTTTACAGCTGTGTGCCAAAAGCTGCATAAACCAACCAAAACTCATGCTATCATCAAATATCAAAACCATTTAAGATTATTCCAGGTTTTATCTGTAGAAGTTTGCTGTGTCTGTATCTACACAGGTATTTCTAGTCAACCAATACCATTCCATGGCAGAACCAACCCAGTAAACTCTTTAAAATTGATGTTTTTCTTCTTAATTACACCTATCCAGGATGAATCTCACACCATCCCATTTCAGTTCCTGTGCTCTGGGCTTACCTTTAACAACAACAGATTCTTGTTCTGATGACAAAATCTCACTGCTTTTTATCTTATCCAATTCTTGGTGTGAATTCTATGGAGGAAGGTGAAAAGAAGTTAAAATAAGTTCAACTAATCTGTTTTACAGCTTATTGGCTAGTTTGTTTTTTTTCTAGTTAACTAGAAACACACCATACTTGCTCTTTTAACTTTTATACTTTTGTCTTTGTCCTGGTTTGAGGTAAAATAGGGGAATTTTCTAGTTTCTAGCCTCTTTTGTCTTAACTAGCTTGAAATAAAGATTGCAAGTTCTACTCTCTATTCATCAGTTGGTCAACCACAGCTTAAGAAACTATTAACTGTGTTTTACTTAGACATTTTGTTTTCTTTTTTGCCAAAGTAATTTCCAGATAAACTCTTTAATTCAACTGAAAAAAAAATCTATCATTTTAGCCTTTAAAGGAGAACATTCTGGTTACATCCTTGTTCAGCTGTTATTAGATGTTGAGTAAATCTTGTTTCACAAGACTTAAAAGACAATATTATTTATTGAAATATGAAGGAATTGAGCAGTTTCCTGAACTAGGTCACACACATAAATGTTTTTAAGCAAATTGACAGTGAAATGATAATAGAAAAGCTAAAAACATTTCACTTTGTGATGGAAAATTGATGATAAGGAAAGACAAAAAGACATGGTAAGATACAAGAGTTGCAAAGCAAAGCCCCATTAGTACCTGAAGACAGAAAACAGATGAAGAACCAGTTTAAAAATTAATTATTTTTGGAAGGTTATCTTATTTACTGCAGCTTAATATTCTCTTTGACTGCAAATTTCAACATTTTGGCATCAGCCATGCCAATAATTTCAAGTAGAAAATGAGAAATAGGTGTTTTGTGTGTAGCTTCTACTTTCATGCCATTATTTGTATGATTCTTCTAATTCTGTTAGCATGAAGACAGTACAATAAGATGAAATTTCTCTGAAAAGCTGTGCACTGCCTTAGCTTTGTTCTGCATTCACAGCTTTGCTGTTACCTGCTCATTTTCAGCTGTTGCTTCACTGCTGGCTTGTAGTGATGTCTGCACATCAACAGGTCCTTCCTCAAAGTCTATTTCTTCATCTTCATTCTCATCTTCTCCACTGCCATACTTTGTCAGAGCTTGGGTTTCTGCTTTGGATAAACCTGGAAGTAAATCAATGTAAACTCATCTTCATGTTGGAGTTAAACACTGACAGAAGCTGACAGAGTAAAAGTCAGGCTTCAAAATACAAAGCTTTTTAAGAAATTTACTGCCATGATGAGTTATAATTTCAAATTAAGTTTTGAGAACTTGAAGAGAAGGCTCAGGGGGGACCTCAGAGGAGCTTCTCAATACCTGGAGGGGGCTACAGAAAGGCTGGGGGAGGACTTTTTAATAGGGTATGTGATGGCAGGACTAGGAATAATGGATGTAAAATGGAAGAGGGGAGATTCAGGCTGGAGATAAGAAAGAAATTCTTTAATTTGAGGGTGGTGAGACACTGGAAGAGGTTACCCAGAGAGGCTGTGGATGTCCCCTCAATCCCTGGAGGTGTTTAAGGCCAGGCTGGATGAGACATTGAGCCACCAGATCAAGTGGGAGGTGTCCCTGCCCATGGCAGAGGGTTGGAACTTGATGATGTTTAAGATCCCTTCCAACCCAAACTATTCTATTTTTCTACATGCAAACTTGAAGAGCAGCATATTCTGAACTCAGCATTCAAATATAAAACTGCAAAAAAATTCAGCAGCTTTCACAATGTTGTGGTTAAAGGCTGAGAGATCTTCAGTTTAGCTGAGTCAGGATATGTAAATGAATCATTGCATCAGATTCCAACAAGTATTTCTACAGATCTACTGATTACAAAGAACAAAGCCTTCTTTAATTGGGACATGACAGCAGTAAATAGAATTCTGGGAATCATCTACTAGGAAATCCATGAGGGAAGGTGTTGCTTGGCAGCACATCACACAAATCCTGTTGTAAAATTAATTGGTTAAAACACCCTTCAAAGTGAGTGTGAAATGAATTACTCATTACCATTGAGTAATGAGCTATAAAAATCACTTACTTATTGCCAGTGGACTACTTTCACTCTCCTCATCTTCCTCTTGATCAGATGCATCAGACCTTACACCTTCAGGGACTGCATTGCCACTGTAGGTTTCCAATTCCTGTACTGGTTTAGCAGTTTCAGTCTCATCCTTGTCCTAGGAAAAGAAAGCATACTTTGTCAGTTCATCTTTATTTAGTTACAAATTAATTTATGATTTACTTCATGAGTCACTTTTATTTCTCCAAATCAGAAATCTACAGACTAAAAACTAATGCTTAAGAAGTCCTTAAGAACCTGAAATGAATCATACAACCACAGAATGTGTTGAGAATGTGATCTTTGTTTTCCTATGTAGAAATTACATCCCCCTTAGAAACAAAGAGTTGGAAGGGACCTTCAAAAGCCATCTAGTCCAACCTCCTGCAGTAAGCAGGGACATCCTGCACTAGATGAGGTTGCTCAGAGCCTCAGCAAGTCTGGCCTTGGATGTCACCAGGGATGGGACCTCCATCACCTTTCTGGGCAACTTCTTCCAGTTCCTCATCATCTTCAAGGCAGAGAACTTCTTCCTGATGTCTAATCTAACCCTGCACTACTCTTATTTCAAACCATTGCCCTTGTCCTGCTGCTCCATGCCCTGGCAAACAGCCCTAAATTTCCTGTAGCCCCTTCAGGTACAGATAAGGCTGCTATGGAGTCTCCTCACAGTCTTCTCCAAAGCTACTTCTGAAACAGAGCATCAGAATCTTCTAGAAGAGACCATGCAGTGTTCAGACGCAGCTATCAAGGACATTGTAACTATTTAATTATGTGAAAAAGGCTCACACTGATCAGCACGTTAGCCTAAAACAAGATTTCACTAAATCAGATTTGTCACTGTGATAAGAAAAACAATACTACAGCAATATTAGGTTCTAATGATTTCCTCTGACTCTCCTAATTAGTAAAAATCAGGAATATTCCTATCTGCTGCTTCTCATTTCTTTGCCAATAACAGTTTCTCCACTGAATCATCTGCTCAACACCTTGAATGGGAGAATTCTCAGTCCATATGAACCCCAAATAAAACCATGAGTTTGTCTCCAAACCTTGAAAGATCTCTTTAAGAACTTGAGCAACCCTCAGAAGTGATGTGACAGATTCACTTCTGAAGCTCTAAGCCCTACAACAAAACACCCATGTCTCTACATGTGTCTACACCCATTTGGAAAACACTCAACGTACTACTTGAATCTTTGCCAGTATCTTTCTCTTAGATAGAAAAAGGTAAAAAAGCCAACAGAAAATAGAAGACTTCATCTAAAACCCCTCTCCTCAAACAGAAGGATTTTTTTTAGTGGTTTTCAAAACAGAGAAGGGAGAAATTTTGGGCTCTGACATTTAATACTCAGAGCACGCAAAGACTTTGAAGGCCTCAAGTGCCTTTTCCCTAAGATGAAAACTAAAACGATTTATTTTGTATCATTAAAAGATGTTAATTGCTAAAAATAATTAAAAAGTGTCTCTATTTGTTGTTTAATTCTGCAAGGAATGGCTAAATTCTGAATGAGAATACAGAGGCAACAGCTCCACAATGAACACCTGCAGAGCAGGTCTTCTTNGAAAAAAATCCCACAACATTATTAGCTTCTAATGACTTCTTCTGATTCTCCTAATTGGCCTCTAGTCAAAATCAGGAATATTCCTAACTGCTGCTTCTCATTTCTTTGTCAAATAATTACTGAGTAGTTTCTCTACTGAATCATCTGCTCAACACCTTGAATGGGAAAATTCTCAGTCCATATGATCCCCAAATAAAACCATGAGCTTGTCTCCAAACCTTAAAAGATCTCTTTAAGAACTTGAGCAACCCTTAGAAGTGATGTGACAGATTCACTTCTGAAGCTCTAAGCCCTACAACAAAACACCCATGTCTGTACATGTGTCTACACCCATTTGGAAAACACTCAACGTACTACTTGAATCTTTGCCAGTATCTTTCTCTTAGATAGAAAAAGGTAAAAAAGCCAACAGAAAATAGAAGACTTCATCTAAAACCCCTCTCCTCAAACAGAAGGATTTTTTTTAGTGGTTTTCAAAACAGAGAAGGGAGAAATTTTGGGCTCTGACATTTAATACTCAGAGCACGCAAAGACTTTGAAGGCCTCAAGTGCCTTTTCCCTAAGATGAAAACTAAAACGATTTAATTGGTATCATTAAAAGATGTTAATTGCTAAAAATAATTAAAAAGTGTCTCTATTTGTTGTTTAATTCTGCAAGGAATGGCTAAATTCTGAATGAGAATACAGAGGCAACAGCTCCACAATGAACACCTGCAGAGCAGGTCTTCTTTTTTCTTCAAAATTTAGGGAATAAATAATGCAAGAAAAAGCAAGATCCTACCCAAAAGCTGCTCAGCAAGTATCAAAAATTATTCCATTTGAATAAACTGATCTCTTTTTAGACTTTCAAAATGTCAGTAGACATAAAACAAAGCTTGTTTGATGCAAAGGGCACCGATAACTAATAGAAAAACATCATTAATATCATCTTTGGTGATCTGAATGCACTTCTTGAAAGGTTAAAAGATAGTATTTTGTAAGAAAAACATCAAATAATCCTTACACTGGTAATGGCTCTGTAAAATCAGGAATAAAAGCAAGAGCAATCAGGGAAGTGGTACCAGGTCATGTTCATTAACAAAGACTAATTGATGAAGGCAGATATTTTTGCTAATCTTTTTCCAGAGACTTAAATCATATTAAAAAAAGGGAATTGATAATTTACTTAGTTATTTTATCAAAGTAAGCCACTGAAAATAACAGAAAGGAATAATAAATATAAATAATAAATTCACAAACACTAGCAAACAGGCTGCTTACAGATACTGGGTATATATACTAGGAAATACTAAGACTAAATGACCTATGGAATCATCTGAGGAATAAAAGACAGTTGAGAAGGATAAACATACTTTGTCCTCATCGACATCTTCAGCAGATGAACAAACATCCACCTGGAGACCTTTTTTTGCCTAGAAGAAACACAAACTCTTCAATTCTAAACCAAAACAACTCAGAAATACTGAACCAAACTAAGAAAAAAGCCTGACAGAAACATCAGCCTTACCAAGAACTGCTGCCTGAAAAAGGAGAAAGTCTCAGGGACTTCTAAACTAGAAGAGATGTTAACAAGATGTCTTCAAAATTTTAGAGTTGTAAAATATTACAAAAGGCTGCTCTAGGAGTTTTAATTTAAATTATTATTATATAGGGTAATTCTCCTTATATAGGGTAATTCTACTTTTAACACATCTAGTTAAAAAAAGCATCACTGGTCAAGGCAGAGATGTGTTTTTTAATGTGGAATCTAAAACCAGAGAGCTTATTGGACTCATGAGAGGACAAAATCCAGCAAGAGCAGACATGACAGCATCAGGATCCCAAATTTAAAAGCTTTGAGAAGACCCTAGAGAGGTGAGATGTGTCTAAAATAAGCAGTTCTGGCTCATCTCTGGCTCTGTTGCATCTCAACTGCTGCTACAACAAGGAAAACACTAATCTTAACCAAAATTCTCTGTCTTCCAGGACAGGAGAACAAATGCCAGATCTAAGTTGGCTCCATCTATTCCTCATAGCATTTATCTAACAAAAGCCCAATGAAAATTTCAGATAAAACAAGAAGTCATATCCAAATCCTTCTGGATTTATAGTGTCTCTGCATTCTCCAGTCCCTCCTGCACATCACCCAGATAGATCCAGACTGAATTATCCCAAAATGCAAATGAAAATATGCTTAAAATCACATATAGGATTTTGATTTGATATTTGTGTTCTCAAAAAGCAAGCTCAAAGGACACAGAAGTCATAATTATACCATGCAAGAAGAAACAAGAACAGAGAAAGATGTATTTTTGGTAATCCTTTTCCAGACACTCAATTCATACTAATAAAGGGAAATGATAGTTGACTTGGTTACTTTATCAAAGTAAACCACTGAAAACAACAGAAAGGAATAATAAAAACAAATAATTATTTGTATTTATATACAAACCAACCTAAACTTGCTCTGTTACAGCAGAAAAGGTACTAAAGACTCAAATAATCCTAAAAAGTCTATGATTATTTTACACTTCAAGTCTAGAAATTGACAAACAGCCCAACTAGCTGATGACTTGACAGGAACTTAATCAAATTGGGTAAAGATGGTGCCTGACTGAGCTACTGAGAAGAAATCTGTGGGCATAATGGGAGAGAGGAGGAACTAGAACCCATATTTTGTTCACTTTTACTCTTCCAATTCTCCTCTCCATCCCATTGTCACATCAGAGGAGCAAGCAAGTAGCTGTGATGGTTCCAACTGGTGGTTTTCTGCCTTCTGAGGTTAAAACATAGCAACTACTCANGGCTGTGATGGTTCCAACTGGTGTTAAAATGGTGGTTTTCTGGCTACTGAGGTTAAAACATAGCAACTACTCAAGACCCCAGACACTAAAACTGTTGCAACACTTGAATACTCCCTTCCTATAGCATTAAAACCATTAAAACCCATTTCCTCTGAATCATCAAAAAGATGGGGTCTGTAAAAGTCACTTTTAACACCTCCCTTCCTGAGGAAAAGTGACTACACAGCCCTAATTTGTCAAAAAAACATATATACAACACAATAACTGAGGCAATCAAAGTAATTTAGGGAATACAGATATTCAGGAAACTCAGAAAAAAACTCCTTTTTTAAAAAAAAAATACTATAAAACAAACCTCTTTAGCATAAGATTGCATTGCTTCAGTAGTTTCCACTTTTCTTTTACACCTCTGCTTCACAGAAACGCTGTTGTTGTCAAAGTCTTGCATGAGTTTAAAAAAGGCCAGTTCATTAAAGAGCACTTCAGAGATCTCCACCAGAAGATCCTCCCCACAATCTTTCAGCTTTCTGCCAGCAAATTTTGCTAGTGAATCCTGGAAAGAAAAATAATCCTTCATTTTTCAACCTTTTGTAGACTAAGTACTTGTCATACTACTAGTAAAGCAAAATTAGTTAGGAATCTAACAGCTCATGCTTTTTAAAAAACAGAGTTCATCATCTTAAGTGGAATTTCTAGCCATATAAAACAGAGTTTATCAAGTTACTGATTTAAATTTTGGTCTTGTAGGGATAAAAAAAAAAAAGGAAGAACAGAGAAATCTATTTGTTTTCAGTAATTCTCACAAGGTGCTCACACTTCCAGAGCTCTCCTTGAAGACAACAACAGGCAGGAGACCCCAAATCTCACTGTTTGTCAGTGATAAAAAAGAATTGTGTGTATGTTAAAGGTTTAATTTTAGATAAAAAGGTGTTACCAAAGATGTAGATGCCACTAAAATTGCAAAATACAACTTCATGGCAGCTGGTTTATGTGTTGCTTATTATCCAGGTGGCAAAATAGAGATAAACCACTGACCTGAAGGATACTGCCAAGCTGCTTATGAAAGAACTTCACAAATTCTTTGCTTTCATCATTTTGTTGGGTAAGAGTCAAGACCATACGTCTCACTGAGGTCAGCAGCTGAGATGAGCACACTTCATCCATGTGTTCCTGAATTAATATCACAGAAGGATTGTAGTTAACACTTTTAAAAAGTAATTAAAAAAATTCAAACACTCAAACTCATTAAAAAAAATACCACCTGCCAATGGAGGAACAGCACTCCATGAGCAGGTCCTAACATAAAATAAACTAAGTGGAATGCAATTGTGTGATATGTGAACAATATAGTTTTTAAAACTAGTATAAAAGTGGTTAATTAATGAAGTCTAGATGTAAATGCTATAAAGGGGAGAAGAGAGATCACTTAAGCATCTTACATCCCAATCTTCTCCACTCTTTAACCTTGTGAAGGGTGAACTGTGAATCATTCTCTTTTTACTGTGATTCATTCTTCTTTTATGCAGCACTTTTCTCTGCATTCACAGTTTACAAGTGCTCAACAACTTTAAAAACATTCATAAACTGCAGGAAATAATGCTAAAACCCTACAAATCTATTCTTCAAAACTATCTTAAATGATGTCATATTTAGCAGTCATTAAAATTGCAGTTGATCATGAACTGCAGAAAATAATGCTAAAACCCTACAAATCTATTCTTCAAAACTATCTTAAATGATGTCATATTTAGCAGTCATTAAAATTGCAGTTGATCATGAACTGCAGAAAATAATGCTAAAACCCTACAAATCTATTCTTCAAAAATATCTTAAATGGCGTCATATTTAACAGTCATCATTAAAATTGGATTTAAGGCCAAAAAATGGCTGTAAATAGGTCTGAAATATGTTCTGAAACATTTCTATTTGATGTGGTCAGCTGCAAACACAGATATTTCTAATCTTCTTGATGTCAAGTCCACCAGCCCCATGCAATGTAGAAATTTAGCCATTTTTTTCTCCTATTAGAGATTCCATGGAATTTTTCTATCAGANTACAGATATTTCTAATCTTTTTGATGTCAAGCCCCATGCAATGCAGAAATCTTGCTATTTTTTTCACCTATTAGAGATTCCATGGAATTTTTCTATCAGAGTATGTAATCCTTACATCATTCTGCAGCTTATCACCTATTTATTTGCAGCTCTTGCCAAGATACAAATTTCCTCATTTTAAATAAGGTTCTTTTGTGCATTTATGAAGGTCCATCATCCATTCTCCAAAGTTCTTACCTTCAAAAAGGGAATGACTTCTTTCATTATTGCTTTAATCTGACAGTCAAGCTGCTGAGTGTCAATACGAGGACAGGGAACAGCAGAAGCTTCACTTGACTGTGGCACAGGAAGACATTCAGTGGTACCTTTTATTAAAAATAGTGACAGTTATTAAAAGAAATCAAATTATTCAATGTTACTGTTAATGAAATACCAATCCCAAACCCACATATTTGGCTTTATTAAAAATAAGTCATGTTTATTTAAGTATGGAAAGATCTTTAGAGGTTTTGCTGAGTTTTTAATATACATCCTGTAAGAGCTGGACAGGCTGGAGAGTTGGGTGGGGAGAAATTCAATGAAATATAACAAGGGCAAGTGTAGGGACTTATATATGGGCAAGAAAAAACCCACGTATCAGTGTAAGTTGGGGACTGAGCTGTTAGAGAGCAGTGAAGGGGAAAGGGACCTGGGGGTTTTGATGGACAGCAGGGTGACTATTAGACAGCAAGGTGGCCAAGAAGGCCAATGGCATCCTGGGGTGGATTAGAAGGG
>VZTY01003837.1:0-47477 GCA_013400935.1 Turnix velox
GGTCTCCCCTGAGACTTCTCTTCATCAAATCATCATACCCCCATCAGGCACAAACACATCAATGCATTCTCCATTACATTGCAATGATGGAAACCCCATAGGCAATAGCATGTCATCTAAAGCACTCCACGGAAACCCTTCTCTACTGCTTTAATGATGTATTTCCCATTTAAATGAATATTTGCCAGCAATTAAGACGGAAGAAAAAAAAATAGCCCAGCAGTTAGGGCTTTTTGTTACTAAGTTTTCCTATCAGGAAATACAGTGGTCTCAAAAGGGAAGCAATGGAAGCTATCACTCAAAACAACTGAACAGGTCACTGGACTAGACACTACAGGGAACAGTCCTGCCCTAGCAGGAAGACCCAATAGCCCTATTCTTCCTCTTTGGCATCTGTGATCCTACAATTGCTCTGTCATTTCAATAAATCCTTCAGCTCCTCTATCAGATTTCATTTTTTTTTATGGGCTCAATTCTCAAAAGAACTCACTGCCCAGCATTCAGACCAGCTTTTCATCTTCTATTGCAACTCTTAGCTTCCCAAACATCCTCAGCACCCGAGAGGCTATCTTTGGAAAGTCCCAGACAAGATGGTATTACTTTGCCTCGACCCTGAAGTACCAAGGGTATATTTGATGGCTGCCTGACTCTTCAACAGGAGGAAATGTTTGCCTGATGTTCTTATGGATGTTCACACTGTCAAAAGGGCTAGATGCTATTTTCCCAAAGTAACTTGACCCATTTCAAGAACTTCTCCGGGAAAGCCAGTTGAGTATCTCTGACATCTGCACTGCCACAGACACTCTGGTATCAACCAGCCAGTTTATCTCACTATATTTTTGTTGATAGCTGAACTATGCAGTTGCAGTGGTTCTGGCATCCCAGCAATGGCTAGTTATCAGGAGCAAGAAAGCACGAGGTCTGGGAACTCACTGCAAACATTCAGAGGTGATACGTGAGGGACTGGGAGAGATTAGACAGGGTTTGCTGGGGATCCAGGAATTCCTGCAATTCAGGAGTTACATGGCGAGATTTCTCTTTTGTCGGGGCCAGCAGCAAGGAGGAAGATGGAGTTTCCATTTCCCTTTAAAGATTTTTTTCCCTAAACTGTCACACTTACACAGCTTCTCTTGTTTTTTTTTCTCTTTTTTCCACTGTTCCAACTGGCTGAGGTACCCAGGGGTAAATCCTTGGAGTAACAACTCCCATGTAAACTGGAGAGGCTCAACCAGGCTCTCATTTCACCAGGAGCTAGAATTTGCAGCCTGACTGACAAAATCCACAGCTGCCTACCCAAAAATTCACCCCTTAGAAAGGGCTAATTAGTATGAGGTAATTAGTTTCCAGCAAAGAATGCCTGGAAAATAATCTGTGTGTTTAAGGTCAGCCATCCAAGGTTTTGCTCAACATCCTTTTTTTGGCTCTGCTGCTGAAACAAATCCCAGTAAAATGATGGAAGATGCCTGAACCAGCTAGGTGGAGGAGATTCAGAAAATTGAGAGTTTAAAGCTACTAAAATTCTTTAAGATACTTTTTGAACCCTAAAAGCTTCTGATCTAAAAGGCATGTAAAATGGGGAGGTTATATGGATGATGCTAATTATCCTCATATCACTTTTTCCTACCCACACCTAGGTTCTTGGCTTTGCCCAGGGGAAAAAAAACCAAACAAGTCAACACAGAAGCCCTTGTCCCAGCAGAAGACAGATGTACCCACAATGCTGCAAGACTTGTGGCTACAATCATTTGCCAGTGGGCTCTTGCCCACTCATGAGGCAGCTGTGAAAACAAGGCCATTGGGAAAGCACCACGTGAAGCCAGGATGCAAATGCTGACACAACCCAGTCTCAGCCACAGAAGCTACAGTGGGAGCTTTCCTGCATCACTGTTGTTGTTTTTCCCTAAAATAGCCTGAAAGATAAAGAGAGGCAGTGATGAGCTGAGTGCCATCTCCCCTGATACGTCTTTGCCCATTATCTGCTCCTGACACCTAAATATCTAATTGCACTGAAACATCCCAGCAGAGCAGCCTGTTTTAAGAGGGACTGAGTAGACTGACTGGGGAGGGGAGGTAGGAATAAACAAAAAAAAAACCCTGTTGGCACATCCAAGAAAAGAAAAGGCTGCACTCCAGCAGGGTTGGGATGTCAGTAGGGGAATTTCAACAGCAAGGGTGCAAAAGGTTACTTCTAGGAAAGGCTGGCACCTCTCAGAAGAACATACAGGTTCCAAACTACTGGGTCTGGTAAGGTTTCCTGCCTGCAAAAATAGCCACATGCCCTCTGTCAACAAGACCTGGGATCTTCCCTCTTTCCTTCCTCTTTATAACACTCTGCTTCAAGGACACCAGCAACATCAGAAGCTCCCTTGGGCTCCAGAGAGAGACAGTCCCAGCCTCACCCTGCTTAAAATCTGCACAGAAAAAGCAAAGGAAGATATGAAGCATCATCATCTCAAATTCTTGTTGCCATCTTTTCTTTTTTTCTGTCTTGATTTTTCTTTTATTTAAACTGCTCCATTTCACCAATCCTCTTTGACAAGCAAAAGCATGAATAACCTGATCGGCAGATCTATCAGAGAAGCACAGTGTTACACACAAACAGATGACCAAGAAGGAGCAGGAAGGAGGATGGACCCTGCTTGAAAAAGGCCACCTGAATGAGACTGGTATTTCACAAAGCAACATAGAGGAGCTGTGGAAAGCCACCTTCCCCTATGCTTCAACCTAGAAGGATAAGACCACTAGTCTTTCTATCATTTGTTAACCATGGAGCCCAGCTCTAGTGGTGGAAGAACACTGCTGGCTCTGGGATTGACACAAGTCATCCTTTCCCTGACTGCAGGACTGAGTTGACCATAAGCATTAACCAGTTTAACTGCTGCAAACTAAACAAGATGGTATTCATTATTTGGGAACCTCATCTTTAATCCTTCAAAAGCAACAGAGGAAAATTTTGAAGACTCATTCTGTTGACATTTTTTGGCTATAAGGTCTCTCTTCTATGTTGTCCCCCTTCAAGACAATGTCATTTTGGCTTATGACCCAATGTCCATGAAGAAGGCAAAGAGGTTTGGATTAGAACAAAGGCTGCTAATCACAGTCATTAACCAGGGGTCAATACTGGTTTGACACATCATCTTGATGTTCCTCTGTCTTGGCCTCTCTCTTGGGATATTCCTACCTAATTTTTCATCAAAACTTCTACCTCTTCACAAGCAGGTTGGTTTCAACAAATGTACAAAAATTATTTCAGGGAAGTTTCATTTCAGAAAAAAGTTTCCATCACCTCCTGTGGCTACTAAACTTTCCCTAAGTCTACTCCACATGAGTCCAGCTGCAATATGTGTGTTGTGTAAACCTGGTGTGACTGCTGAAGTCAGCAGATGTGGTCCAGATTTGCAGCTCTTTCTTGGAATGAAGAGCTCTGGCTTCTATTTATAACCTACTTCCTTGCTAAAGAAATAGAAATAGCCTTAAAATGGCATTCAGTTTTTCAGTAAATGCTTTGGAAAAAGAAACAAGAAGGACTATCAATTACATTTAAAAAAAATATCAGCATGTTGTCCAAATTCTGCTGTTACCCTGACACAAAGATGGATTCATCCTGATCTTAACATTAGAACACATTCACTGTAATTTAAACAGGCAGCAGAAAGCTATTTTCAAGCAAATAAGACACAAATCTGCCAGGGACTGGTAATACTTTGCTCCATTTGACTGCTAAGCATGCCTCCAGACCAGTATTGATGATAAATAAAGATAATGAATGAGAAACTTGTGTTTAGCAACCTAAGCAACTCATAACTAAGGACAGACCTCCCAGCACATGGAATGGATCTACCTGCATGTAAGCTGCAAAACTGGACTGGGTTTACTATTTGTCTTTCACAAAGACTAACCTGCAAGCAAGTTTAAAATTATGCTGCTTTTCTACAGCTCACCCTGAGCAGGCCAATGCCATCTTTTAGGTGTCCTACCCTCAGCTTCTCTGCTCCACAAGGGAACTAGGACACCAAGAGCACCCTCTCATGTTTTCCTCCCATTAGTCAGGCTGCTTTCCTGTTGACTTAACTCTTTTTTTCTTTAATGTCTCTAAGGCTGATCTTTCCAACATAAGTCCCATTCATATTTAATCTCTGTTTGTATTTGACTTGTCAAGGCTCTAATAAATGAGGAGAGCACTCTTGGCCAAAGGTTTTCCTCTGATCTGCTGGGTCCAAACAGGTACACGGAAGTGGATAATACACTTCAAATGACACAGCTCATGTCTTGGGGAATGAAAGGGAGACTGCAGACAGCAGCAGGGTGTGCAGGCACCCCAGCCACACAGCAGACCCACCCCACCATCATGCTCCTTCATGTTGATGCAGCTGTCAGGTTCCAGCACCCACCTTAGCCTTGCTCGCATATCCCACTTAATCCCCAGGACAAGAGAGGAAATGTCCCAAGGGTGAAAATGGTCATTCAGAAGGTTAAGCCAAAGCAATTTCAAGGCTTGCAGGAGGCTGGGATGTGGGATTCACCATGGTCTCCTCACACCTTTAAAAGAGATCATTCTAGAGGGTTGCTTAATCTTTTTTTTTTCAGGAGCAGGGACTGATTCCACTTCCTTGTCCCCAAGATCTCATTCATCTGTACAACTTCTGCTGGAGAAAAGAGTCAAAACCCCATTTAAACACCATCTAAATGAAAGTGTAGGACAAAAAAAAGTGTAGGACAAGATCTCATTCATCTGTGCAACTTCTGCTGGAGAAATGGGGCAAAACCCCATTCAAACACCATCTAAGTGAAAGTGTAGGACAAAAGATGGCCCTGGCCAGCTGAAAGGGCCTGCAGACATCAGAAAACAAGACTCTTAACTGCTGCACAACAGAAATCTTGCTACTATTTGACTGCACTTTCATCCTTTTTATCCAGAAAATGTTGGTGTTCTCTCTGCTCCCAGGTCTGGAGACAGGTCCCTAGCACCAGGATCTCCCTCTCTCCTGTCACATAGTGCCATACTCTGCCACCCTCAGTCCTCCACACACACACTGGGCCCACTGGAGCTTACCCTACCCACCATGTTATGCCCTACCCACCACAGCACCTAACCCAGCTCCTTGTGGCAATGGGGTCCAGACGACCACCTCACAAGAAAGAATGAACCTCAAGCCCTTCTCTTCCTCAGTTGCCAGATTTGCCCCCCAAAACCTCCCTAACAGTACACATTTATCTAATAAAAAGTCACCTTTAAAACCAAAATCCCACATGGGGGCTGGATGACAGGAAGAAGGGGGCTTTTCTGTCCATGCTGTGCAGACACTCCAACAAACAGCACTATCTTCAGCTTGGCTCCCTCCTCAGCCCCCAGAGAAACGTGGTTTCCCTCTTGACATGCTATTTTAAAATCATCCCAAGACCAGCATATAGTGGTTTCAGATTAACAAGCTGGGGCCATCAGCAGACAGGCAGTGTCCCTGTGTTGACTGCAAAGCACTGAGTGCCCCAACAGCAGAGCTGCTGCTGCCTCCACATCACATCAGGCACTTTATTTACTTGTGGCGTCATCTTACCTTTTCCTTTAAGGAGGGACACTTCTTAAAACAGATTAGAAGCTCCAGCTCCTGGAGAGAGGAGACTCAGCAACAGGTATATACTGCATAAATTCAAGATTTTTTTGCATTTAAGATTTTATTGCATTTAAGTCTTTATTGAATTTACATATTCCCTCTCAGTACACTTTTCTACAATAGATCTTTATCTGCAGATGTGGCTCATTGATTGGGGCTGCACTAAGGAGGACAACACAGCCAAGATCGGTTGGGTCCCTGTGTTCTGTCCTTCTACTCAACCTGCTCCCTCTAAAGCCCACTTTCTGCCCAGCCTACAGGGTATAAAGTTCTGAAAGCCTCCTGCCATACAGAGGTAGGCAGAAGGTGGGTATCTTGTTCCACCTGCAATTTTTGGGACTGAAGTTCAGCAAAGCCCATGCCCTTTGTGAGGTGTTTTCATATCAATGAGACAAGACTGCAGTTTCTGATGGAAACCAGTTCTTTTCCCAGAGTTTGGGGGTTATTTTTTTCTATATATACCAGAGGTAATGTAATTACACACACAGAAAAAGAGAGAATGATTATTTGTAGATCTTCTGCACTCAGGGTAGTCATTTAGAGTGATGCAAAACAGGTTTAAACCCCTGTCAAATTGACACAGTAGGGTTTTACATCACAATTACTACAGGACTCCCCCCAGGATCCCCCATCCAGGATCAGATCAAATGAGGGACAGTGAGAGAGAACATCCAAATGGAGCAACTGGAAAGAAAGCAGGGAGGTGAACAGAGCTGTGGAATGAATTGGCCAAGGTTCCACAGCAGGTTGATTGGAGAGGCAGGAATTGCCCCGAGGGCAGGTCATACCACCCTTCACACAGCTTTGCACAACCATAATTGAGCAGACACTTTAAAATCAGACCCACTGTATAGGAAAACATGGCTTTGAGGCACCACATGCCAGGGGACTCCTCTTTATAGCTCACAGCTGTGCTCTTGCCTCCGTGTGGCAAACTGGGATCCTGACAGCACCATGATGGTGACATCATTTAATGCCTTTGCTTGCTTTGTGCACCTGGGCACAAAAAAAAGCTGCAAAGATTTTGTGTTGATTTAGGATGCAGGTGAAGATTTAGCTGCACAGCTGGATGAGGAGCCCAGGGAGACTTGTGCTGGGTAGAAGAAAAGAAGCAGCCAGTAAAAGGATTAACGTAAGCAATTGCAAGAGGATTGACAATGGCAGAGCCTGGATGATAAAAACCAGGCACAACACACAAACTGGCTTTAACATCCAGAAGCAACTAAAAAAGAAAAACCACAGGAACATGGACAGACATTTATGTCATCCTTGTTGCGAGTACCAGGCAGCTCCATACAGATGGGGCAAACACTCAGGCTGTCACCATCTGAAGGACTGAAGTGACAATCCCAAAGCCAGTGGGTAGGAAAAGCCTCCATTACAGTGTCTGCAACCTCTCAGCAATTTGTAGGACCAGCTTTGTATTTTACGCAGACATGTTGTACCCTACACACCATGGAGTGTGTGATCCTTTCCAGATGGCTAGTGACAGCAGTGTAGTGACAAGAGGACATCAGCTCTTGGGTCATAGAATCATAGAATAGTTTGGGTTGGAAGGGACCTTAAAGATCATCTAGTTCCAATCCCCCTGCCATAGGCAGGGACACTTCCCACTACATCAGGCTACTCAGTGCCTTGTCCAGCCTGGCCTTAAACACATCCAGAGAGGGGGCATCCACAACCTCTCTGGGCAACCTCTTCCAGTCTCTCACTACCCTCACCGTAAAGAATTTCTTTCCATCTTCCCATTTGCAGCCATTATTTCTAGTCCTCCCATCACATATCCTATTAAAAAATCCTCCCCTGCATTTCTGTAGCCCCCTTCAGGTATTGAGAAGCTACTGTGAGGTCCCCCCTGAGCCTTCTCTTCACCAAGATGAACAACCCCATCTCCTTCAGCCTGTCTTCATAAGGCAGTTGCTCCAGCCCTTTGATCATGCCCAGTAGAGGGGCAAAATCACCTCTCTTGACCTGCTAGTCACACTTCTGTTGATGCAACCTAGAATTTGGTTGGCCTTCTTGGCTGACAGTGCACACTGGGAGCTCATGTTGAGTTTGTCATCCACTGACACCCCCAAAATCCTTCTCTTCAAGGCTGCACTCAAACCACTCTCCACCCAGCCTGTATCTGTACTTGGGATTGCCCTGACCCAGGTGCAGGACCTTGCACTTGGCCTTGTTGAACTTGATGAGGTTGGCATGGACCCACTTCCTCAAGCCTGTCAAGGTCCCTGTGGATGGCATCTCTTCCTTCTGATGTATCAGCTGCACCACACAGCTTGGTGTCATAAAGCTTGGGTCATGCCACCAAGTCACAACAACAGCATCCTCTCACCAGTGCCCACCCAATAGCTTGAGGACCAGCAGTCACCTCTGTCCACTTCACCCCAGGTTATCACAGTGCTTGGAGGTGACCAGTTCCTCCACAGTGCTTGGGAGTGACCAGTTCTGAGGACATCAGTGAGACCATACGTGCAGCCCTGGCATTTAGTAGCAAACATTCCTGCTTTCTTACTCCTGAAAGCAGTTTTTTAGAGGCCAATGTTAGAAAGGAATGACAAGATTATAGAAAGCTTGTGGACAGCCCCAGTCAGGCCCACCAGAGCTGAAAATATGAGTGCCCCTAGCAGTAGACAGACATTCCCTAGGAACTCCAAGCCCATCACCAGGCACTCGCTCCTTTGTGTCCATTCAGATTCAGATGAGGAGAGCAGGCATTAAATCCAGAGCAGATCTGTGCTTTAGGACCCCAGTTGACAAGGGAGGTTTTGCCTTACTTATTTTTACATTCCAGTCATCCATAAACAAAGAATATAATCTGCTTTTGAGGATTTGAAGGCTGCAGCTCTTGCTGTCAACATTAAGGTGCTTGGCTGGTGCCATCAGCTTCTGTTCATGGAGGATGATGTGCCAGCTTGACATTTCCCACTCCCCCTTTAATGCTTTTGAAAGGGGTGGAGCAGTAAAAAAAGGGACAATCGATGTTGCTTTTGAAGAATTGAGGGAATACTCCTGGTTCAGACCAGCAGGATCAGGTAGTGACAGAGGAGTCCCTTCACTACCAGCCTTTGCATTTCATCAACACATGAGCTCTTCCCTGGTGCACTTTCCAGCCTAGTTCTGACCATTAAAGCAATGGAATTTTAGAATCATAGAATTATAGAATAGTTTGGGTTGGAAGGGACCTTAAAGATCATCTAGTTCCAATCCCCTTGCTATAGGCAGGGACACCTCCCACTACATCAGGCTGCTCAGTGCCTTGTCCAGCCTGGCCTTAAACACCTCCAGAGAGGGGGCATCTCTGGACAACCTCTTCCAGTGCTTCACCACCCTCACTGTAAAGCATTTCTTTCTTATATCAGGCGTGAATCTTCCTCCTTCCAACTTACATCCATTATTTCTAGTTCTCCCATCACATGTCTTATTTAAAAGCCCTACCCCTGCCTTTCAGACTCAATTTTCAGCACCGTTTGCCTCCAGAGGCTGTCCTGTAATCTCAAATGTCTGGAGCTATTTACACTGCCTATCTTTACCCTCCTGGGTGGTTAATGAGCAGGGTAGACACCACACTGAGTCCTCACTTAGACACCCAAATTAGATGCCTACAGTCAGACGATACCCACACTTCCTTACACACCCCCTTTCACGTCCTTCTCATGCTGTCAGATTGGTGCTAACAAACCCCAGCATCCACAAAGCACAGTGTCTCCCCTTTTGGATTATATTTCCCCCAGGACCAAACTGCATCCTTTGCTTGGGAACTACAGTTTGCTGGCTGTACATATTGGTAAATTAGCAATAGAACTTCTAGTTCCGAACCCCCTGCCATGGGCAGGGACATCTCCCACTACACCAGGTTGCTCAGTCCCTCATCCACCCTGGCCTTAAACTCCTCCAGGGATTGAGGGGGCATCCACAACCTCTCTGGACAACCTGTCCCAGTGTTTCACCACCCTCACAGGAAAGAACTTCTTTCTTCTCTCCAGCCTAAATCTCCTCTCTTCCAATTTACATCCATTACTCCTAGTCCTGCCATCCTGGACCCTATTACAAAGTCCTACTCCTGCCTTTCTGTAGCCCCCTTCAGTTACTGAGGTCACCATGAGGTCCCCCTGAGACTTCTCTTCTCCAGGCTGAACAATCCCAACTCCTTCAGCCTGTCATAAGGGAGGTGCTCCAGCCCTCTCATCATCTTCATGGCCCTCCTCTGGACCTGCTCAATGTCCTTCTTATGTTGAGGTCTCCAGAACTGGACACAGTAACTCCAGTTGGGGTCTCACCAGAGCCAAGTAGTGGGGCAAAATCACCTCCTTGACCTGCTGGCTAGATACTCTGGTCTTGCACCCAATAGTTGATCTGTAAGGAGAAAGGGGGGAGGAGGAGAGGAAAAAAAATCTCTCTCTCAACACACATCCCACCTGTCTGAGCAGTCAGCTTCCTTCCAGCAGTCTTGCTTTGACACATTACACACTGGATTTGGGCTGAGTTGCAATACATCTGTAAAAGTAACAGCCACCATAAAAAGGAAGGGAGGGGGGGCTCCAGGCTTCCTGCAAAATGTAACTAGCAGGAATTAAAACGTAAAAGAAACACCCTGCAGGGTCTTCACAGAAGCTGTAAATGCAAGCAACTGTTTTGCCAGGTGTTTTTGTGCGGCGCCTGCTGTTAAAGCCACTCTCGTGCTGGCACCTTGCCTGGCTCATCTCCCCACTACCCCCTGAGCCCACTGGGAAGGCAGCACCAAGTGGGGGCAGCCAGGGAAGTTATTGGCCAGCCCCCTCAGCATAGAATCATAGAATAGTTTGGCTTGGGAGGGACCTTAAAGATCATCAAGTTCCAACACCCCTGCCATGGTCAGGGACACCTCCCACTACATCAGGCTACTCAGTGCCTTGTCCAGCCTGGCCTAAAACACCTGCAGAGAGGGGACATCCACAACCTCTCTGGGCAACCTGTTCCAGTGTTTCACTACCCTCACCGTAAAGAATTTCTTTCTTATATGTAGCCTGAATCTAGTCTCTTCCAATTTACATCCATTATTTCCAGTCCTTCCATCACATATCCTATTAAAAAGTCCTACCCCTGCCTGTTTATAGGCTCCCTTCTGAACTGAGAAGCTACTCTGAGGTCCCCCCTTGAGGCTTCTCTTCTCCAGGCTGAACAACCCCAACTCCATGGGCTGAACCAGTGGTGGGTCTTTGAGCAGCTGAATGAAGGGTTGTCACTTCCCAGCTGGGAGCGGGGAAGAGCACGGGGCTGCTTCCTGATGCTGTTATTTTATTTTGCAGCAGCAGCTTCCCCTTCCTGCTGTCTGAATGTCACACATTACTTCACTGCTGTGTGAGCCCTGAGGGGGGGGAAGTGAAAAATCTGGCAAGCTCTTCCTAAGCTGTTGGCATCCCTGATGCCCCAGCTGCTGCTGCATAGAAACCAGTGGCTGCAAGGGGTGGGGTGGAAAACTCACCTTTTGGTGAGCAAGAGCCAAGCACAGGTCAGGAAGCCACCTGTCAAGGTCTGCAAACACGGGAGGATCCTGCTCTCACTCCCATCTATTTAACCCCCCTCCACTGTAGCTCTCCATGTCTTGCTGCCTCAGGGAAAGTTTAAGCCTCCAAGCTGCTTTTTTGGAGGCTGTCAGCAGTGCTCTTTTGTCAAGCAAGAGGCCTCCCTGTCAAGGGATACAAAGTGCTGGCTCTTCTTTTTCCCTTGGGATCTGCACACACTTCCTCCCAATGCAGCCCCAGCTTTTGTCAGCCCACGGGAGCAGGGAGGTTGGCAGGGAGACCACTCTGCACAACCCTTTACCTCACCACCACATGCATTAAAAAGGGCATGGGAGGCCGTGGGGAATTTTGGGGACCAAGCTGGAGAACATAAAATGGATCATAAAATCATAGGATGGTTTGGGTTGGAAGGGACCTTAAAGATCATCTAGTTCCAACCCCCCTGCCATGGGCAGAGACACCTCCCACAAGAACAGGTTGCTCAACACTTCATCCAGCCTGGCTTTAAACACCTCCAGGAATGAGGGGGCATCCACAGCCTCTCTGGGCAGCCTGTTCCAGTGTCTCACCACCCTCACAGCAAAGAACTTTTTCTTCTCTCCAGACTAAATGGCCCCTTTTTCAATCTGCATCCATTCTGGATGAACACTGAGGATCTGTGCAAAGCTTTGGAGCAAAGCGACTCAGCTCATCCCACCTGCAGCCACTCAGGGATGACACCCCCATGACAGAGACTGACCTGCTGCAAGGTGAATGTCCCCAAACTAGGCAAAGAGGGATACACTAATGTATCAGTGCTTGGCTGGAAAGGGCTGAGCTCCTAGACTGCTTCTAATTCATCTCATCTCATCCTGCATCCAGAGGAGAACCATGAGAGGAAAGCGGGGTTGTAGTTACACTACCTGTGTTGGCCTAAATCCCCACTGCAGTGAGGTTGGGGAAGTTTATCACTACTCACAGCAGGTAGATATAGAATCATAGAGTTGGAAGGGACCTTCAAAGCAGTGAGTAGGGACATCCTGTACTAGATCAGATTGCTCAGAGCTTCAGCAACCCTGGCCTTGAATTTCTCCAGGATGTGGTTTGGTAGGTCTGGGGCTGGTATGTGGCCAGGGGCAGGAGGCAGGTCGGACCTCTTGAGATAGGAGGTGGGTAGGACCTCTCGGCAATGCTACCAGCCTGTGAAGGCTGAACGTACCAGAGTTAGACACACAATCACACTGGGCTGAAGGACAGAAACCATTTTGAGGAGCACAGCACCTCATTGCTGTGATCCAGGCTAGGAGGTATTCACCACAACAACCCCAAGGAGAACTTCTGCAGACAGGTTGTGCTAAACCCCATGTCAACATGCAGCCTCCAGCTCTGATACTTGGATTGACAGAGTGTAACACTCCATTCATCTCTGGGGCGACAGGGAAAACTATCCTCACATCCCTTGAGGCACAATCTTTTCCTTCTCACTTCTTCCTTTTTCACCCCTCTTAAAGTGATGGCATTCCTCACCAGCTGCAATCAGCCAGCAGGCTCTCCCAAAGTGCTATTTAATACCATCACACAAAACTGCAGCGTGACCCACTTTGGCTTATTGTGTGCAATAACTGCAAGATATGGCAATGCTGGTCTGCCAGGCTCCAAGAGGCTTTGCGCAAGGGCAACCACTCAATCCCACCCTTTTCAGTAGACTCTCAGCTACATGCCTGGGAGATGGACAGCATTTCTTTCTGTCACATCCACCCCCACCTCCACCTAATTTCATGCTTGGACTGTGACTGCACTAACAGGGCATATCTGGTTTCTCCCTCGTGTGCTGATTAAACAGACATGGTGCTTTGCACAGTCTTCCACAGACCCCTTATCTCAATAACAAGAGGGAGGAGAGAGCACAAGGACAACTCTGAGCAAAGCAGCAGTGTGCCTCTACTCTTCTAGCAGTGGCAGAAATGGTGTGCAGCCTCCTCTGTCAGGAATCATAGAATAGTTTGGGTTGGAAGGAACCTTAAAGATCATCTAGTTCCAACCCCTCTGCCATGGGCAGGGACACATTAGATTAGGATGCTCAATGCCTGGTCCAGCCTGGCTTTAAACACCTCCAGAGAGGGGCCATCCACAGCCTCTTTGGGCAACCTGTTCCAGTGTTTCACTACCCTCACTCTAAAGAACCTCTTTCTTATATCTAGCCAGAAGCTACCCTCTTCCAAGCTGGGGGAGAAGTTAGGATGGCTCAAGGGCTTTTCCATGGCAGGCCAGTCTTGGTAAATGGGAAATTCTGGAGGTTTAGAATCATAGAATAGAATCATAGAATGGTTTGGGTTGGAAGGAACCTTAAAGATCATCTAGTTCCAACCCCCCTGACATGGGCAGGGACATCTCCCACTAGACCAGGTTGATCAATGCCTCATCCAGCCTAGTCTTAAACACCTCCAGGGAGGGGGCATTGACAGCTTCTTTCGGCACCCTCTTCCAGTGTCTCACTGCCCTCACAGCAAAGAATTTCTTTCTTACATCCAGCCTAAATCCACCCACTTCAAATTTGCATCCCTTCCTCCTAGTCCTGCCATCTTGTACACTATTAAAAAGTCCTAAAGGCACAACTTTAAGTCAGCTAAAACTCACTAGGTCCATTTTAATAAAATTATTTTTCCCATAATGCCTTTTCAACCTATTCAAGCAAGCTTACAAAGTATTTCCCAGAGAAATACTTAGCTTTAAGAACACCAAAAAAAACCCCAAACCTTGAAAATATGAAATCAGGTATTTTCGTCTAATCCCACTTCCTTGTTTTTTTCAAAAGGCCAGAAAAGATGGAAGTATTCTAAGGAAGACAACAATTGCAAAGGGAATTACCACAATTAAAAGGTCTCTTTCAACCCAAAATATTCTATGATTATATGATCATACCTGTGGCAGAGTCATAGGTAGATGCAGGGATGGGAGGTATTTCTTCTGGCCTTAGGGCCTTGAGTCACTCTAAATGTAGGATGCTTGGAGGACCATAATTTTCCCCAGCTCATCCATATGGATCTGGTAGATCTAACATTTAACCTATGAACCATATGGAGCTGGTAGATATGACATTGAATCTATATTCTTGCAGGTTAGAAGAGCCTCAGGTAAAAGCCCCCATGTACCAGTTATCTGCGTCCAGAAAACCAAATAATAGTTTAGATTTCCAAAATGCAGCAAGCTATACCCAAGTGAGTTCCCTTCAGCTTCCTCTATCAAGAACACAGAAGATCTCTGTCATCTCATGCTAACACAGGCACTTAAAACAGGTTAGATGATTCCCTCAAAAGGTCCACTTGCTCACAGCCCAGCTGTAAAGACTCCAGTTGACAGGATCATCAGATAGCAATGAAGCAATGAATGTAAAATAGAATAGGGATGGTCTCAAATCAAAGCCTTCAGCTTACCTATGATTTGAAGCTCTAAGGTATCTTTTGTGAAACACAAATGCATCAACTTGCCTTTATCTCCTACCTCCTTCCTGGACTCTGGTACTAAAAGACCAGCTTTTTGATCCTAATGGGCTTGTGAAGCAGGGACAGCTCCTTTCACCTCATCCTATAACCTTTACAAGTTCCTTGGTCACTCAGATGAGCCACTCCAGCACCTCCAGAGCCAATTACAGAAGAGCATAATGCAAGTATAAAAGACCAGACTCTTGTTCCCAAGCCACAGGTTAGAAGTTTTTGCTTAGAGAACCTCCAAATCCATCAAAGGCATATTCACTCCATTCAAATTCCCTTGCCAGGACTCTTGCAAAGGCAACAGCACCTGGAAGAGAAATGAGGGGAGCTGATTTCTGACCTAGATTGATCACCCGTGACACATCTCACTGATGCAAAGGGACCAGGCTCAGACCTCAGCTTTCCCAGAAGTTCCTCTGCTTGTCACACAACACTAAGTTTGAAAGAGACTTGTTTTGGCTGCACATACCTACAGGTGAAAGCTGTGCAGTTTAAAAAGAAGCTATTTAGGGTGGAAATCTCATGCTTTGGCTTGGGGTTTCCATGGGAGCAGAGAATTGCAGCTGATATCACTATTAAATGGAAACAAGCCAGGTGGGTTATCGTTCCAGATAGCCAGTCTGCTGGAAAGTGCTTTCACACATGCACAAACACACTCACACACACTCACACACACACACACAAATACATACAAGGAGTTTGGCTGGGCTGATTAAAACACTGCAGCACTAAGTGCTCGTGGAGGCCGATGAGTTCACTTCTAGGCTCCAAGCCAGCTTGGAAATCACATAACCCACATGAGCAGCAAGGTTGTAAGAAGAGGTTTGTCAAGACAAAAAAAAAAAAAAGTTCCTGAGTGCCTTTCCCTGCAGGACATATCTCAGTAACCCTGAAACCAAGATAGTAACTACTCAACACTTTGGGGGACTATCCCTGGTGAAGTCAGCCAAGCAATGACTGCCTCACCAAGCAATGGGAGGACTGGAAATAATGGATGTAAATTTGAAGAGGGTAGATTCAGGCTACATATAAGAAAGAAATTCTGTACGGTGAGAGTAGTGAAACACTGGAAATGGTTGTCCAGAGAGGTTGTGGATGCCCCCTCTCTGGAGGTGTTTAAGGTCAGGCTGGACAAGGCACTGAGCAGCCCGATGTAGTGGGAGGTGTCCCTGCCTATAGCAGGAGGGTTGGAACTTGATGATCTTTAAGGTCCCTTCCAACCCGAACTATTCTATGATTCTATGAAAAGACATGGTAGTTCCCTTTCAAGGACCTCCCTGCAAACATTAGACCATGAGGCAGGGGGAGGATGCAAGGTGATCAGAGAATGGCAACACCATGATGGAGCAATTCTGGACAGCATCATGTGGTCCACAGGGATGAGGTCTGTGCCTGTAAAGCAGGTTGCCAACCACCATGGGTCTCTTTCCCCCACCAGAGCAAGGCATGATAGGCAGGCATCAAAGCAGTGAAATGCCTCTCAGGGCATTCTGCCCACAGAATAAAGTCCTCTTTCCCAAATCCTCTCAAGAAGACAGTCATTCTGGTCCTTCACAAATTCATCCCACTGTGTCCTCTTCAGCTGGATGACAGCAAGGTGAGAATTGGTTCTGAAACATTGGAATTAGCAGCCTTTTCAGGCCAAATTCTAATACTTCACAAGCACATGCCATCACTGAGGAAACCACTAGGCTTTTGGCCCATCACAGGGGGATGAAATTTATGCTAAAAATAAGTTAAACTAAGGGAAAACCCCTTTTTTGAGCATAACAATATGCATGAAAACCTAGCTTTGACACCACCAGTTTTCCCATCTCTAATAGTCATCTTTTTTCTTGTTTTGTTTTATTTTTTATTGTTCAGAGGTAGCTCATTACTGGGGTGGGAGGGGGATATGGTGGGGTTTTTTTTCAAATTAAATTGTGGCAGCAGCATGCAGAGAAGCAAGGCACTTCCCCTCTCTCCCTGGGTAAGCTGCAGCACAAAGGCTTGGGGCTGATCTCACATCCTCTTCAACAATTAAAAGTCAAGGCCAGCAGCAGAGCCAAAACTTGACACGCTCTTTAGAGAACAAAGGTCACAAGATTGAAGCCTTCACTCTCCGCTTTGGCTGAAGCAGCATGAAACATCCTCTTCAGAACCTAAAGGCAGTTGAGTCTTTATCAGGTGATGATGGCTTTTTGGAGAATAAAGACAACTGACCTCTGTGTCTTCCCTCCTACTGTTCCACAAGAAACCTTCCAGCCACCTAATTAGTATAAATCATTTTCCACTAAGTGCTCCTGCCCTGTGGCAGCCTCATCACACACAAGGTCCAGAGATGAGGTGTCCCTTCTAATGGCAGGGGGGTTGGAACTTGATGATCTTTAAGATCCCTTCCAACCCAAACTACTCTATGATTCTATGGCTCAAGCAAGCCAGAAGGCAGATGGTCACAGGTTAGAGTTGGCCCCAGCTCCCTGAGGAGCAGAACGGGATGAGGTGGTCACTGCAGAGCTGCAGGTGTGACCTCTGCACAGCTGTAGGCCACTTCACTGCCCAGCCAGGGAGACAGGGGGTTGGAGAGGACAACAGCTGGGCAGGAAATGAGCCAAAGAAATGCTCCACTGGAAACCTCAGCACTCCTAATGCCTGCACACAAATAGTGGTTTTTTGGAAGATAAAATGAAAAGTCATTACATGGTTAATTGGCTAATTTCATGGCTGCACTCGTAAAGCTGACAGAAAGAAGTCAGTGCAGCCACAGGGAGGCCCTGTCCAAGCCTGACAGCACCAACCAGCCCCCTGAGAAATTTGGCTTCACAAAGTAATTTGATTTTGCTAATTTAAAATTAATCCTCAGAGCATGTTGCTTGGTTAGCCCAGGAGTTTCACTCTTCTGAAAGAGTCCAAAAGGCTGGACAAAAGTTAGCTAGCTCCTCGCCCATCATGAGGGAGGAGAAGCAACCATCCTAGAGAGTCTAGAGGTCCATCATGAAGTAGGAGTAACATCCATCCTAGAGATTCTGGAGGTCCACCATGAGGTAGGAGTAACATCCATCCTAGAGAGCCTGGAGGTCCATTATGAGGTAGGAGTTACATCCATCCTAAAGCATTTGGAGGCCCTTTCTGGCTGCTGCCCCTTCCCATTGCTCCTTGTATTGTCCCATGTGCTGAAATCCTTAGTTGAGAACCCACTCAGTTCAACCCTAAACCTAAACTCTTCCAAACTTGGGCTCATATAGCAAAGACGAAACCAAGAAATGCCTGCCAGCACCAGGAAGGTATCTGGATTCACAGAACCATAGAATGGTTTAAGTTGGAAGGGACCTTAAAGATCATCTAGTTCCAAGCCCCCTGCCATGGACCCTGCACTAAATCAGGTTGCTTGATGTCTCATCTACCCTGGGCTTGGATGTCTCCAGGGATGGAGTCTCCACCACTTCTATTGTCAGCCTGTTCCAGTGTCTCACCCTCTCATGGTGAACACTCAAGTCCTTCCATTTTTTCCCCCCAGTTTGCCTCTAGGCAGGTTCCACATACCCCTCTTTACCCCCATCTCCTGCCTCTGCTATGAACTCAGAGAGATCTACCTGTGAAGCAGCACTAAAGCAAATCAAGCCAAACCTTTCCCCTTCCTCAGAGCACTGTCACTCCCTAGGTCCTGTCAGAGGAAGAAGAAGAAAGATTCAGGTCATTAATCCAGTTTTGCTGCATGAGTTTTCAGTTCCATTGGCCCAGTGCAGCCAGAGAAGTGTGAGAAGGCAGCAGGCAGCCAGCAGCAGGAACAGATGGGGGGTGGGGGAGAGAAAGAGAAGGGCCTCGAAAATGAAACTCACCCAAAAATATGATTTTTATATGAAACAGCCTCTGCTGACAAATAGTTCTTTGTCCCAAACCAGAGAGCATGCTTCAGGCAAGAGCTGCTAAGGCAGAATTTCTCTGCCATGCAATTCCCTGCTCAGCAGAGATAGACTGCAGAAGCTAGTACTGCCTCCATGTGCCCTATCTGCTGTGGGGCTAAGACAAAACATTTCCAGCCGTGTTCTTAAATAAATAAGTGCTCCATTTCATATATTAATCCCTTCTACTTTTACTGAGCCAAACACAAAATCTTCATCCAGTACCACTGAAATCAGTGAGCCAGCACTGACAGTGCCCTGGAAGAACCCCTCCCCTCCTCAAAATGTCATCTTTGCTAATTGAGGCTCATAAAACAAGACATTAACTAAAAAATGAGATATTTTTGATCAGGTTACACTAACTGTGACTTCAATTTCCAGTGTGTATGTCTAGTTTTTAAAACTTCTGTCTCCCCCATAAAATCGTAATAAGAGCAAAAATCCTACAGTCACAGAACGCTAAATTTTCTTCAGTTTTCTCTCATGGGAAGCTGAAGAGGTTCAAAAATACAGATGGGTAGCGGCTCAACATTACTAGGATCTTCAACTACAGTTTTTCCCTAAAGTTTATGAGGAGTTAATCAGCAACACCAAAAAGAAACCTCAAAAAAACCATCTCTTCCTAAAAAGCTAGCAATTAAAAAAATAAAATTGATGAAGAAGTCATAATGGCTGAACACATACATGCACTCACCCTGCTGCTTACTAACCACAGCCCCTAATAGGAGATAATAGAAGCTGCTTTCAAATGAAATGTCTAAATGGGTCTAGAGCTTGTTTTCTCCAAACTCAGCCAGGCATTACTGCTGCCACAGCCACTTTCAATCAAGCTTTTACTGCAAAGCAAAACAAAGGAAGAAGTTAAATCCATGGGAGATTTCCAATGAATACTTAAAAATCTTTTCATGGGACAGAGTGAGGGAACTCTGTACCAGCAATGACCTCAGAAATCTGGTGAGTTCACTACTTTGCAGACTGTTCCCCTCTCTCTCCCCGCTAGATTTTAATTAGCTCATTCAAAGCCTTGTGTGAGGGGAGGAAAGAGTAGTGCTTAAGCAGCAGAAAGTCCAGCTAAATTTGCTGTGTGCTTGGAATTTAATACCAAGATCCCTTCTGTTATTTTACACAGTTAAAGGTAGGCATACAGCCTCTTGGAGCTTTCCAAAGGACACAGTGTGCCCACCTGTGTAGCCACAGCAGCTCCTCTTGTATCAGGTAAGAATAAGATAAAAGATAATTGGATATAAGAAAGAAGTTCTTTACTGTGAGGGTGGTGAGACACTGGAAGAGGTTGCCCTGGAAGTGTTTAGGGCCAGGCTGGATGAGGCATTGAGCAACCTGGTCTAGTGGGAGGTGTCCCTTCCCATGTCAAGGGGGTTGGAATTAGATGATTTTTAAAGTCCCTTCGATCCCCAACCATCCTATGATTCTATTCTGTAATTCGAAACCTCCAGAATTCCCCATTTACCAAGACTGGACAAGCCTTTGAGCCATCCTAACTTCTCTCCCAGCTTGGAAGAAGGTAGATTCAGGCTAGGTGTAAGAAGGAAGTTCTTTCCTGTGAGGGTGATGAGACACTAGAACTAGATGATCTTTGAGTTCCCTTCCAACCCAAACCATTCTATGATTCTCTGATTCTAAATACGTGCCCAGATTTGTGTGCCAAGTGTACACCTTCTGATGGAATGGGGATGTGAGCACCAGGAGAGGTGCTGTGATGCTCTCCATGTGCAAATTTGCCAGCATGCAGACACACAACACACACAACAGGGACATTTTTTTCCCTGCTTGCCTGTTTCTCTCCCCTGTAAGCCCTTTTCACCCCTCCGAGGAACAAAGCCAGCAGTTGAAAGATTCAGCCAAAGTGCCTTGTTATGCAGAAGAAAGAGATACTTTAACTCAGCTGTCAATAAGTTTCGCCCATTTACATGTGTGCGGAACACTTTGAATAAATTACGTTTCTAGGATTTAGCTCCACGACACCGGCCTAACAAAAGCAGGCTTAAAGCTCTGGGTGAAGGGAGGGGAAGAGAGAGAAGCTGAGGGGGAAGCACAAGATAAAATCCTTTCCACAACCAAGAGGGCAAAATGCGTCGGTTCTTTCTCTTCAAAGAGCATGGCTTTTACGTGACTTTCAATCCATTTCCAGACACGTTTTCTGCTTCAAAAAGCTGGGTTTGCATAAAGTATAGAGAGTTAGTTCCTCAAGTGCTCTCTGGGTAGGGGTTGAGGATGGTTTTGGGATTGTTTTTTTAATTACAGATCCAAGGAAAGTAAAAATGATGGGTTTTTTGCTGATGTCAGGTAGAGATGTGCTCCTTCAGGGATAGATTTGGAGGGTGAAATTTGCTTTTCCAGCTTTCAGTAGGACCACCAGCCAAAAGAAGTGCTTACAAGACTCTGAGGTTTAATCTTATTTAGAACAAGAACATGTACATCCCCAGGTGACTACCCTGCCTGCAGAAAACTTAGCAGTGGGGGGCAAAACAGAGCAGGGTGAAGCCTCTTACATCATTGAGGGAGGCAGGTAAAGCAGCACTCTCATGGACCAGGGGAATCACTTCAGCACTTTGCAAAGAAAACCTAAAGAGAGAAAACCCACTTGTGCAAAGCCAGTGAGATTTGTTGAGAAAAGAAATGGGAAATTACATTTCCTGATGATTGAAAAGAGACTTTCCCCACATGACAAGTACTCCTTTCTATCCTTCACTTGCCTGCAGGGAAATAATCACACAGAGAGATGCTGGAATGGGCTTAATCAAACAGGAGCCCCAGAGATGAAGCTCCAAGCTCTGTGCCAGACAGGGCAGACCAGCCACTCTGATGGTATGTGCTGATCTTTGCATCCCTCAAACCCCAATGCTGTGTTATAAAGCCTAGAAGCTTTCCAGAAACGCATTGGTCAGTGACTTCAATAAAAATAAAGTGAAGAAAAATACAATCATGAGGCTGGCAGCCCAGGCTGGTTCCCCACCAAAAAAAAAAAAAAACCCACAAAAAAAAAAAGAAGGCAAGTGAAAATATCCGCAGTTGACAGCCTGGTGCAGCTACAAGTGTCTCGGTGACAGCATTTTGAGATGGGCAGCCAAAAGGAGCTGAAGACTACAAGATTCCTTCCCTCACAAAGGCAGCAAACATGAATTCCTGACCTCCCCAATATGAAAACCAAATAGTCTGCAAGCCAGAGAAAAGGAAACCACCAACATCACAGCCCCATGTTTAATATCGATGGGAACAGGCAGAACCTTTCTTCGGGGCTTCAAACAAATGAGTGAGTCATTCCCTTTGCAGCAGCAGCCCTTAAAACTACTGCCAGCAAAAAGCTACAAAGAGAAAAAGTCCACCTCAATTAGGTGAGTCCTCTGCCCCCAGCAGCCACCAGCAAGTGGCACTTGACAAATGATACTAAAACACTTTTGAATAATATCTCATCATCCTTGAAAACAGCCTCCCTGCAATTACCACCTTAAATCAGGCAAAACTACTGCCAGCAGCAGCTCAATTTCAATGCTCTTAATCTTATCTGAGGAAGAGGATCTAGGGCATCAGCTTCACTGATGTTTCCAGGAAGAGGAGCCCTAGTCAAGCTTTTCTCCCCGTGAATAACAGACAAGGAATGTCTCCACTTGGCCAGTAGTAGCCTGTGAAAAATCAACAAAGCATTATAAAATCTGCTTTGGAAGCAGGGGAATGCTTGCAGAGGATATAACTGCTGGCTTATCTCCACCAGCACAGATGATGCAAAGGCAAAGCTGAGTTCCAAGGTGTAGCTCCAAGCTGGAGAACCAAATCTGCAAGGTCAAATGCAGACCTGGGGAACTGGTCTACAATACTAGATGGTAATCACCTAAAACAGATGTCTCTGCCCAATAGAATCATAGAATGGTTTGGGTTGGAAGGGACCTTAAAGATCATCTAGTTCCAACCCCCCTGCCATAGGCAGGGACACCTCCCACTACATCAGGTTGATCAGTGCCTTGTCTAGCCTGGCCTTAAACACCTTCAGAAAGGGGGCATCCACAACCTCTCTGGGCAACCTCTTCCAGTGTCTCACTACCCTCAACGTAAAGAATTTCTTTCTTATATCTAGCCTGAATCTCCCATCTTCCCATTCGCAGCCATTATTTCTAGTCCTCCCATCACATATCCTATTAAAAAATCCTCCCCTGCATTTCTGTAGCCCCCTTCAGGTATTGAGAAGCTACTATGAGGTCCCCCCTGAGCCTTCTCTTCTCCAGACTGAACAACCCCAACTCCTTCAGCCTGTCTTCATAAGGTAGTTGCTCCAGCCCTTTGATCAACTCTGTGGCCTCCTCTGGACCTGCTCCAACAGCTCAATGTCCTTCTTATGTTGAGGACTCCAGAACTGGACACAGTAACTCCAGGTGGGGCCTCACCAGAGCCCAGTAGAGGGGCAAAATCACCTCTCTTGACCTGCAGGTCACACTTCTTTTGATGCAACCCAGGATCTGGTTGGCCTTCTTGGCTGCAACTGCACACTGGTGGCTCATGTTGAGTTTGTCATCCACTGACACTCCCAAATCCTTCTCTTCAGGGCTACACTCAAGCCACTGTCCACCCTGCCTGTATCTGTGCTTGGGTTTATTGTTATGAAGAGTGTTGCAATAAGCACTGATTTTCTTGGTGCTTTAGCTGCATTGCAGCAATGTGAAAATTGCAGCCAAAAAAGAACCATGTGATTTTAGAGCACTCTCAATGTGCAGCAGAAATAGTCAAAGAACCACTAACCGCGACAGATAGGAATGTGACACCAACCAGTTCCAGCTTAGGGACACAACCCATTGCTCCAGAATGGAGTGTATAACCCAAAAAAAGAAAAGCAAATATTTAAAAGCTTTTTTTTCACCCTGTCTGGGCCTGATTATTTCCAACCAAACCTCATAGAATTATAGAATAGTTTGAGTAGGAAGGGACCTTTAAGAGTGATGCCTCATGGTTTGCAGATGGTAGTTGCCAGGAATAATTGCTAATGGTGGAATGGCTCTTCCTGAGCAAGGAAAAGCAGTTTCAAGCATGTGGATTTGCTGTGGCACCTCTTAGAGATCTGAAAACACACAGCAAAGGGTCAACAGTTCTCTCTGGAAGGCTGTGTTGATATCTGCTGCAAGATAACGCACCCTGCAGTCAGAGACTTACTTATTTTCTAGGCTTCTTATCAGTTGTTATTGTAAGTAGAGCAGTACTATGTCAAATGCCCCTTGGTTTTGACCTTACCATGGGCAGGACTCACTCTAAGATCTCATGGAATGTGAAATAATCATTAATACAGCCTCCGTGGCAGTGCTAATAAATCATACAGCTCAACATCTTTTAACCAAGCAATAAAAGTCTACCAAAATGACACATCAATAAACTGCACATAGGAAAAGACTCTTCCACCCTCAGCCTCTTCCCTCGCATTCCAAAAATGCAGAAAAGCAGCAGGAAGGTTGGCTCCCATCCTCTAATCCACAAATCCCCCATTACACCAAGGGAGCTGAAGATAACACAGATTTAAGTCCTAGAAAGAAGCTTCATCCAGAGCTACAGGAAAGGTGTTAAATCAACAATCCTGGGTGATGGATTCATTTACCACAACACTTCTCCATGTGCAAGCAGACAGGCAGCATATCTATGAACCTCTGGTCCCCCTTGCAAGGCCTTAAAGTGGGTTTAAGGGTGGTACCTAAGCTGAATTTTGTGCCATAAGGAAAAGTTTTGGTTGTGTGGGGAAAAGGGCTGGCTCACATATTAATCCTTCTAACACCTATGAAGCCTGAGGGTGAATTCATGTTTATTGGCTTTAAATTAGCCTTTCCCTTTCCACTTCAAAGAAGCCATTCCCCATTTACACCAGGACAAAACCAGACCTCATCAGGACTCCCTTCAGCTCTAACTTTAGAAACACACACCTAAGGGATCTGTCACCTCAGGGGGAAAAGGTGCTTTCAGGACATGTGCATCTCAGGTAAAGAGGTTGGGCTGAATCACTCCTGCTCTGCATCTCAGCAGGGGCTGCATGAGCTTCTCTCCTTCACACTGTGAGGGTAATCATCAAGGCTCTACACAGAACACTTTTTGTTGGTGGTTTTTAACAATGGCTGCCATAATTTGATGCTCACTTTCACAGCAATGAGACTCCAGCCCAGTGTGTCCATGTGTCCATTCTTTAGAGTGAGGGTAGTGAAACACTGGAAGAGGTTTTCTCCTGTCTAAAAGTTGTGATAGGCAAAAAAGGAAAAATATCTATTATGAGAAAATAGAGCTCCAGCATTAGTTATGCAAAAGAGCTGACATATAGCATTGATTCAAGCAGCCACATATTCCAGGAGACAAAATACTTCTACAGTAAAAGATTAACAAATAAATCTGTCTCATTGCCCCCTCTCTGGAGGTGTTCAAGGCCAGGCTGGACAAGGCACTGAGCAGCCTGATCTAGTGGGAGGTGTTCCTGCCTATGGCAGGGGGGTTGGAACTTGCTGATCTTTAAGGTCCCTTCCAGCCCAAACTATTTTATGCTTCTATGTTTTCTGGTTCCCAAAAAGCAGAAGCTGGTGTATTAGCCCCTATATCTCTGCATGGATCACCTGCCTTGTCAGCCTGATTCACTACCCACAGCTCCTCCTTGATCCAGCTACAAACCCTCTGCTAAGACACTTGGAAAAAAAAAGTAATGTTTTCAGGGTCACTGTGAAATGATGTTGTTTGCAACAATCAGAACTGCCTGAACTTGATTTACTGTACATCCTGTCCAGGCTTTGCAAAAAAAAACACCACACAAGGTTTCAGGTCAGACCTTTGAACCCCTCTGGCTTGGGCTGCTAATTCCCCACACAGTGATGAGAAAGTCCCAAGGGCTATCAATCCTTCCCATTTTGGGTATAAAGTGATCACTAAGAGGGAGGAAAGCTACTCCCTCCCTTAAATACATGTAATATTACACACTTAGGAGCAATTACCCTGCCTGTGAAGCTCCCAAGGTGCAGCTGATCTGCTGACAGCAGCCAAAACATACCACAGCTCTGTCCTTGGATGTTTAGCCAGACAGTGTGAGCTACTGTCAGGCACCAGAACCAGCAGGAAGGAGTTGGGGGCTCTGGGTAAAGAGCTGAGGATATGATGCAGCTAATGAGTGAGCTAAAGCCCATCCAGGCTCAAACACAGGGGAGAAAACCTCAGTGGGGACTTGTCTGTGGTTTAACTGGAGACTTTACTTACTGTCACACTGCCTGCAGAGAGGTAAGCAGTAACCATATATAGCATAACCTTTAACTATCCCAGGATATGCCTTATGAAGACAGGCTGAAGGAGTTGGGGTTGTTCAGCCTGGTGAAGAGAAGGCTCAGGGGGAACCTCAGAGTAGCTTCTCAATACCTGAAGGGGACTACGACTTTTTAATAGGATATGTGATGGAAGGACTAGAATAATGGATGTAAATTGGAAGAAGGGAGATTCAGTCTAGATATAAGAAAGAAATTCTTTAGGTTGAGGGTGGTTAAACACCACAACAGATTGCCTAGGGAGGCTGTGGATGCCCCCTCAATCCCTGGAGGTGTTTAAGGCCAGGCTGGATGAGGCACTGAGCAGCCTGATGTAGTGGGATGTGTCCCTGCCTATGACAGGGGGGTTGGAATTTGATGATCTTTAAGGTCCCTTCCAACCCAAACCGTTCTATGATCAGGACTCAACTCTTAGATTCACCTACATTTAGGCATCTAACTCCCACTATGGTCTTCAGAGAGCTGCTCAATGCTCTACTTACTGACAGCCCCATCAACCTCGAGGGCAGCTCGGACACAGACAAACAGATGACTTCATCTATGAGCTGAACACCTTTTGTAGTGCCTTGGCTTCATGCTTCAGGACAGCTTTGCTGTGTCTGGTTGATTAAGCCCCCGCAGAAGGGACATAGGGATCCCGTGGAGCACTTTCACTATGTGTACTCACCTTTTCACACTCCCCAGCAGTGTGGAGGCTCCTTGCACACAGAGACTCAAGGCACAGCTGGCAAGGAAAATGATTTTCAGATCTGCAGATGCAGGGGGATCATCCCTACTGGAGTGGGAGGACATGAAAGAAGCCAAGGGCGTGTCAAGACTTCACCCCCAGGGTTCATCAGGGCTGTCCTGATGCTCCTTCCAGGATGGAGCCCTCTTGAGAGGGCAGCCCCTCTGTGAAGGCAGTGATTTTCAGGAAAACTTTCTTCATTCTCACTAAATCCTCAGTGCAAACTTCACCATTTTGCTCCAAGTCTTCGCAAACACCAGCAAAACCTTCCCCACTAATCTTTCCTCATTTTGCTAAAACAACACAGACTGTCTGTCTCCAGGGAAGGCTGTCACAGGATATGGGGGAGGAATCTATCATTTGTAATGCACGGAAATATAACTTTACATATATCAAAGGCATTTTCTGTAAAAACAAACACGCAGCAAAGATTGAGAGGCCAAACCCCCCTCCTTGCCTTCAAGCTACTGTGCTCAGCAATCTAGTGAGCAACAGCCTGAGCAAACCCAATTAACTTGATTTGTAGATTGCACAGATTAGCAATTGTTTTCCAATAGTAACTCCTACAAGGGAGACCCTTTCCCTTATATTTCTTTACAGCCCCTCATTTGTTACCATAATACCTCAGGGCACCTATCTAAATCCCTTCAATTTATGGATGCATCCCTATCTTCCAAATGCACCATCCAACTAAGGGCTAGAGATCTCTGCAGATTCAAATTCTGAAAACTCTCCCATGGCTGCATCAGGTATATAAGGAAAAAACTTGACACTGAGCTCACTTTAGGTGTCAACATAAAAAGTTTGGAACAGAACTGAAATGCCTTGAGGACATGACTTAGAATCATAGAATAGTTTGAGTTGGAAGGGACCTTAAAGATCATCTAGTTCCAACCCCCCTGCTATAGGCAGGGACACCTCCCACTACATCAGGCTGCTCAATGCCTTGTCCAGCCTGGCCTTAAACACCTCCAGAGAGGGGGCATCCACAACCTCTCTGGGCAACCTCTTCCAGTGTTTCACTACCCTCACCCTAAAGAATTTCTTGTTTATATATGGCCTGAATTAGAGTCAACATTGCATGAGATTCTAGTAATGCTTGCTTTAAACCTAGAGATGCCCCACTAAAAAGAAGAGATTTGTGAAACTGGGGGAAAAAAATACAGCAGTGACAAAGGGGTAGGGAAAGCTGGTTAGTTTGGTTTTGGGTTTTTTTTGTTACAGCATCAACTAAAGAAACACATTCTGTTGGTTAAAATTAAAAAATAAGGTGGGGGCAAGATGTCTGATGAATAGTTCTACTGATATTGACTGGATTTCTATATTTCTAAACACAAGCACTTCATAAATACACTGAAATATTCTGTCATCACTGGACAGAACGTGCCAGTTCTCTATAAATATAGACATCTGGCGGTGATTTCTTCTGCTGTTATGGATTTCTGGTGCAAAGAAGGCTACTTTGTGAGCAAATGCATGGTTGAAATTAATTTCATATGAGACAGGTTGCATTAAGCAGTGAGAAAGATTTGCTGGGCAGAAGACTGTAACAAAACCACTGCTGCTGAACCCCTGACATGAGGTTGCCTGCACAATACTGAAGGCAACAAGTTGTCCAGAGAGGCTGTGGATGCCCCCCCTCTCTGGAGGTGTTTAAGGCCAGGCTAGATGAGGAATTGAGCAGCCAGATCTAGTGGGAGGTGTCCTTGCCTATGGCAGGGGGGTTAGAAATCGATGATCTTTAAGGTCTCTTCCAACCCAAACTATTCTATGGCTCTATGGTTCCTCTGAGCAGTGCTGTGAGGCTTCATTAAAGCATTAAATACCAGTGAATAACAGTATGATCTACACAGAGCACCTGAGGGTGCCACAAGCAATTGCCAGGTACATAAAATCCACTGCAATGGGGTTATGCCACTATTTTCTTTCTTTCTGTGTTTTTTTTTGGTGTGATTTTCACATGGAACTCTCCCCTAACCTGACCCATAATGCAGCTGTATACAGAGATGCATCAGACAGAATCATAGAATGGTTTGGGTCAGAAGGCATCTTAAATATCATCAAGTTCCAAACCCCCTGCCATAGGCAGGGACACCTCCCACTACATCAGGCTGCTCAGTGCTTCGTCCAGCCTGGCCTTAAACACCTCCAGGGATTGAGGGGACATCCACAACCTCACTGGGCAACTTGTTCCAGTGACTCACCACCATCACCATAAGTAATTTTTCTTATTTCTAGCCTGAGTCTTCCTTCTTCCAATCTGCATTCATTCCTCCTAGTCCTTCCATCCTGGACCTTATTAAAATGTCCTACCCCTGCCTTTCTGTAGCCCCCTTCAGGTACTCATGAGCCACTATGAGGTCCCCCCTGAGCCTTCTCATCTCCAGGCTGAACATCCCAACTCCTTCAGCCTGTCCTTATAAGGGAGGTGCTCCAGCCCTCTGAAGCGAAACTGGGGTCACAGTAAAGATATGAGCATGGGGGGACACCTTACATCACTAAGCTCTTCCTTAGGCTCAAAACAGATGTTAATCTCACTCCCCAAGGGTGACAGAAGAACATCTTTGTGTGAGAGCATGGGCTGCATTTTCTACCCGCATCTGTCTTGCTCCCTCTAACAAAGCCATTAGCATCAGCAGGTAAATCAATTTTTGACTGCAAAAGTTTCCCTTCTGGTTAACATAAGCCAAGTGTAAACAGTCCCTTGAAATTTAACAAAAGCCAGTAGCCCAGGCAGGGATAATGCTTTGGGAAAGGGGGAGTGGGCAGTATGAGGGAAATTGAAAAGACAATTAATGGCTTTCCTACACCATGACACATTTTTGCCAGTGACTGGGTGTTCAGGGTGAGCCTGAGTTGCTCCTCACTCCCTTTGAACACTGTCTGGAGGGAATATTTTCCAACTGGGGCCATCAAAAGAGCAGAGTCCCAGATGTCTGCTTTCTCTGTTCCCTTCAGAAAACACTGTTAATTCAACAATTCCATTAGCACCCTACTTTTTTTCTTTCACAAACTACTCTAAGAGCATTCTGAGACCAAAGAGAAGCAGGGAGGAGGTGGAGTGAGACACACACCAAAGCTCAAGTCTCTGCATGGCTCTCAGTGTGTGTCAGTACTTGCTAAAAAAAATCCAAATAAAGACAAATTCAAGAAGCCTTGATACCCTGTGTTATCTTTGCAGACTGGCTGCTGCCTTATCAGCTCTGACACAAACCAGCATTCAACAAAAACCCAGTAGCCTTTGGGTGGAAGCTGGTTCCTAAGAAAACAAGCAGCCCAATTACTGGAAGTCAGTGCAAGAGGAGAGGGTGAGTGGGTAAAAGAGAAAGCCTCCACCATCATCTCCTTGTTCTCTGTCAGGAAACATGCTGTGGTGTGTGATTTTTAATTATTTTTTTATAATTCACTCCTCACGCTTTACACCCACTGCACAGGCCAAGAGCTACAAGGGTGAACAATTACTCAAAATGACTCTTGCTTTTACTAAGTAGTGATGGAATCCAGGCAAAAGCCACCAGCTCTTGGTACCGGGTCTCGAAGTGCATCAGAGAGATGTTTGATATGATCTTCCATCTCCTTTCATTTCTGATGCACACTGGCATGAAGTACAACTGACTCAATGGGGAAGGTTAAAAATGGGGAGGGGAGGGTGTTCCCATTTTCACTTATAACAAAGATCTTTTTGGGTGACCTCTTCGTGAAAGGGTTTGAATGTTAGGGAGCAATTTTTTTCATGAGAAGCCTGTTTGGCCTCACCACACACCAATTCTGTCAGGCAGGACAGGAGCTGGACTTGCCCTTTGTGAGGGTGTGAGGGTCCTGCTCTTAGAAGAGTTATAAAATCATTTCACTTGACATTAATTGATGGGTAGAGTGAGCTAGAGAGAGAAGGGCTGTCTCAAGGCCAAGGGCTGCTTTTCAGCATCTCATTCATAACATGACAGAGGGAACAGCTGGGGGGAGGCTGTCTGCCTCTTGTTAAACCCAGAGGGAAGGACAGACAGAGGGACGCTCCGCAGGGAGCTGCCCTGGCATTATAAACGGCTCTTGTAAAGGGTGGGTGGCTTTCTACCTCTCTTCTGACCCTTTATCCCCCAGAGGGTCCTCACAAATCTTCCTCTACAGCTATCAAAAAAATGAAGTGACATAGCTGGGCCCCAAAAATGTCTTTTTTATTTTTTTAACTTCTCTTGAATTTTCAAGTTTTGCCCAAGACAGCATTGCAGGAGAGAAAGCTTGAGTTATTTCTCAAGAACTTTAAGGAGAAAAACCAAGAAACAGAATCCTTGTGAAGGAATTGCTACCATCTCAGTCCCTTGTGAATGTTAGTGTGTAATGGGTCCTCAGCAAGTGGGTATTTTTGAATACAAGCAATCTTCAGGTGCTTAAATCTAAGCATGCGCTTAAACACTTGGTAAAAATAGTGTCTGAGCTCAGAAACTTCCGTAGTTGCAAAAAGTGCCTTGAAATACCCCGTTCTGTGCTTCTTCTTGGGTGTCTCCAGTGTCATGCTACATGGTTTTCAGTGGATTCCAACCAGAATGGATGTGTCATGCCCTATTTTCTGTGGTTTATTTGACTTTAATTACTTCTTAACAGTACTGCTGTTTGAAAAAATCATTCTCAATTGAGGGTGTTGGTTCTGCCTAGGGCTGCTTGGCCCTTTTCCACTAAAATGCCCTTTCAGCAACCACCACAAGCCTTTCCAAGCAAAACATCTTTTGGAAGAACCTCTTTTTTTCTTGTGCTTGGGTGAAAAGTTGCCATTCTCAACTCTCTTCCTTTCCCCAGATTTTAGGTTGGCTTCTCTTTGCACTTTTCCAGGAGGGAACAGAAACTCAGGGTGCACTCTAGCAGAAGCAATGTCTGGAGGAAGATAAACCTTGTTGTTGGCATGGGTGAAAACATCTTGATGATAATCATAGAATAGTTTGGGTTGGAAGGGACCTTAAAAATCATCGAGTCCCAATCCCCCTGCCATAGGCAGGGACATCTCCCACTAGATCAGGCTGCTCAGTGCCTTGTCCAGCCTGGAATATAATAATATATTGTATAATCTTATATAATAATATATATGTTAATAATATAATAATAATAATAACTCTTGAATGATCTCTATAATTAATTTTTTTTCCATTAATTACTTCTGATGGTTGTTCACATCAAAATTAAACTCATTGTAATGCCTAGCTCCCCCTTAAGTCAACAATGAGGTTTTGTCCCCAGCAGGGAGAGGACAACTGGGCTTGTTGCAAACCATGTAGGGTAAGTGGTGGAAGCCATTCAGTCTGTGTATGAACAACACCTCTGAACCCGTTCCCCTTGGGCACAAGATTATGGGTTGTGTGGGTCCTTGTGAGAAATCCTTATTGGGGCAACGTCTGCTTTGCACAAGGCAAGTACAACTTCTCACCTTTCTCAGGTTTACATGAGTAAAAGCAGTTGGCTGGCTGACAGCTGTGCTTTTCAGAGGGAGCCTCTGTCACAGTAAAGCACAAAGTTTCTATACAAAGAGTTAGGACCTCACAATTATGGCTTTAACTGTTTGTCTTCCCTTCTGGGTCTGACAGCTCTTAACCAAACAACAGGACTTTCATACAATCAGGACTCCCAGGCACTCCCAGGCACTAACATCAACACTATTAAAAAAAAAATTAAAAATAATTAATCACACCAACTATAACAACAACTTTCCCTCACCCTGTGCTCATTGTATCAACCAAAACCATTGCTCATTTGCTGACCTGCACTCCAGGAGCAATATTGAATACTTGAGATGTTGTACTCTTCCTCCAGCTCTACCTTAATATCTGTCTTGTAGCAAAAATGCCCTCCAACACATGCCACAGAAGGCCCTGCTTGGGTTTTAAGATTGTGATAGTTAGAGCAGAAAGCTCATTCAATTATTTTGGGGCATTTATCATCTCTCTGGGAGTAGTTATGGAGTTTGCAGGTTGCAGGTTTTTTGCACTTTTTATAGTAGCTGCATTATTTTTGCAGAAATTAAAGTGCCTATAAGCATGTGAACAAAAAAATACCCAAAAGAAGAAGCTATTAAAATTCATTCAGGCTTGTTCCTCTCTCCAGTTATTTCAATTAGTGCCCAATAGCTAAGCTGTTCCCTTTTAATTTTGCCTTGCACATCTTTTCTTTCAAACACTTGTCTTGGTGGAAGTTCAACAGTGTTTTCCCTCCTTGGAGAAAGAAACTTCAAAAAATTCCTGGCTCAGTGTTTCCCAGTTATTTATTTTGAACCAGGTATTGCTGCCATGATGCACATTTTTCCACACCTCCCATTAGACCAGGTTTCTCAATGTCTCATCCAGCCTGGCCTTAAACATTTTCAGGGAGGGGGCATCCACAACCTCTCTGGGCAACCTGTTCCAGTGTCTCACCATCCTCAGAGGAAAGAACTTCCTTCTTACATCCAGCCTAAATCTACCCTCTCCCAACTTGCATCCATTACTCCTAGTTCTGCCATCCTGTTTCCTATTAAAAAGTCCTACCCCAGCCTTTCTGTAGCCCCCTTCAGGTACTGAGAAGCTACTATGAGCCTTCTGAGCCTTCTCTTCTCCAGCCCCAACTCCTTCAGCCTGTCTTCATAAGGCAGTTGCTCCAACCCTTTGATCAACTTCGAGGCCCTCCTCTGGACCTGCTCCAACAGCTCAATGTCCTTCTTACGTTGAGGGCTCCACAGCTCAATGTCCTTCTTATGTTGTGGGCTCAGAATATCTACCCAGGATCCAAATCTGATTTTGCCAGTCTTCATGTTCGCTATGATTGAGTAGCGTGACATTTTGCAGTGTGGATCCTGATGCATTTTACATTCCTAAAGGGTTATTTTACTAATGCTCACATAAGTGCTCGGTCCTTGAATGCACTGATCTGATCCTTCCATCCACAAGGGGGAATGGAAAGGACTGTGGTCACATAGGCATTCCACGAGATAATCCACGAGCTCAGGTCATGCTCCTTAAACAATTTAACCCATCACATTTTTTTCCAGGCTGGCTTCTCCCCAAAACCCAACAGCAAGGTCAGAATAGCTCTCACCCTGCCACAGGGGAGTTACAAACAAGGGAGTGGAGCAGGCAGAGGATAGGACGGTGATGCGGCCAAGTGTGGTCATCTTCAGCTGCCATGAGATCACACCTGAGAAGCATTTACTGCCAGGATCCAAGCAGCTGCAGTTGGGCAAAGGAAGAGAGGGGGGGTCCTGTTTGTGCCACTCATGACCCAACTTAGCAGGATAGAAAACAAGCGCTTGACCTTTCCCAACATCATGTGAAGGAAATACTCCATATGACATGTCTCCAGTATTATCTACCAGTCACAGGTGCATGGGAGTCCTGCCCCAGCCTTTCTGTAGCCCCCTTCAGGTATTGAGAAGCTACTATGAGGTCCCCCCTGAGCCTTCTCTTCACCAGGCTGAACAACCCCAACTCCTTCAGCTCGTGCTCAGAAGGGAGGTGCTTCAACCCTCTCATCATCTTCACGACCCTCCTATGGACCTGCTCCAACAGCTCAATGTCCTTCTCATGTTGAGGGCTCTAGAACTGGACCTCAACTCCAGTTGGAGTCTCCAGCTTAAATCTACCCTTTCCCAGTTTGCACCCATTACTCCTAGTCCTGCCATCCTGGACCCTATTAATATGTCTAATCTAAATCTCTTCCAGTTTGAAGCCATCGCTCCTCATCCTCTCACTACATGGCCTTGTGAAAAGTCCCTCTGCGGCATATAGATTAGCCAAAAATAACAAGCTTTAGAAATTAAATAGAGGCAGAGACCATACACCACGCACCAAGAAGATGCTGCTTCCTTCCCAAAATGATGCCAGCCTCTCAAGTCCCTCTGCTGAAAGTGTCTGAAAAAAGTGAGGTCTGGGGAGATGACTCTCCATATCAGAATCCTTAGAGAAAGTAGCAAATGGGGGAATAAATATCTAATACAAGTGTGCAATTTCAACTGAGCTCTGGTGAGAGAGGTTGTGGTTTGTTTACCCCTCCCTGGTGGTGTTTAAGGCCAGGCTGGATGAGGCATTAAGCAACCTGGTCTAGCAGGGGTTGTCCCTGCCCATGACAGGGGCGTTGGAACTAGATGATCTTTAAGGAACCTTCCAACCCAAACCATTCTAAAGAACAGCACCTTCCAACACAGCTCAGCCCATCTAAAACCACTTGGAAGGCTCAGTTACCATCTTTTCCTCTCCCAACCCCCCAGCACCTTTCCAGCTCAGGTAGCACTGAATAATTCTCCCTTTAGTCTCATCTCTATGACTTGGGAATTGAAGAGGAAGCCACAGCACACTGCTAGATCTTAAACTTGGCGCTCAGTTTGTCATGAGGCCATTTCTCACCCCCCCTTCCCCTGCCCCTAAATCAGCTTCTGAAGAGAACAATGCTGCTGGTTTGTGTCCACAACAGATTTATTCCTTCCTCCTCCTCTGAGCAGCTCGCGCCGCCTGCACCTTCAAGGAGCAGCAGCAGCTCCAAGAGAATGGTTCCTTCTGCTTGCTGAGAATAAAAGGCTGCCCTCCATAATCAGGATATTGTTCTCCCTAAATGGACCCAGACTCTGTAAACACACTCCTCTGCACGGTGCAGGGAGGGCACACACCGCCTGTGTGTGTGTGTGTGTACACGTACAAGCAGGGAATGTGGCTTGTTCTGAAAAAAAAAAAAAAAGCCCCAGTAAATTATGTTAATTCATTTCCTCTGCCTAAACAGAGGTAATAAACTTCGGGAAAGGAGGAGGGAAAAAAGCAAACAAGAGTCAATTACAAAAAGGTGAGGGGGAGAGGTAACCAAATAACTCCAACAAATGTTTCCTCTGGGAAAGGACGTTCACACTACACAGCTATGATGGGATCCATGCAGCCCCCCTCTCTCAGTCCTGCTGGAGGTGTGTGACTGTAACAATGTCATTCTTTTAGAACCTTTCAGCCTGTTTTCATGAGGGAGGTTTGGGGAGCTGGGAAATAAGCCCTTACTTGGTGCCCTGATGGATGGCAAATACATCCCTGCAGGCTTTGCTCCACATGTGATGTGAATGCTCCAGTGACTGAAGCCAATGCAGATAGTCAGAGCCTATTCCTAATTTTCTAACAGGAAAATAATTTCACTAAGCAAGTTACCGTGCTTTGACTCCAAACCCCGATTAGCACAGTTTGAAAACAGGGCAGCATACTGTTCTGGGAATTAACTTGCTTGACCCCTGGTCTATAGTGGCACTCAAAATAATCTGCGAGTCAGATGAAGCTGAAAAACTCTTGGAAGACCACACTGAAAGAATTTACTGGATTTATTGGATTTTCTAGGATAAAAGAAAAATAAGCCTCAACCTCCACTTAGCTAGTCTGTGGTCTTTAGAAAGACAAGCTTTTTCTCTTGACAGTATGTAGAAGAGGAACGCTGCCTACTCTGCTTATTGGATCTCTATATTTTTTTTCCATTCACTAGAAACTCACAACAACATACAGATCCATTGCTGTGACTGTTTTTGAGCAGCACCTTGCTGTTCTCTTCTTTGGGGTCAGTCCTAAAACATGAAGAGAAGGGGCAGATTCTTATCCCTATGAATCTACAATCCTCTTCCCAACTGGAGTGCTCATGAGAAGACTCCTAAAACTGAACTTCAAATTCAATATCCTGGAGCTACTTTATCAGATGCAAAGAAGGACTGGTCTGGTGTTTCCAATGAACTTTTAGCATCAGGATTAATCCTGTAGAAAGCACTGTCACAAAATGCTGCTTGAAATCCTCCAAAAATTCAGGCCTACCTCTGTTGGAACAGAGAGGGAATGAGGAACAGCATTCTGCCCAAGTGATCCCTGCAGATCTGGATAAAACACAGACTCGTCCCAGCCTTAAGGTTTCTCCCCTGAGCCTCCACAGCTTCTTTGTGTCTCTTTGTGTTCCAGAAACAATAGATGTGGGCTAAGAGCAGTGGCAAACGTTTTCAGGTAACAAATCCAGCAATTAGTAATCAACTGTCCAAAGCCTGTTTCCCTGCATATGCAAATATCTCCCTAATAGGTTTACAATTCCTTGTCAATCAAACCTGTCAAGGAAAAGTAAACACTTGTCCCAGCCATGATTAAGTTGAAAGCTCCACTCTCATTAGCCCTTAACAAAGTTAGTCTCAGCAATACTGCATTTCTGATTGGTTACAAACACCAAGAGGAGGAAAGATACCCATCAGCTCTGATCTGTTAATCTGGTTTTATATTAACCCCAGCAAATCACGATGAACCTTCCTGGGGCTTGATGCCACACTGCAGAGAACCAAAACACAACCTGGTCTTACAAAAAGCCCCAGTTTCGGCTCTCTGGGAGGATTAGAATTTTAAATCATAGAATAGTTCAGGTTGGAAGGGACCTTAAACATCATCAAGCTCCAACCCCCCTGCCATAGGCAGGGACACCTCCCACTACATCAGGCTGCTCAGTGTCTTGACCAGCCTGGCCTTAAACACCTCCAGAGAGAGGGCATCCACAACCTCTCTGGGCAACCTCTTCCATTGTTTCACTACCCTCACCCTAAAGAATTTCTTTCTTATGTGTAGCTTTAATCTACCCCCTTCCAATTTACAAACATTATTTCTTGTCCTCCCATCACACATCTTATTAAAAAGTCATACCCCTGCCTTTCTATGCCCAACAGCTACTCAACCCCAAGTTACTGAAACTAAAGGGGCTATCACCTTTGAAATGGAGAGAAACCCTGAATATTAAAATATTAAATGACTTAGCAGAGCATAGAGCCTGATCACTGCAAGCTAGTGGAGGTTGGAATTCTCCCAGTTGCCCACTTCCAACAGCCAAAAAAATACACTAAACACATCCTAATGTTACTTGTCTGTCCAGAGAGATGCAGATTGCCACCAAAATGTTGTGCTAATTTGCAGCAGAACACAAAAGATTTTGATCCACCTAGAAGAAAAGCAAGATGCATCACAGTATCCTCTATCAAAGGGGCATCTGCATTCTGAAGGAGTCTCAGCAACCAGTTTTACACCAGCTGGTTGATGCCAAACAAGCATTCCTCCTTCCACACAGAACCTGTAGGATTCCTGTGGAGGTATCCTATAACGTCCACAGGTTTACTCTGTTACTCATTAACCCTTCCATCCTTGACATGCAGTTCATAAACCTATGACTCTCTGACACTTGTCATTGCTTAACCAGTGTTAACAGATCAGTTGAGGGGAGAACAACCACTGAGAGAAACAGCTTCCTCAATTACTTCGGCTTAGATCTATTAGTCAAGAAGAAAAAGCAGGAGAAGAAACCACAGTGCTCTAGCTTCTGCTGCAGCCTAACTCCAGTAGTTTTGCTTGCTCAGCTTTGGGAGGCTGGTGGGGCTGAGTTCCTTCTCCTTCCTTTGGAGCTCATTCAGCTTTATTCCATTCACTTCTGTGCAGATAAATGAAGATTTAAATATAGACAAGGCAATTGGTGAGACACTGGAACAGGTTTCTCAGAGAGGATGTGGATGCCCCCTCCCTGGAGGTGTTTAAGGCCAGGCTGGATGAGGCACTGAGCAATCTGATCTAGTGGGAGGTGTCCCTGCCTGTGGAAGGGGGGTTGGAACTACATGGTCTTTAAGGCACTTTCCAATCTAAACTATTCTGATTCTATAGTAAAATACTAGCTGCTACAATGAACACTCTTATTTCACAACAGAAAGCTTCTAATCAGAGTCACAGAGTGGTAAAAAGCCAATTAAACATCACCCCTCTGCCTAATGATGTGGGGGCACATGGGAGGACACGGGTGAAAAGAGAGATACAGCAGAGGTTTGGGAAAGCTGCATCCCAGCATCCTCTTCAGAGCACACAGGCTGCCCACTCGCCCAAGGCAGCTCTAATCCAGCCTAAATTTTCTCTTGGAGGTTGGCTAATGCTTACATTTCCCTCCACATCCTCCTCCTACAGCTTCTTCCCTGCCCCAAATACCTTGTTCCGGGCAGAGCCAGTACACTCACAATTCCCATGAAGAGTCTGTATGATGTCAGTACCAAACCCTTACACTTGCCAGTTCACAGGGTATGTATGAGCAAACCCATGAAGAATATGAATTTTTTTTTAAATGCCTTTGCACAAATTAAGTCCATAAGTTTGCATTTGTCTGATGGGGTTTTATCTAACATGCACAAATACTGATAGCTTCCAAAATACCCACCCAAAGTCAGCACCATCCAAGCAGCATCTGAGGTATGACACCTCTTGCTTTTCTCTCTTCTCAGTCACTTGACAGAATACCCAAGATTCTGCAGACCTTCCTTGAAACAAATTTACCAGACATGAGGAGAAATGAAGATGATGAGAGGGCTGGAGCACCTCCTTTATGAGGACAGGCTGAAGGAGTTGGGGTTGGAGAAGAGAAGGCTCAGGGGGAATGTCACTGTGAATTATAAATACTTGAAGGGGACCTACAGAAAGGCAGGGGTAAGACTTTTCAATAGGATATGTAATGGGAGGACTAGAAATAATGGATGTAAATTGGAAGAGGGAAGATTCAGGCTAGATAGAAGAAAGGAGTTCTTTAGGGTGAAGGTAGTGAGAGACCGGAACAGGTTGCCCAGAGAGGTAGTGGATGCCCTTTCTCTGTAGGGGTTTAAGGCCAGGCTGGACAAGGCATTGAGCAACCTGATCTAGTGGGATGTGTCCCTGCCTATGGCAGGGGGGTTGGAACTAGATGATCTTTAAGGTCCTTTCCAACCCAAACCATTCTAGAGAGGCTGAGAACAGAGAGACAGCAATCCCGAGAAACATTAACCTGCTCTGAGAAGCCTCTGTTCCCAATTTACATTTTTCTTCCCTTGGCAAGGCTCAAAATGAAGTTTGAACACTTAATGGAAGAAGTAGCCTGGAGTAATTGGCTGGATTTCTTACTGAAAATTGGAGTGAAATAAAAATGTTAGGTTATTCACAGAACTGCTGGATACTGTGTTTCTCCTACAGTACAATGGGGAGACTGTGTAATGAGGGCAGCCAACCAAACTCTACGCAGCCCATGTTTATTTGACTCAGAAGGGGAAAAAAAACCCAAAAAAAACCAACCCAGAATAAAATAATAAAATCATAGATGTGAATGGATTCAGCAGTAAATGGCATGTATTAAGTTATGAAATAACACTCAGGCCAGCCTGCAGCCTCTTTACATCAGGCAACACCCCCTGAGGAAGTGCACCCTTTTCTTTGGGGATGAAATCCCTCTATGGCAACACCAAGATAAAGCAATGAATTGCCATATTTTCTCCAGCCACCAGCCAGAGCTTGCAGTGGGTAGAATCATAGAATAGCTTGGGTTGGAAGGGACCTTAAAGATCATCTAGTTCCAACCCCCCTGCCATAGGTAGGGACACCTCCCACTAGATCAGATTGGTCAGTGCCTTGTCCAGCCTGGCCTTAAACACCTCCAGACAGGGGGCAACATCGAACCCAACCTGTCTGGTTGAGCAGGTGAATGGCAGGATCCGAAACATCAGGCTCAGCCCACATCTCCTCTGCTGCCTTGTGTGTGACAGATCCATGTGGTGAGTGACACCACAAAATAATCCGTGTAAGTCATCCTTCAGAGATGGATCCCAAACCCATGGGAGTGAGTGGGAGTCACAGCACCAGCACTCACAGCCTCCTAATCAGGTCCCAACCTGTTAGAACCAGCATGGGCTGCATCTGCATATCTTGCACTAAACCAGGGCAGCGGGATCAGATTATTCAAGATTACTTTTGGAAGTATTTTTCTTTTACATTAATATTATAGCTGTGATGAATGCTTTCAACAGGCAGTAGTCTTTGCAACCTCAACAATCACGATGGATTTACTAATTAAAAAAATAGTCCCCCAAAATATTCCATTTTTGTGCAAAAGATTAGGATAGGTCAATACAGCTAGATCTGTACACAGGCATTGCTATTAGAGAAAACCCCAAGTCAAGATTGATTATGGAGAACAAGAAAATGAGCCAAAATCCAAATGAAACTTTCAAAACTAGATCAAACACATTCCAGCTTGAGCAGCCCACCAGAAAACATGGGAAGGAGGGGTCAGCTGAAAGACAAACTTCTAGAAACAAGACAAAATGAGCAGGTTAATGGAAGAAATAGGAGAAAGGAGCACTGCCACCAACTCCTGTAATGCTGGGATACATTTGCTCAGACCCTTCCAACAGAAGGGGTTGTGTCCTCCTCCCAGACACAAGTAGGAATTTCTCATCTCAGAAAGACTCCCTGGTTCTGCTCCCACTGAATAAAGCTATGACTAAAGGTGGTTGTTTGCTGGTTTTTCTTAGATTCAAACTAAGGCATGAGAGGATTTCTACCTTATTATTTTCCCTTCTTGGTGGAAATATTTCTCTCTTCTAATAGTTAATCCAAAAGCTGCACAGCCAGATAGTGACCATCTCTACTGCATTTCATGCTATTCCCTAATGAGTATTCTGCACCCAGGTGTACCAGTGTCTCCTGTGACAAGACATTTGCTCAAAAAGGTGATATTATCAGACAGGTCATTGGGAAACATCAGTTTTATCAGCCAATTCTTAGCAGATGACAAATTTCAGTTAGTAAACTCATAGCAGTGGTCCCAAACCATGAAAAGCAGGTCCCTACTTGCTAGCAGGTCCCTACTTCGTGTCCTCCTCCCCCAAAAGAACCATTTTTCTCTAATTTCTGGAGCACCATCTCATGGCGCATGAAAGTTTCTGCTGTGGCTAAAACTTTGGAGTCTAGCCCTGACAATGTGCAAGTTCATCACCAAAAAGATGGATTTTCATTTGCTGCTTCAGTCTTTTAATGAAGGTCAAAGAAACATACAAACTTGTAAAATAAAATGAAGTCATAAGAACTTTAAGGAAAATTTAAATGTGTTGGAGCAATTTGTTGAGTTTTGCAATATTCCTAATTTGTAAAAAATAATAATAATAATAATAATAAACTTAACCCTAATTTTCCAGTATGATGCACAGTTTAAACTCAGCCACAACTTAAAGCAGCCAACAGCCTCAGAAGAAGGGAGGAACCGGGGTTTCAAAAAAATAACCAGGATTTTCTTAGATCGTCATGTTAGCTTTAGGTAGAAAGTCATGCTGAGAGATTATTCATCAGCGAGTTCCCCAAGAGCATGATCCAAAAAATGCCTCAAACTTAAGCAGAAGACATACAGAGACTTCCACAAAACCCCAAATCAAGCTGTTGGATGCAAACATGCTTCTCTTTCACAAGTGAGAAATTACCCAATCATTACATCTGGTGACAATCATTCAAGGAGAATGAGTAAAACACAAGTCAACAATAATCTCTTATATTATTGTACTTTTCCACTTTTACTACTGTTCACCTCTATAAACTCTAAAGTAACAGAATGGCAAATACATTCACCAGAATTTAAAACTCATTTGTTGAGAATAATTAAAAAAAACCTTCTAGAGTTCCATTCCCTGTTCTCCAATATTCAGAGGAACAAAAAATTGCACATAACATAATCTGTGCATGAAACTGCTGAAGTCTGAGGTGGGCCCATCAGCAAACTCCCTACAAAGAGTCCATCAACCAGATTTGCAAGACAAGTGTGGCACAGGGAAGTGCCAGAGGAGAAAGTAATTAAGGTCCTGCTCTTCCCATTCCCTACACAATTAAACCAACATCCAAACTAATTAGCTTCCAGAAGAATATCAGTTTACTGACCAAACTGCTCTGACCAAAAAAGACTTATAAAGGTACCTTGTGAAGTCTGGCTTAAGCTACAGGACCGAGCCAGGCACATCCCAGTGTTACCATATACGGTCACCAAGGCGAATATGATGGCAACTTGACAGATTTGGAACAAATACCACGTTGTGTGTCACTGATATAACATGGGGCAGGAAAATATCAGATTGTATTACCTGTATCCGACCGGAGGTGTGGAGTGGTAGGAGCTACATTGCTCCAGAACATAGTCACTGGAGGTTAGCGACCCAACATGGCATTTGTCCCCGCAGATGAGGGCCAGGGCGGGACACTGAGGACTTTTATGCCCAGTATAGGAGAGCTTGGAGAGGATAGGAATGGAGTGACATGAAGGACAAGCCACCAGAGATGCGTTATTATCCCAGGTTTGGGGCTGACACAATCCAGGATAGCTGGCATCCAGGCTGAAGCTGCTGCCCTACACTCTGGCTGTCAGTCAGAAAGTGAAGTCCTTCTCAGAAAACCACAGCACGCAGGATTTGTTCCCAAAGAGAGAGGACTTTCCACACACAAAAGTTCTTGTGCTCACCCATGAGAGAAAGAAAGGGTTTGGATATTTACCAAAATAGTTCCTGGGGAAGACTTTTTTGGTGCAGGAGATCCTTAATCTGGACTAAAACTCGCCACTGGAGGAGTTATTCCAGATTAAGTTTTCTGAAAGGACTATTCCAATGCATTTGCAGGTGTAGGTTTGCCCTTAGCCAAAGTCTTTAAATTTCAACCCCAAAAGCATTGGTTCAAATTTAACAAGAGCTGTTTCATCCTCTATCCCTCTAGACACAGCAAGCTCTGCACTTGGGCCTTTAAAATTGGACCTGTCCTCTGCTTCATGTGGATACTTTCAAAGTCCTGCCTCTTTCTTAAGAGTTCATCTTGGTTTCCTAGATTATCCCCTTTTCTACAGCATTTTGTACACTGGCAATGTGACTCGCTGGTCACAAGAAGGGACAGAGCCAGCGGGCACAGCTCCAAACCTGGACAAATGCCCCGTCGTTTACTGGAGTGGGAGTAAAAATAAAAAAATAAAAAAAAAAAAAAGAAGAAGTTGCCACATCAGCCCAATCAGCCACCCCTGCGGAGCCCTTTGCCTTAAAAGGCATCACCTAAATCAAGATGTAAAAATAATACAAGGTAACATTTAATGCAAGATTGCAGCTGAGCGCTCAACTGTCAGGAAATATCAGAGCCCGGGCGCGTGGGCAATTTAACTCTGCCCCCCTGTGCTCATGCACCACAGGCATGGCACAAACAACCAGCCTGCCCCAAATTAATACCCTAATTCCACTATAAACCACTTTTGCCTGATATGAGTAGAAGAGAAGGAGCAGCACTTTAACAGAGAGCCCCCGTCCTCACTTGATGGCAAGGCAGCAAGCACCTCCTCAACTCCTGATGCCTCAGATTAGGAGGTGTTGGCACATTTTCAGCCCCACACGTCTAAATTGCAATCAAGATGCAGATATTAAACACTGTTTGGGCAAAACAAAGAGCCCTTCTTCCTCCAGAGTAAAAGCCTCGCCACCTCAGCCTGAGGTTTGGCCAAAGGAGTGTCTGTAAAACCCAAGAGACTGAAACAGGTAACATTTATACATCTCCAGCAGCCAAATGAGACACTCGGAAAAAATCCAGGGGTACATTCACAACGGGGCAGTTTTCTCAGCATCTGAAATTATTCCAGGGCAAACATCTAATAATTGGGGGCATTCGACAGCACAAAATAAGGGTGGACACAGCAGCGAGCATCTCACCTCTGCTCCCGGGTAAGTTTGATCTCTCATCTGTATCCTCCACTATCAAGAACACACTTAACCTCAAAAGGAGCACAGCAGTATTAAAATGTTAGGGGGTTTTCTATTCTTTTTATTATTATTTTTACAGTAATTACACCTTTTTCTTGTTCACTTCCCTCTCCCTCGATATCAGCACATGATCGAATGACTTTTTTCTTTGGCCTTGGTTTGTAAACTCTACTTCTTCTAAATAACCAGGACCATCTCTCCATCTGCTCACAGGATAGATTTTTTCCTGCTCTGAAAATCAAATAACCCAATTCCCAATATGACCCTATCAAAGCTCCATTAAAAAGTCCTTTCCATAGGAAAAAAAGACCATGACTTGAAATTTTCTGTTAATTTTCTGTTGCTTCTTCACCCGACAACTCCACAGCACTTAATTTTCCAGGGGCAATAAAAGACTACAAGCAAGACAAGTGCAAAACAAATTCAACCAGGGTCAGCCACTAAAGGGGCCAATATGCAGCTCACAAGAGGGACAAAAATCTTTTTGTCTTCTCCTGCCCACTTCAGATCTTTCCCAAACTCCACCAACAACTTCTCAGAGGGTCCATTGCAATAATATACATCCATTAGGTCATCTTAATGCGCACACCACTGCCCATTGCCTACAGCTTAGACTGAGTCCTCATTGTAAACTTTGCCTGGAATTCAGACTTGAAGGACTTAGAGCCTATAGACTGTTTTCTTTTGCATTCAGCTTCCAGCCAAATCATTTTATAGTGCTTTTGCCTCCATAAAATATTTGCTTGGGAACCAGTGCCAAGATGGGGAGGGGAAATAAAGCAATACACTAACAAAACTTTGGGTTTTTAGAGTAACGTGCCCCTTTTCCTTTCCACCTTCACCCTCAAGATATATTTTGGGCGAGTTATGGGCCCAAGCACAGGGCAAGTTTAAACTTCTTCATGCACAACTCCACGGCACTGGGTGATTTAAAGTTCTCTCAAGGATTCATGCTACTACGATACCGCTGGGAACTGCAGCTGGAACAATCTGCATCCTAAAGCCATACTCCCATTCTCCTGGAACAATGCAGCCCCTCCTTTGTGACCAGAGCCCGGGCAGCTGAAAGCACAGATTCTCATTAAGGCTTTGTAGGGACAGCACCCACCAAAGTACGACAAGGGAGGGAGAAGAGGAAAAGCCGCCGCTCCTTCCACTCTGATCCCAAAGCTTTGCTTAAAGCATCTTCCCATGAAGAAACTTCTCCTTTTTTCCCACCTCCCTCATCTCTCCCAAGTCCACCTATTTCACCTTGCCTCTCGTAGGGGCAACCTGTTTATTGAAATCTGACCGACTGCTGGAGCCCCAGCATTAAAATACACTCTTGCTGTTGGGAACTGTCATTTGTCTGTCACCGGGGAAGTTAATGGATGTGTTTGTTTAGTTTGCTAGTGGGAATATACGCCACAGAGAGACCAGGGGGATTACAGGAGGGGAGAGGTATTTCTGATCCACAGAGGAATGCAGTTGCTTCTCTTTAAAATTGTCTGTGTGTTGGGTTTTTTTTTTAACACACAGCATGAGAAAAGCCCCTGGAAATTCACCTGCACCTGCAAGAACCTGGAGTGTCACCGCGCTCCATCCAAACCGGCGGCCCCGAAACACACGGCAGGTAAGGAGGCACCACACGTGGGCTGCACAACCCTACACAGCAGACAAGCAACATGCAGGGGATGACCCCCCCCTTCTCCCCTTTATGGGGTCCCTCTGAGAGCACCGTGGGTGTTTCCCAGCGGAGCAGAGGGAAGGGTGAGAGTCACCGAGCACTCGCAGCGATCACCATCTCCTTACCTCTCGCCGAGTCGGAAAATGCAATGATCCCAAGCAAAAGGAGGGCAAGCTGCAATTCCATTTTTGAAAACCAGATCCCTCCGTATGGTACGGGGCTACCGTCCTCCTCTTAGACCTGGAGGCAGGAAAGGGGAGAGCATATTAATTCCTGGGGAAAGCCCAAGCAAGCCGCAACTTTCGCAGAGTTTTAAAAACCTCCTGCCAAGACGTAAGAGCAGGAACAGCAAATGAAAAAGCAACAACGTCTTTGCAATCCACTCCTCGGCGCTGAGAGAGAAAAACTTTGCCCTCCTCTCTCTCTCTCTGCTTCGAGTCTGATAGAAATCAAGGACCCACCGAGACAAGCAAACTCCTCTAAGTTTACAGTTAATGCATAATTCTCCGGTATCCTGTACAGAACAAGTATGGAAGGCAAACACACAAAAAAAGAAAAACCAAAAAAAAACCCCTAGCAAGTGGCCATAAAACAAGATTTCAGGTTAACAATTTGCGGAGCGACTTGGGAAAGAGGGGGAGGAGGAGGAGGAATGTTACCTCTCTCCCATCAGCAGCTCAGAAAACTTTGTGTTGCTGCTTCAGTGCCCCTCGGACAAGCTCCATTCAGGGTTTGCGCCACCGTCCAGTCTGAAACTTCTCGGAATAACACTGATTTTTCCCTTTTCTTCCCCTCCTCTTCCCCTCCAAGCCCCACTTGTTCCCCTGTTCCTCTTCAGAGGTTCGTCCCAAAGCGAAACCGCACTTAATTACCCTGATTCCTCAAGATGCCTCCGCCGCGATAGGCAAAGCCGGGCTAGATCAGGTTTACGTTAATTACACCCTGTTCTCCCTCCTCCTAAAAAAAAAAAATAAAAAAACACCAAAAAACTCTCACTCTCTAAACACTGTCTGAAATTCCTCACCCTTGTAAACTCCCCGCTTGAAACGCTCCGTGCCCCCGGGACACACAACAACAAGCCGCGCACAGCATCCAGCAAAGCAAATAAGGAGGCTTTGCCATTAGCTTCCCAATTTGCAGCGGGGAGCTGGGAGGGAGAGAGGGAGGGAGGGAAGAAGGAGAGGAGGGGAAGGAAAGGAGGGGAGGGGAGAGGGCGGGCGGCCGACGAGGGGCCGGCCAGGCGGAGGGGGCTCCCCCCCTCTGTCGGGGGCTCCCCCTCCCCTCCCCACACCAGGGCAGGACCCAGCGCAGCTCAGCCCCGCGGCGGCCGGTAACGGGATATTGGCAACCGGGAATTGGGGTCGGGAACCTGGAAAGGGGTGGCGAGGCCGGGGGGGGGACGCACACCACCACGACGACACCCAGCGCGATGCCACCACCTTTGGTACTCACCCCCCTTCCCCACCTCCTCATCCCCTTCTGCCTCGAAGGGGTGACTCCCAGCAGTGGGTTAGTGTCATCTTGACACAGCGGGGGGTCTCCCGGGAGGGGGGGCACTTACCTTGGGTGCTGCCGGGGCTCTAGCACCGTGCGCTGGCGCCCATCCCCGCCGCCTCGTGCCCTCCGCGGCCGCGGCGCCCGGCGGGGCGCTCCGCCGCCGGCCTCTACCTCATCCTCCCGCTTTGCCGATGGGGGAGTGGGGGCTGTTTAGGGGGTTCCCTCCCCACTGAGCGACTCTCCTCCTTTTTACCACCGCCTTTTTACCCCCCCCCCCCAACTTGGCTCCAGGCAGGATTTTTTT
>VZTY01003837.1:47544-62800 GCA_013400935.1 Turnix velox
GGGGAACGGGGACCTGACAGATCGGCCGGGGCTCCGCAGCCAGGCGCGGGATGCTCGGTGATGCCGTCCCGCGGCTCGCACAGCGGGAATCCCGTTTAAGGAACGCGAAAGGAAGGCTGAGGAAGGGGAGAGGAGAGGAGTGAGTAGCGGGGGGGGGAGAAATGGGGCGAGAGAAACAAGCGATAAAGCAACTTTCCCTGCAGGGCTTTGTGGCTGTGGGGGCAGAGCCGGCGAGGAGGGAGGGAGGGCGGTGCGGTGCCGCCCCGCTCCAAACTTCGCACCAATCCCCGGGAGCTCCCGCCTTCCCAGACGGCCCGCTCCGCGCCGCCGCTCCCCTTAACCCTTTGCGGAAGCGGCGGAGGGAAGAGGATGGACGAGTATCGCTGTTCCGTGCGGTGCCTTGTCCCGTTGTCGCCTCTGCCCGCTTTGCGCCCCTCAGGGGTGGAGCCCCGGAGAGCTTTAGGGTTGTCTCCTTCCCCCGCCGCCTGCTCTATCTGTAACATCGCAGCGGTGCCTGCGCTGCGTTCCCAGAGAAGGCCACGAAGATGGTCAAAGGGCTGAAGCAACTGCCTTATGAGACAGGCTGAAGGAGTTGGGGTTGTTCAGCTTGGAGAAGAGAAGGCTCAGGGGGGATCTCATAGTAGCTTATCAATACCTGATGGGGGACTACAGAAAGACTGGGGTAGGACTTTTTAATAGGATATGTGATGGAAGGACTAGAAATAATGGATGTAAATTGGAAGAGGGGAGATTCAGGCTAGATATAAGAGAGAAATTCTTTATAGTGAGGGTAGTGAAACATTGGAAGAGGTTGCCCAGAGAGGTTGTGGATGCCCCTCAAACTCTGGAGGTGTTTAAGGCCAGGCTGGACAAGGCACTGAGCAGCCTGATGTAGTGGGAGGCGTCCCGGTCTATGGCAGTTTGGTTGGAACTAGGTGAACTTTAAGGTCCCTGCCAACCCAAACTATTCTATCCCTCAGAGCGTCTCTCCCTCCATGCAGTGGCTGAAGCTCAGTATTCCCCTACAGCCCCCCTTTACCCCCTCCAGCCCAACCCTGCCAAACCACCACTCTTTTCAAGGCAATCACCCCATTATTGGAAACCCAGCATGGAGGCAGTGAGGGAAAGATTGGGGGGTTTTGATCTCTGTGCTTGGATGTGAGCTGTGCCAGAAAGAGACTGGACTGAGCTAAGCTAAACCAACTGGACAATAAACTGTTCCTTAGATTAACTGTTACAATTATTTATTATTTACTTTCCAACAGGACTCAGCTGATGCATCCGCTCTCACAGCAAATTACTCTCAGTCTAGGATGAAAATCGACCTGGCAGAATTCACCAAATAAACCAAACAAATGACAAGAAAGAAAAGCTGCTTCAAAAAAACCCTGTACTTTTATATCTAGAGAGAAACATTGGTACTGTTGATGTTATTGTTTATCAGCTTTGATATCCTCCATCATGAAGGAAAATGAAGCTGTCTCAATTCAATGTGACAGGCACCAGGAGAAACCCTAAATCCAAGCCAAGGATTCGTTTGAGCATCCATTTTATCTATTTTGTTAGGATTATGAAGTCACACTCTCTATTATCATTATGAATAAATATTTTTACTTAGTGATTCCTGACAGCATTAAATCTTTATACACAAAATCATTGGTGAAAAACATTCAAGACTAAACATACAAACCCCCGTGAACCCGAAACGAAGTGGCTGAGTATTGTTTTTATATTTTACATATTTATATCATCATTTTTATTATTAAAGCTCACTCATCTGAGAAATCACAGATGGACTGCTCTTCCTATGAGGCAATAACTTCAGCTTCACTGACTTCAAAGACAGTGTTGACTGAGGCAAACCTTCAGGACTTGACCTACATGGTCATGTTCATGCCATGGATTCTGATTAAATCACTCCAACTTGTACCAGAATGGGAGCTCAGCCACACATTACTTCTCAAGGAATGATGTATAAAACACCTCCTTGTGACATTTCTGGGCCATTTCACCACAAAGAAGTCAAGGTTTTTGTTCCAAGGACATCACCATCCAGATGATACAGACACAAAACTATTTACATGACCTTCTGTTCCTGTGCAGTCTGAGTTCCAAAGTAGACTCAGTTCTGTGCTCAGATGTGGGATGCAAGCTTGTCATGAGTGGGTTTCTCACCAGGACAGAGGGACATGTCTGAAGAGCTCTGACTCTTCATCTTGTTTTTTCTCAGTCCTGCACCCAGACTGAAGCACGATTCCAGATAGAATCATAGAATAGTTTGGGTTGGAAGGGACCTTAAAGATCTCTGAGTTTCAACCTCCCAAATACACTATGGCTTCCTCATCACAGATTTTCTAGAGGCTCAGTGAACTCTGAATCAACTCCAATCTGGAAGAAGAGATTTTCTTCCAACCCAAGCTGTGCCCAAGCCCCAGCATCAAGCATCCAGCTTGGGTTGGACATAGATAAAAAAACCCTCACTGTACTTCTTCCATCCTCACTTCCTTATTGAAAAATCACACGTGTGCCCTTGTAAGCTCCAACTTCTCCCAGGCTCTAGATGTTTCTCTCTCCCTACAAAGCAGCAAAATCCTTCTTGCACCCTTTCACCAGAGGGAAATTCTCTAAGATGGAGGACTACAGAGGTGGTATACAGTATTTTCAGAAACTTCCAGATGCCTGAACACCTTCAGATCTTCCTTAAGCATTTGTAGGCTCTGAAAAGCTTTTTAAGAATCTAAATCCAAGTGATGCTGCAAAGGAGTCATATGGGGCAGGTGACAGAGTCCACACCTTCCATACCCCTGGCTAAAATAACCAGAAAATAGCCCCCACTGGCTCCAAAATGTCAGTACAATTGTTATTATTTTTTACAGGGGCCTGGGAGTGCTTGAAAAACAATCTGAAGCCACACTTTAGACTCCATCCATCTCGCTCCCAATACTGCAAGTGCAGTAATAAATGTGAAAGATTTATGCAACAAAAATAATTAATATCCCTTGAAACAGCTCCTAGTTTATCAGAAAGAAAATCTCATGCTGTTTTCCCAACACTTCTACCTAAATAAGGAAACGTGCAGAGCTGTGTTTTCTCTGGGCTGGCTGTGACTTGCAGGGTGATGGAGTAGTCTGAAAGTCAACAGCCCCAGTTTTGCTCCTGCACCCCACAGGACAAGCCCTGAGACAAGGCTGTGGGAAAGCAGCTTTCTGGAGCTCACAAACAAAACCAAATGCTAAGCAACAAAGGACATGGCCTGAGAAACAGCCTAACTGCCCATTTGTATCCCACTTGTCCCCAAAGTCCTGTTTCCAGACCATGGGGCTCTAGATTTTGTGTCGCTGTGATGGTGAGCACACATCCCCAGCACTAAGCTTAATATCTCCAAAAAACACAACTTGGCCCTTTTCCAACTTTCTTACCTCTTTTCGCTCACGAGCTACTCACCTCCGTCATCATAGAACTCTGTTTTTCCCCATTTTCTCCCTTCCCTTTTGGTTCTATTACCTTTGCTCTATTACCTCTACTCCCTTCTCCATTTGTAGCTACCATCTCCTCAGGGCTGTAACCCCCAAACTGCTAAGGTAGCCACATGGTTACATTTCCCTGTCACATGGGGCATCCCAGGAGTCTGAGGCCATCCCAGGCTGGCAATGGTGCCTTGGAGAAGCACGAGGCCCCATGGCACAGATCCACAGGGACATGCCACTAGGGTGGAGGGTGTGGGGACCAGGTGGCTGGGTGCAGCTGACAGAGCACGTGAAGGTGATGGAAGGGCACGGCCAGGATTAGGAGCATTCCCTCCTCCCCATGCCCCATTTGTGCAGCCCTCCTCGGATTACTGGGGGGGAAAGTAGCCACCCAGGGTCAACCCAAGCATCTGTGTAGGATGCCTTCTGAAGGGATCACTCGGGATGTAGGGAAAGGTAGGTAATGTGTTTAACGGGGCAGGTTTCCCTCAGCAGATCAGTTCTGATAAGGCACTTTGGCATGTGACAAGACAGCACAGAAAATGTCCCAACCAGGCAGACAAGGGGGACAGCACACACCTTCTCATGTGCACAACACCAGAGTTAGTGTGCTGAGCCATTTGGGTGTGTAGTTAAGGTTGAAACCATGATTTTCAGAGAATGAAGTGTTTAATAAGAACTGGATCACTCTTATATGGTAGCTGAGACCTAGCTACCATCTAGGTAATAAAGAAGAGGAAGGAGCCATGGGTAAATGGAACGATGATAGTGTTCTGGGTTGTGTGGGGTTTTTTCTTAATAAAAGAAATTAAATTACTTCTCCCTATATATGCATTTATTCCCTTACACTATGCTTTGCTCTAAGCACTGTTGCAAAGAGAGAAATGGTTCATCATATGATAAGGTTCACTGTTGTACATGAATCATAGGATGGTTTGGGTTGAAAGGGACCTTAAAGATCATCTAGTTCCAACCCCTCTGCCATGGGCAGGGACATCCTGAACTAGATACTATCCCCGCTCCCTGAAACTTATTAAAATCTCTATCTGTTCAGAACATTTCCCATCAGGGGCAAACAAATATGAAGCATAAATGCCATTGTCTGGCAGAGAAGAAAATATGGTAATGGGCTTAAATGTCCTGTCAACCAAAGCTTGGGTTCTGTGTGGAATGCTGGGAGGTCCCACTACCCTGTGGGGCCTTCCATCTGGTCCTTCAAGGCTTCTTGCAGGTACAAACGATTCCCCTGCTACCTTGTGGTCTGTCTTGGTTATGGTCTGAAGTGCCACCAGGAGAGGGTTTCCAAGCCTTTCCACTGAGGACCGGTCACACATGCTGCCCAGCCTCACTGTGCCTGGAGAATGTGCTTGGATTTCTCATTGATGCTAAATTTGCACATGACAGCATCTGCAGGAAATGCTTTCCACCATCCCCAGTTGGTCGAGAGAGAGACCTTATCTCTCTTTTGCCAGGTTAGGCACGCTGTGTCAGCGCTCCCTGGCACTGGGGAAACGTGACAGCCCTGAGCTGGGGACGGGCAGCTCTCAGGGAACACCAGCCAGCTCAGTCCAAGGGGACACAACTCATCTGTGGCACAAGTCCTTCATGTTGCCTTCCAAGAGGCTGCCAAATTGAAGTTGAAGTTCTCAGCCAGAGCACGGTGTTCAGCAGCTTAGTTCAGATCTCCAAGATGGACAATAGCAAAGGACTGCTCCTCTCTCCAGACTAAGCTGAACTCTCCTCTCTAAGGCAAAGCTCAATCATGCAGAGCATCTCATCCCAGGGTAGCCCCAAGAAGTAGAGCCAGTATTCCCTTGGAGGCAGCTTCCAACAGCCTTCCATGCTCAAAAGCTGTGTATAAGCAGGTCCTAATACAACAAACCACCATAATCCATGCAAAGTTCTTCTTCCTTGCAAAAAAGGCATGCATGAGAAAGGGTTTTTAGAACAAGCAATACATACAGAAGACTGCAGAGAAGGTTTTTGGATGCACAAGTCCCAGACTTTGTTTGCTTTTCCTCTGACATCTTAGTAGATCTACAGAAAAGGTATCAACTCTCATAATAAAATTTGCTTCCTTTCCACCCAACAACTGCACCACCTACAGTAGGAGCAAACCACATCTGACACCCAAAACTCATGTCCACTCTCCCAGACAGTGCTCAGATGAGGAACGTGACTTTAAAAGATTAAGCCATTTGTTTGAAAGATCTATTCTCCTTCTGCTTCTTCAATTGCATCTCATTCTTCTTTCTTAATATCCCTTTGTGTCACCTCAAGCAATTTACTTGTGCTCTGTACTTTTTTTTCCATTCTTAAATGTTTGCAGGCAGCTCCCTTACTTGGTGTCTGCTCAAGCTACAAGTAGTTAAAGTTCCCAAACCTTCTCCATAAACACATCCTTCCTCAGGCCCCTTATCCTTTATATCACTCAACACTGGTTTCTTGGAGTCAGTCTGACACTGTATAAAGGATCTGATTTTGCTTTCCTTTTACATCTGGTTAGTCCAAGAATAATCCCACTGGAGCCATTGAAATTGTTGTGAGAAAAAAAAAAAAAGAACCTGATCAAGCCAACAGACTCATCTGTGCTACAAGTATTCAGTTCAGGTAGTCTGAGCTGAAGACTCTGATCATGCACCTCTCAATCTAAATATCACAGTTGGGCTGAGGACAATAGTTTTTGAAACCCCATATCCCCTCTCACTACTCCTTCATATCATTCTCCTGTTGAAGGAAGCTTGTCTGTAGGCACCAGTGCAGGGTTTAGCAAACAGATGTAGCAAACATGAGAGATACAAAAATAACAACAACAACAACAAAAAAAATTAAAAAGCCTAAGATCAACAGACAGAGTGAACAAGAGAAATGTCAAGTTTTAACTGCGGTACAGACGTGAGGAATGTTAAGGGAAACTGTTGGAGGATTTATGCTCAGAAAAAATAAGACAACTTCCCAAACTATTTCCTTTCAAATCTTTCAGCCTTTTCCATAAATTCCATGTGCATGTGTGGTGCTCTCTGATAACATACAAATCTGCATGCATAAATTGTTTTGAAATGTTTGTACAGCTCCATCCAAAAATATGACTATATGTTTGTGGTTTCATTGTCAGTGCTAGGATATTAGGCAACAGCCACATGCAGCATGTCAGGGGCACTGGCTGAGTTTAGGTGGTACTAGCACATCCTCCCCCTTTCTGGCTGGGTCTCCATAACAAAAAGAAACAAGATTATCATAAAAGGAGAGGGGACTTTCAAAGGTCATCTAGTACAAGCTCCCTGCAGTAATCAGGGACATCCTGCACTGGAAGGACTAGAAATAATGTTTGCAAATTGGAAGAGGGGAGATATAAGAAAGAAATTCTTTAGGGTGAGGGTAGTGAAACACTGGAAGAGGTTGCCCAGAGAGGCTGTGGATCCCCCTCAATCCCTGGAGGTGTTTAAGTCCAGGCTGGACAAGGCACTGAGTAGCCTGATGTAGTGGAAGGTGTCCCTGCCCATGGCAGGGGGGCTGGAACTAGATGATCTTTAATGTCACTTCCAACCCAAACTATTCTATGATTCTGGATCAGGTTGCTCAGAAACTCATCAAGCCTTGCCCTGAATGTCTCCAGGAAAGGTGCCTCCACCACCTCTCTGGGCTACCTGTTCCAGTATCCCACCACCCTTATGGGGAAGAAATTCTTCCTAATGCCTGATCTAACCCTACCCTGCTCTAGTTTAAAACCATTGGCTCTTGTCTTTTTGCTTCATGTCCTTGCAAAGAGTCACTCCACAGCTTTCCTGTAGCCCTTTCAGCACTGGTAGGCTACTAGGAGTTCTCCCTGGAACCTTCTCCAGGCTGAACAACCTCAATTCCCTCAGACTGTCTACACAGCAGAGGTTCTCTAGCCCCCTGATCATCCTCATGGCCTTCTCTGGACCCTCTCCAGCAGATCCATGTCCTTCTTGTGCTGAAAGGAAGAAGGAAGGAAGGAAGAACTGGTAATCAAAACAAAAGCATAAGCAAGAGCACAGCCCCTGCTCTTGGTGCCTTGGTCCAGATAAACCCACTGAAACCAAAATAGCCACCTCAGGCTCATAAGGGTATAACCAGGAACAGAAATTTGCTGATTTCCAGGTCAGAAGTTGGCATTTTTGCAACTCTCTGCAAAAATAAGGCCTTTTTTGAGGGGGGGTGGGGGAGTGGAGAGTGACACTTCAATCAGTGTTGTTTGAAATGTCTTTCATTTATTAACATTCTTGCCGAGGCCCAACATTAGTTCCACTTTATCAGGAATATAACACAGCTGCATTTTCTGGATGGGAACAGCCCCAAAAATATGTTAACTATATAATCGACAGCTATGCCTTGTTTACCCTTATGCATAAAGCCATAAGGAAACAATCCTCTTAGGAAATCTCTTTCCATTTTCTCTATCCACATGCAAATAAAAAAATAATAGGCAGGGATGGGAATCTTGCCAAGAAATTGGGTGGGAGGACTTTGCTGCCCTCTCTGTGGTGAGCAATAGGGTTGAGTTGGCAGTGAGTTGGGTGAGGATTTGCCCCCCAAGGTATGGCAGAGGGAGATTAGCATCATGCTGTGCCTTGTAAGGCGAGTGTTGGGTGCTGGAGAGCCTCTTGCTCCATCCCACCTTGGTTGGCAGAGGCTTTTCTGAGAAACTCCCTCTGGTTCCTGCAAGGGTGGATCCAACCATATCAGGCTATAGGGTTTGCAGTGAAGATGCATCCATCCCATCAGTGCTTTCCCTCAAGGGCATTCCTCTTGCAGGCACAGTTTTCCTAAAGGTTGACAGCTTGTGGATGGCTCTCAGACTATGAAACCATGACAGCATGGCAACTCAACCTTGGCCTTACTCATACCCAAGGACGTTGTCAGAGGTTGATTCTCATGGGTGCAGGATATGGGACTGCAACGAGGGAGGCATCCCCTCAGATCTTTGGCTGACAAAACTGCCCTTCTCCTGGTTCTCACAGTTTGATCCAACAGGCTCACAGCAAGGTTTTGAGGGGTGAGGCCACTCACACCAGGAGGACAAATCTTGATGAACCTAAGCAACACTGCCTGTTGGCCCACAGTCCAAGGATGGTGGCTACAAAATGCACCAGGACATGATCACAGAATAGTTCAGGTTGGAAGGGACCCTAAAGACACTGAGTTCCAGCCCCCTGTCCCCTTGTAATCCATACATCTTCAAACAAATAAAACAATGTTAGAAGCTAGGGAGAGCTGCTGTCCCACCCTCCCCTGGTTCACAGAGGGTTAAATATTAACCACACCAGTCCTGCTTAGACTAAGGCACTTGGAGACACCCCCTTCAGTTGGGCAGCCATCCCCACGTGAAGGGAAGAGCAGAGAGCATGCTAAAGAGTCCTGGAACTATGCAAGGAGCTGCCAATGTTTGCTGCCAAACACTTTTATCTTTAGACAAAGATAAATCTCTTGCTTACTTAACCCAGCCTTTATGAAACTCACAGCTCCAGGTTTCCAAAATAACAGGAGCAAAGCAAGGCTGGCTGGTGTCCTGCTGAGCAGGAGATAGGCATAGGGCAGCTAGAAGGTGACAATGGACCCCCTAGAAAAATGGCTGGAGAGTAAATCATGCATCAACCTCCACGGGCCAGAGAACTTATCTTCTCCTGTTTCTCTAAAGTGCAGGTGTCTGTTTACTTAAGAGAGCAATTAAGATATCACATTAGTAATGGTGACCAAAAATAATCTGCTACTCAGAAAGAATAATGGCGAACATAAAAAAAAAAGGCAGAAGGCAGATGTAATGCAATAGTGAAAGAGCAGAAATGTGCCATAAATACGGAAGAAAGTGTCCTTAGCTGTCACATCATTTGTAACCCAAGGCCAGAGGGAAGAAAGATGCTGGAGATACAAGGTGCAGCCCCCATTGTAGCATTGGCTCTGAGCCCCAGGGTCTGCTCACCAAGGTGCTTTTAGCCAGGATGCTCACAACTGTGAGCTCAAACAGATTAATTTCATCTCACGGGTTCAATGCAGAGCTTTGGTGTGAACTTGGGACCCTCTCAGAAGTCCAGCATCCAACTGGCAGGGCACTAATCATCAGGGCTTTTGCCAAACCTCAGCCTTTCAACAAAAAATTAAAGTCTCTACTGTCATTTTCAGGTCATTTGCTTAGTTTTTGCAAGAATAGGTGCTGCAAAACCATTTCAAATACAGACTGGGAGTAACACCTCCCCTTTTAACTGTAAAATTCCTAGTCCCAGTAAATTCTAGTATTATAAAAATAAATAGCACTATCTGACAAGAATATTACCCCTTCCTCTGCCACCCACGACCCAGGCTGAACCTGTCTGGCCTGTGTTATTGTGCTAGTGTAATTCAGTGGAAAAGAGATTGGATTAAACAGGCAGCTCAGGAGGAGTAAATAAAAGGGACATGGCTTTAAAGAGTAAATAGACAAGTCTGTGTGTAATGGAATAACTCCTGGCAGTGCTAAATCAGACTTAAAATAACGCTCTCAGTAAAATCTGAACACAGATTCTTGACTCTGCAAGGAACAGCCTGGAAAACCCCAGAGGGGAGAAGGTAATGTTTTGGGGGTGTCCAAAAATCCTCACTAGAAACAGTATTAAAAAAAAAAAAAAAAGGATAGTTTAAAACATACAAAAAATGGACCAGGATGTTTTTAACAGTCAGATCTATTCTGGGGAAGAAGCCTGATTTGTGAATGACCCACACATGTTTAAGAGGAGAGTAGAGAAAACCAGGTTAGTTCCAGATTATTCATCCCTGATCCCAGACTAGATCTGTTTAGCAACAGAAATATTATTCTTTTCTTCACTGCCAGCCCTGTAAGTTTCACCTGGACTGGAGGGTCAAGTCCTCAAGTTCACCTCCCCTCTTCCTGTTATGCAGCTGAAACATGTTTCAAGGCAGTAAGAGGATTTTCCTAGCACAGGGGATGTGAGACTAGTCAGCAACTCCTATTCAGGCCAGTAGCAAGATGTCCCGGGCAGGAGAGTGATTGGAGGATTTGACACTTGCTGAAAGCCTTAGCACACACATTCTCACTGGGAATGGCTCACTGATGGTATAAGTCAGCCCAGATATGTAGTAAATTGATCTGTCTTACACCACAGGCTACTACACTCCAAGCAAAAAGGTGGGAAGACAGCAACAGGAAGTTCTGAAGCCCTCAACTTAAGAAGGACATTGAGCTGTTGGAGCAGGTCCTGAGGAGGGCAACAAAGCTGGAGCAACTGGCTTATGAAGACAGGATGAAGGAGTTGGAGTTGTTCAGCCTGGTGAAGAGAAGGCTCAGGAGGGACTTCATAGTAGCTTCTTAATACCTGAAGGGGGCTACAGAAAGGCTGGGGTAGGTCTTTTTAATAGGATATGTGATGGGAGGACTAGAAGTAATGGATGTAAATTGGAAGAGGGGGGATTCAGGCTANGCATAAGATTCTATTATTACATAAGATCACTGTGACTCTGTGAATAACCCAAGGTGGAGAAACTCAGCTGTATTTTGCAGCAAAGTGGAGAAAGTGTGAGTCTATTGTGTAACCCAGCACTACAGTGCAGGATTTGGGTAATATACAATAGTTTGGTTTGGAAGGGACCTGAAAGATCATCCAGTTCCAACCCCCATGCCATGGGTAATTATCCAAAGCTATCTGCAGAGCCAGGGCAAAAGTCATTGGCAAGATCCCACTGCTGCATCCCACACAGGTATGAGTCCTTCAAGGTCCAGAAATGCTAGGGAGCATAAGAAGATGGGTGAGAAGCTCTGCTTAGAGTCTACCAGATCTGTTAAGACAAGCATTGAGCTTCTGGAAGATCACAGTTCAGTGCAGTCTCTATACATCATCTTATGCATCATAGTCATAGTCATAGTCATAGTCATAGTCATAGTCATAGTCATAGTCATCTAGGTTGGAAGGGACCTTTCAGATCATCTAGTCCAACCATCAGCCCAACTCTGACAAGCCTCATACTCTATGCACCACTCCATTGTGTATCCCATCGCTATCCCAATTTTTTGCTGTTGTGTTGGTATCACACGCATACAGAGTTAAAGAAAACATGATTATACATTTCAAATGCCAACATTTACTTCCATTTCTTATCCATGTCTCCCTCTTAGCTGGTAAGTGCTGCACAGCCTCTGTTTTGCCATGTGTAGCAGTAGTGTGTGAACAACAAATAGCAATGATATGCTTGCAGCCAGCAAATAAACCCCATATGTGTCCTCAAGTCTTTTCTCCTGAAGAATTTACACAAACATTGGTTCCAGAGACTGTTATAATCCTGTTTGCTTGTCAATGCTTGGAGTGAGCATGTAATTACAGTTCCACTGTAAGATACTTAACATGTAATTCAATGGCAAAGAGCTGCCATGTTATTATAGTCTTCTAAGGTTGGATTTACGCCCTGAAACCTAAATTAGCCCCAACAATTTCTGCTCAGAGGAGGATAATTTAATGTAAATATTATGAAGCACACCAAAGAGCTAATTTTACAGGCACAACAGAAGCAAGTAATTTTTTTTTTTTTTTTTTAAACTTTCTTTGCCACCACCAGAGTTTTCTTGGGCTTGGATCCTCTCAGAAAGATAGACAAAGGGTTTGTGTTTGAGTAGAGTGAAAAAAGTGAAATTAAAAATTTCTGTGGCAATCAAAGAAATGAATTAGCAATTAATTCTGTTTTTGGAGACAGCCATGAAACTTCTGGGATGTGTCTCTTATGGTGATACAGTTTGATGTCAAAACTTAGCCAAAAAGATGGAAAAAATGTTATAGGAGCTTCTAGCCTTTCCTCACTTATTCAACCCACTGCAGCTATGTCTGTCTCTAGGATCTATTGTAAGCCACTGCCTGTCATGCCATCATCATCAACAGCATTAATTGGGCCCTGCCTTTAAAATAATCCATCCTCAGAAATGCAACACCTAGCACTCCTATGAGCTTGTTCATACAAGACTCAGAGGGCTTTACATGTCCTAACTGTTAAAGCAATTGAGCAATACAATGTGCCCAAGAATTTGGGCAAATGCAAAAGGTGGGGAGCTGCATTTGCCACAGTAAAGTTACCCACTTGCCTATGGAAACAGCTCATGGAGCAGAGGAAAGACTCCAGTTCTTGTCTGCCTTCATTTTCTGCTTGCCCAGTCCCATGTTTTGTTGTGAGCCTGTTTCCTTTCTTTAAAAGAAACTTAGGAACTTTCAGTCTTCCCAAGATCAAGTGACATCCAGTTCTGGAGCCCTCAACATAAGAAGGATATTGAGCTGTTGGAGGAGGTCCAGAGGAGGCCATGAGGATGATCAAAAGGCTGAAACAACTGCTGAAGGAGTTGGGGTTGCTCAGCTTGGTGAAGAGAAGGCTCAGGAGGGATCTCATTAGCTTATCAATAGCTAAAGGGGGCTACAGAAAGGCAGGGCTAGGACTTCTTAATAGGATATGTGATGGAAGGACTAGAAATAATGTTTGTAAATTGGAAGAGGGTAGATTCAGGCTAGATATAAGAAAGAAATCCTTTATGGTGAGGGTAGTAAAACACTGGAAGAGGTTGCCCAGAGAGGTTGTGGATGCCCCTCAATCCCTGGCGGCGTTTAAGGCCAGGCTGGACAAGGCACTGAGCAACCTGATGTATGGCAGTGTATTTGGAACTAGATGATCTTTAAGGTCCCTTCCAACCCAAACTTTTCTATGAGTCTGTGATTGATTCTATGGTTCTGTGACTCTTCTGTAGCAAGTGATTTATCCTCAGCAGTGAAGACACCTGAATCTCTCCCACTACCTCTCACCAAGGTTGTCCTTCTTGAACCATTCCCTGTCTCCTGAAGCTCATTGCCAGCCCTTCCAGCATGAACAAAACCCAGGCTATTTTTTTACAAGGCATGGGAGGCCACAGCAAGGCTGAGTCCACAGGAGTCACTCAAACATGGGCAGAAAGTCCCCAAATCTCAGAGGAAGGAGAGCAGAGGAACACAAGCATGGGGAGCACCTGGGACCCCAGGCTGCCAACAGACCCAGGTGTGAGGCACACGGGCTGGGGGACAAGAGCTGTGAGGTGGTGATGACAGCTCAGGGTCTCCAATACATTAGTTTCTGGGGTCTCACCTGCATCTGTTTGAGGGTTTGAGATTTGCTATGGACCAAGGGGATAATTAGGCAGGTGGGCTGCTGGCTGTGTGGCTCTCCTGCCAAACCCAGGTCTGCTGGAAGTGGGTGTAACCCTATGGAAATCATGTGGATGTATGTGCAATATCCTCACCCTGAGGAAGAGGCAAGTGCACATGCTGGCTTGGAAAAATTCCAGAAGCAGAAGAAGACCCCAGGAAGAGAGAAGCATGATCTGTAATGCTGTCACCTGAGAGACACCACATGCCCTTTAGGAAAATATCTGTGGGTTTTGCTCTCCTCTTAGCAACTCTCCGCTCCTATTTAGGGTCGCTTTCTGATGGGTGGCCAGAATAGCCAGGTTCATACAACGGGTACATTGTGCCATCTTCTGGTTAAAGGATGTGGACTCCCCCTCTGGCGGTTCTGCTTAACTCCAGCACAGAAGAAAAAGCCTTTTTTCGTGTGCCTTCAAGAATTGAGATCCCAGAAAGGTCAGATGTTGTGATGGGAGAGCATTTACCTGCAGAAATGAACTGCAAGCACAAGGTAGAGCTTGCAAGGGTTGTGGACACACAAGGGATTGCCAAACAGCCCTGGTCTTGCTGCCCAGAGAGATGGTGCTTCAGTATCTTTCTTCAGCACAACACAGACACACTCCTATATTGATATGAGCAGCTGTGTGGTTAGAACCACCTGTATGTGATAAAAAAAGCCACAGGAAAGTGAAAAAGTAGCAGGGTCCTCAGAGGGAAAAAATGTTCATATCTCTGCTAAGGAGGATGGTAAATATCCATAAATGCATGAGGACACACATTCAGAACAGCTGCCAATTACTCATCTGCATCATGAATATGGAGAACTACATGTTCCCAACCCACCCTTTGCTGGAGAAAAATGAGGACACACGACAGCAAAGGGAGATGTGATCTTGGAAAGAGCTCTTTGGAGAAATAACTGGTCTGGATGTGCAAGCCCTGACTTGATGCAGGAAGATTACTGACAGGTCCTCTCATTTTTCAGCAGCACAGGTTCTAATCCAAGTTTTAAAACCATGGCCTCTGAAAGCAGAGCAATTTCCAGCACTGCCCCATCACGCCCAGCTCCGAGCTCCCTTGCACCAAGGCTGCTCCCTTTATTTCAACAGCAACGTTCCTCCACCTACCAGGATCATTTCACAGAGGTAGGTGTGCAAGATGATGGGTTCAAAAGCAGCTAATTAGGCACAGATTAGAGAGACAAATTAGAAACAACGGCTTCACTAAATACAGGTTAAGCAAACACAGCTTCGGGGAAGATCCTCACTAGGGATTGTCAGTGGTAGGAGTGTGAGCTGGATGAATGAGGTGCTCAGCAGTCCCCACCAAAAAGTTGGCATGTGGAGATGTTGCTGCAGGAAACAGTGTGAAAGGATGAAATCACCTCCTGTTCCAAGGAAAGGGAAATAGTTCCTGCATTTCAGACACTTCTGAGTATAGGACCAGGGGCTGGAAGTGTTTACTATCCTAGTAATATTTAATGATAAGTCTGTAATGAGCTCTGCAAATGTGTTTGGTATAAAAAAAAAGTCCTTTTAGAGTCCTCTGAAATCTCAGCTGAGTCAGGGCTGTTAGAAAAGCAGGCTGCTGATGTTACACATGGGTATCAATCAGCCAGTGCTGAGGTACTCTGATGAGGCTCCATCTGGA
>VZTY01003839.1:0-19445 GCA_013400935.1 Turnix velox
CAGCCCCGGCCCCGGCACAGCCCCCGGCCCGCCCTCCCATTGGCTGCTTCTCTCCCGGGGGGCGGGGCTTCCTGCCAGCCTCCCGCTGCGATTGGCCCGGAGGGGCGGTGCCCTCACGGCAGGACACGCCTCCAAACCGTTGCTCAGCAGATGGCGGATCGTTAAAATAAAAAAAGCATTAATATCCTTCCGCCAAAGTGCTCGGTAAAGGAGTCCGCCAGTCCGCCCGCGGCGATGAAAGCGCAAAGGTTGATCGCGATATAAAAACAAACAGCTTTCAGCGCATAAGCGTGCCTGCAGGGTTTATCTCCCCGCTTCAGCCTAGCCCAGCGATGAGCAACAAGGGACGGTTTATGGAGGCGGCGGAGGGAGCTGTGGGAAGAGAGGGGAGTGAGGAGGCCGCCTATACGTGCGGTTCGCGGCGTAGTCAGATATAGCACAGGGGGAGGGGGCAGCTGCGGGTGGTTGTGCGCATGCGCACAGCGGAGCCAGACACCTGCGGGGGCGCTGCGGGAACCCTCCTGCGCACGCGCACATGGGAACGGCCGCGGCGCTGTGAGGAGTTTGGCGGCCGCCATCTTGTTCGGCTGCGTTGGAAGCTGAGGGAAACGGGGCGAGGGTGGGTCCTGTGAGACAGGAGGTGTTAGAAGCGGAAAAAAATAAGGCGGACGATAATCGCTAGAGGTTCTTTGGGAGGATGGAGTGCTGTAGGGAAGCTCCAGTGGGGAGTTGAAGTGGGTTGTGTGTTCAGATTGTCAAGCAAGTGGTTTCTGCCATCTTGGATCCTCCTTTCATCCAAAGTCCACATACTCGGATGAAAGTCTCAGGCAAGACTGTAAGAGAACTAACTAGATAAAGTGAGAATACAGTAAATAGATAGATGATGGCACTCCTACCAACACACACATAATTAACAACAAATGTTTCCCACCAGAAAACACGAGAGAAGACCATAAAGGAAGACAGAACCCAAGGCCAAGTAGCTGTTGAGGCCTCCAATGGAACCAGGTGGTGTTTAGGTTATTCTTTCTCTGCCATTCCTACCATCACAAAAGATGTTTGAGCTCCAAAATCTCTTGTCAAAGAGACTCCTTTGAGACAAGAGGTGTTAGAAGTGAAGATCCTCCTTTCATGCAAAGTCCACGTACTCGCATGAAAGTCTGAGGCAAGATCATAAGAGAACTAACTAATTAAACTGAGAAAATGGTAACCAGATAGCTGATTCTACTCCACTGTGGCCTATATACACACACATAATTAACAACAAAGGTTTCCCACCAGAGAACATAAGAGAAGTCCATAAAGGAAGACAGAACTCAAGGCCAAGAAGCTATTGAGGCATCCTCTGGAACTATGTCATGTTTAGGTTATGCTTTCTCTGCCATTCCTACCATCACAAGTCCAAAAGCCCTCATGAAATAGGCTCCTCTGAGACAGGAGGTGTTACAAGTGAAAAAAAAAATGAGGCAGACAACACAAACTAGAGGTTCTTTGGGAGGATGGAGTGCTGTAGGGAAGCTCCAGTGGGGAGTTGAAGTGGGTTGTGTGTTCAGATTGTCAAGCAAGTGGTTTCTGCCATCTTGGATCCTCCTTTCTTGCAAAGTCCACATACTCGCATGAAAGTCTGAGGGAAGATTGTAAGAGAAATAACTAGTTAAACTGACAAAATGGTAACCAGATATTGATTCTACTCTGCTGTGACCTTCCAACACACACATAATTAACAACAAAGGTTTCCCACCAGAGAACATGAGAGAAGACCATGAAGGAAGATAGAACCCATGGCCAAGAAGCTGTTGAGGCCTCCCACTGGTAGCAGGTGGTGTTTAGGTTATGCTTTCTGTGGCATTCCTACCATCACAAGAGATGTCTGAGGTCCAAAATCCCCCATCAAAGAGGATCAGCTGCTGTGATGTTCCTCTCATCTGGTCTCGTCCCCCATTTTCTCAAAACCACTGGCCCCACACTCAATTGAAATGCATTATTGAAGCTTTCCCCACCATATTGCTTTGGGACTCTCCGCTGATTCCTTGTGTTCTGCTACATTTGAACATACATTCATGTATGACATCAAAAGTCACAAAAAAAACCCTTGTATGTCACAGTCAGGGAGTTCTTCATACCATGGGGATTCAGATCAAATTCCTTGGTAACTTTAAAACTTCTTCAGTGATTCCTACCAACATGATGAACAATGCTCTAGTAGAGGCAAACAAGCAAGAGTGAATAATAGAAAATGAGTCTTAACACACCAGCAGCTGCATGTAGCCTGAAGAAATACTCATTAGAAGGCACTGAAAAGAAAAACAGGTATGTTTGCTTCTCAGATTTAAATATTTTGCATGCAGACCAGACCAGACCTACGGAGTGGAATTTGTGATAAGAAACAGGGTAAAACAAGCTGTATTTGAAAATCCAAAATTACCTGTTTCAATGTAGCTATGAGGCTTGTAACTGCATCTGTACAATGTACACTTGATGCAGTATAGATGGTGTAGACCATCCTTACTTAAAACCCTTAGTTTTTATACATATGCAAGACTTTATCTCAAAGATTATATGATGAAGACATGTAGGAAGAGTGATGCTATAGAGGAAGGAAACAGTGTTAGCCGGTAGAATTGACCAAACTGTTGGAAGCAGTTTGATCAAACTGTTGATCAAACTAGATAGATGAAACTGTTGGAAGGGAGATTTAGGCTGGAGAGAAGAAAGAATTTCTTCCTTGTGAGGGTGGTGGGACACTGGAAGAGGTTGTCTAGAGAGATTGTGGATGCCCCCTCTGCCCTGGAGGTGTTTAAGGCCAGGCTGGATGAGACATTGAGCAACCTGGTGTAGTGGGAGGTGTCCCTGCTCATGGCAGGGGGGTTGGATCTTTAAGGTTCCTTCCAACCCAAACCATTCTATGATTCTATTCAAAGCATGAGCACTAGAAATTGAGCCAGGTGACTTAAGATTTCTGTCTCTATTTTTAAGGAATGTAAAGGAATTATCTACTTGCTGCACTTCCCTACAATTCTTCGTTCCTTGAAGATGTTAGATCAAATAAACTTCTTGAATTATCTGCTTTAAAAGTCACAAATTGGTGTAACCAGGGAAGTCATGGATCAAAACCAATAAAGATACAAAATTTTTAATCATGACTATAGAAATCTCTGACTTGCATTGTTGAGAACATACTTCCCCCTATTTCAACCATAGAATACAGATAAATTAATACTATTGGTTTTTATCTACTGGGTGTTTTTAAGACTGATTGTTTTTATCATCACTCATCATTGTCTCCCCAAAAACTAATGTCTAGTAGCAAAATTTTGTGTGTATACTCACAACTATTAATAGAAATACCAAGATATTCAGAAATACCATTTTAATAGAAATACCAAGATGTTCAGAAATAGTTTTCAAACAAACAAATTAATGCTGTGATACTGGCACAGATGAAGCTGTCTCCCTCTGGATTGTATACATCTGAAGATCAAAATGGCATTCAAAGGACCTGTACTGAAAATATATGAAGTGATTGAACTACCAAGTGGCAAATTTCAGCCCATTCCTTTGCCTGCAAGGAGACTTAAAAATAATTTTTTACATCTACCTCTACCTACTGGGTTGAACTGCTAATATGTAAGCCTTTAGCTCCCATTTGAGGAACAGGTGATCTCTGCAAATAGGTGTTCTTTAAACAGTAACTTCACAACAGATTCATATAAATTCTTCCTTTCAGCCACCATTAACTAATAACAGCACTGGTCTCCTGTAGGCAGCACCACCAAGAAAATAAAGTAAAAGGCTTTGGGTGATGAGAAATTTGAATTTAATTGTTGTGGCACTATGTTCTTGGAGGACGTTTTCTATAACTGGTTTCAGGTTGTGTTTTTTGGAACTTTCCTCCTTCATGGCCAAGGTACACCTACAAGTTTGTGTGCAGTTACAACAATGATCTTATGAATGCTGGTTTTTTAAAACCTCTAGTAATTTTAAAAATTCTTCATGCTCAATCAAAGACCCTTCCCAAGCACAGGAAAAAGAATATAAAGTGCTGTATCTTCTTATGATTAATGAGGAAGGTGTGAGGATGTGTTATTAAAACTGAAAGTGCTTATGGTGAGGGTACAAAAATACCAGCTGTACTAACTTGAAACAGGGCTTTGGAAGACACCAAACAGTTGAATTTCTCCAGCGTTGAGATCTGGTGCTAAAGAATGAGTGGTAACAGACTACCAAAAGCTTTCTTATTCACTAGCACCAAACTGATGTAGTTTAATTACTGGTTAATCAGCCAAAATAGGTTGGTTACTACTGTTATTCAGTCTAGCTGCAGCTATAGCATATAAGGAGAAAAGCCTGTATAAGCTGTTTTCTCAGACACATCTATGTTACCTCAGGACACCTCACACAGATCAGCTCTCCAAGACTGGCAAGACTAGTTCCATCTCTGTTTTTCCAGGCTTATCTCTTTACCATAAGTTAAAGTAATTTATGTCTTACATCAGTGAACATTTTCTCCCCATCTAAAGCTACGGGAAGGATGTATTTTGATACAAAATCCAGTACAATCCTATTCCATTAAGTGTACTTGCCATATGAAAAATTCTCTTAAGAAATGCTGAACTTTGTCTTTTTCATTACCATACCTACTCTGCATCAGGGAGTCATTTGTTCTGAGTTAGTAGGACTGAAATTTGCCATTACAACTGTAGAAACAGGGAACTGTGAGAGGAATTCAAAGATGATAAATCAGGATCAACTGTTAGATTTTAATTGACTACTAATTTAGCATTTAATAGTTTAATTATTTAATTGGTTGTTAAGTAGCATCTGGGGATTGGGACTGGATATTAATTTTTTTAATTAATTCTAAAATTAAACAGGTATTTATAGATAGAATGATGCAATAACCTTTAAGGAATAACCATGACTGAACATTAGACATTCTGTGGTAAATAAACAGGGGCTGATTTTGTTTTCTCTTGCCTGTTTGAGATGAAAAAAGCCCTTTCACTACAGGAGTTAGTACATTATCAGTTAATAAATCAATGGGGCAGGGGTATCCTTTAATATAAGAATGCAAATCAGTATTATCTTGATGGATATAATTCAAGTCTTGGAGACTGCCAGCACAGTGGGAATGTACATGGTGCTATGTACAAAACCAGCAACTGAAAGTTAGGTAAATCTACACAGTGAACTTTGAGCCACATTATTTAATGAAATGAGGAAAATTGTTCTTTGTTAAATATCTTCACCTCCAAAATCCCCACAACAGACTGAAAGCAGGACATGTTATTTGTATTTTGCTACTTAATATCATGTCTGGGCTCTTTCATCATTGAATGAACGTAACTCTGATTTGGCAAGGGCCTTTACACCATACCCTCCCAATGCCAAAGAGGAGTCTTTTTAAAAAAATTACTTTATTACACATGCTTCCTTCTGTTTCTTGTAAACAAGTCTGTCTTGTGATTAAGTGCTAGAAGAAAAGTTACACCCCTGTCTTGTGGATCTGACAAGAAATTTTGGCATCTCAAGCTCCTGGGCATGTGTAGGTGGGAGGTCGGTGAATGCCAGGCTAGGTGATAGAAATCCTTCTAAATATTGAGCTAGCTTGCTACATACTTTTCTAGGATCATTTGAACTGAATTCACAGTGAACTGAATTCACAGTGCTGCTTTTTTGATTTTTCAAATCCACGCATGTATTCTCTTGAAAGTATTTGGGACACTTTTAACCTCAGTAATTTAATGCAGTTTTTGACAAGATAATGATCATAGGTAGGAACGAATTGTTAGTGATTGTTGTGAATTACAAGTGAGGGCACCTTTAGTTCGTTTTGAATGTGTATTTACTTAACAAAGAGGTTCAGCCTTTTGTCTTGGATGCATGAAATGCACTCAGGAATGATCTTGGGTAGATTGTATGTGCTCGAGTCTTACTCAATGCACTGCAAATCTTTCCACTCTGAAGAGAATCATAGAATCATAGACTGGTTTGGGTTGGAAGGGACCTCATCTATTTCCAACCCCCCTGTGCCATGGGCAAGGACACCTGCTAGATCAGGTTGCTCATTGCCTCTTCCAGCCTGGCTTTAAACACCTCCAGGGATTGAGGGGGCATCTACAACCTCTCTGGGCAACCTTGACTATTTCTTCTCTCCTGCCACTTAGCAACTTCCCCTTGAACTAGAGCAGTGGATATTTAGCAGAGAACTCGAGTATTTTACCTGATAGTGTATTAGTCATCTAGTCCCTGCAGTGATCAGGGACCTTCAAAGGCCATCTACTCCAGCCCTCTGCATTAAACAGGGACATCCTGCACCAGATCAGGTTGCTCAAAGCCTCATCAAGCCTGGCCTTGAATGTCTCCAGGGCTGGAGCCTCCACCTCCTCTCTGTCAACCTGTTCTGGTGCCTCATAACCCTCATGGTGAGGAACTTCTTCCTTTACGATCAGGTCATTATCAACCTTAACGTGAACATTAAGAAATACTGTGCTCCAGCAGGCATCCAGGAATATTGCTGCTGCTTCACTGTGCAGAACTGGCATTTTTAACCTAACCTTTCTCCATTTTCATGTCCCTCTCTGGGATTAACAAATATTTACCCACCTTTCAAAAATTCCTTCTGTTCTTCAGAGAAGTGCTGAATAAATACAGTGTAGTATTACCATCAGCAGCAGGTAATCCTGTTAATCTAACCTGCACCCCGGGGGTATGTTGAATATGTTCCATACCACTTGATCATTGTAGTTAAGATTAACAAAGGTTCTTACAGGGATTAACTCTTAAGTAATGGCTGTAGCTGCCCACCAAGTGTGTTTACTGTAGCCCCAAACCAGGGTCTGAAGTCCTCTTGCTTTAGGGTTTTGCACTTGAGTTCTGCAAAACCAGTTTTCCATTCAAAAGAACAATGCTGTGATCTAGCTGTTAGGGCTAAGAGGTTTGTAAGCACTCTGATGGCTGCTTAGCACTTAAGATGACTTAAGCATCATGAGAAGTGTGACCAAAAGGTCAAGAGAGGTGATTTTGCCCCTCTACTGTGCTCTGGTGAGGCCCCAACTGGAGTATTTTTACTTTTTCCAGAATTAAGTTCAACTAGGAGGTTGGTGTGGTGGAATTTCATGTTTGTGACTTTACATAGTATACTTTGTGCTTTGGCATTTAGCATTTCTCTTTTCATTTATACCTGTGGAGAAAGAATTCTAGAAGGATTTTATATATCCTGAGAGGCACAGAATAGGACACAGATAGGAGAGGCAGGTGTATTGAGGCTTATGAGAGCAGGAAAAAAGCCCTGATACAAATATGGGAAAACCCCTGGAGAAATAAGTGTGCTCACAGTAAGGTTGCTGCTCACCTGCAGGTACTTTTGAGCAGCTCCTGTGGGAAGGCATCTTTGCAGTTGTTCCAGTGCAGTAGATTCCTTCTGCCTCCCTTGGGGTTCTGCACAAAATTGAAGTTTGTGGTTGCCATGTCCTGGTTTGTGCCGGGATTTAAATTGATCCTGAAAGTCAGTAGCAGCTTTTTACTAAAACTCAAAGTGAAGTGACATTTATGCAGTAACTACAACATATTAATTACAAAGCCATAGAAGTCTAGTAATGACTTGGTAATCTCAACTATGTAAAGGATACTGCTAGCCAGAGCAGTGCCTGTGGCGCCAGATTGGTTGGTTAAAGGCAATTCAGCCAGGGATAGCAAAGAAGCCCACTTTGCTTTCCTCACTTATTGCCTTAAACTTTTTTGAGTTTGTCTCTAGAAACCACTAAGATCAGTCTGCAGAAGTCCGTTACCTTTCCTCTAATTAGGGCTGTCCATAGCCTTCCCTCCTTTCCTTCTCTGTTTCCTTGGAGGAAACCTTGTTTCTTCTCCTTAAGATAGAGGTCTCATTTGTTCATTATTTACAGTTTCTTGTTATCTTGAACATTCCCATCTGTGTGGCGCCTCAGTGAAACCTCAAAGCCACACACTAGCCATGTTTCTCTCAACATTCCTCTCCTTTAGCAGATGTCATATTCACACTACCACTTAATTGCCTTCTTCCTTTCTCTCTGTGTCTGGTTTAAGGGCAGGAACACGGTCAAGTCTTCCTTCAGAAAATTTAAAGAGTAACCTCCCCCTGGTCTTACCTCAGTGCACTTCATCCACAACATTTTGCCCAGGAAATGGCTCTTTTACTTTCTCAGAATGATTAAATGTCTTGTTGTAAAGCTACAATAGGCTTGGTCACACTGTTGCTTTATAATCTTGTGAGTATGCTTTATTATTAGAATTCACTCCTGCAATTCTTCATTTAGAACTTTCCTCAGTAGAGGCAATATCTCAGTCATGCTTGCCTTTTTACTCTGGTAGACTGAGAACCAGTGCTATGCTAACCTGCTATGGGGAAATCCCAAGCTGACATTCTCTGAGCATTCAACCAAGATAGCTGAGCAGCATGTCTTTTTCCTTGTTTGCAGCACTCAAATATGTCAGTAGGTTCTTGTATGGCAGGGATGAAAGGAGAAGTACTTAATGAAAATAAGAGCTGTGTGTCATGTCCCTAAGAGGAGGTGGCAGTGTCTCTTCTTGCCTGCTGTACTAGGAGGCTATCCAATTTGATTTGTAAGATCTCTCTTACAACAATTTGTTTTCTGGTCAACATTTTATTTGCTCATACATATTTTTTTTATCAAACTTTTTCCTTTTTTAAAAACATTTTTGTCATAAGATATCTGTAACAGAGTGTTTAGGACATAAAACAGTGCCAGGCAGATCATTTCAAGCCATGGAATAGACCTGATGGTTGTGCATGTGATGACTGGACTCAAGTAGGAAGATGGCAGCAGATAATAAGGGACAAGAGAACTAATCTGAGTTTTAGAAGTGTTAAAAATCACAAATATTGTTTTCGAGTCCAATCAGAATTTATTTAATTACAGTAAGGCAAGGCAAAAGCAATATGCAGCACTGGGCGACAGGGGAGTCTCTGCTCTGCCAACTGCCGCACCAAGTAGAGTTTTCAGTCCCCTTTTATTCTTTTCCGCAATCCTCTGTAGTACTCTGCGCGAGCGTAGATTTGTTGATAGAGGGTCGTTCTCTGTCTCCTGGTGGTCGTGACAATGAAGGCCGAAGTCCTCCTCACAGGTCCGCAGCATCCCTGGCCCCTTTGTCTCAAGTTTCCGGTAACTGAGATAAGCTTTCGCAAGCCCCCTTTGTCTCATCAACTCTCGCAAGCCCCCTTTGTCTCATGTTTCCTGTAACTGGGATAAGTTTTCTCACAAGCAATTATTGATTAACCACATCCTAGTTTCCGGCCTATCTAAGCAAGTACACATGTTCCCACTGAACAAAAGTAACAAAAGTACATTTATGTTTATTACAGAAGTACTGTGTAATTTATTAGTGTCTTTGTTGACTTTTAAGGCTGAAATCCCAAGTTCCAGTCTAAGATACAGTCCTTTTTTATCAATTTATAAAATGCTGTACTCCACACATATTCATCATGCTGAAAGAGTAGAATGGTAAATGTGCTAACTGGGGTAATTTCCCATTGAGCTGGAGGGTTTGCAGATGCCTCACAGCCACTAATGGATTAATCTAAGGCACCTGGATTTATTCCAAGGCAGAGACACCTTGTTTCATGGAAGTTACAGAAGGGCATATGGGAATTAATGGGCAGGCTCAGAAGATAGTTTTGATACTTCAGATTTTCAGAGCTTAATATCTAGAATTATTTAGTCCCGGTGGCTGAATTCTATGCTGTGGAATTTTGTATTAGAGTATTTGGGGCCAAGCTATTCCATTTTGGTTACCAAAAGCCAAACAATGCATTCAAGCATGCTGGTCTCCACGTTTTCCATGTCTCCATGGTTTTTTGGTGGTGAGTCATTGAAAATAGAGTGCTTCTCAGCAATCAGAGTTCCGAGCTCAATGCCAGACCACATCACTTTTGAGGCAGAATAGGCATTTCTTAATCTTCCTTTGCTAATGGTCATTGCTCTGAAGAAAATAATTCAATAATAATGATGTAAATGGCATCCAAGAGGTACACACTGACTCCACATGCTTTAATAATACTCCCCATAGAGCAGGATTAGCCTTTTCATGCCTAATCCTTATCTACTGTTCTTTTAGAAACGGTAATTTTCATTGGTGCGTTCTTCTTGGATTTTTGCTCTTAATATCCACATTATATTTTAGGGGTTGGTTACTTTAATTTTTCCTTTGCTTTCCAAGTAGAAGCCAGGAAACAAATACAAGAGATCGCCTCTTCTCTTCCAGCTGGGTAGAAGAACAGACATTTCTAAGAGGCTGAGCATATGTATGTATATATGTGTGTATAGATATATTCCATGTAGGAGCACAGAATATCTATTTTCTGACCAAACTATCTTTTTTTTCTCCCGGTACTCTTTAGTTACTGTAACAACATTACAAAATATATGTGTTGCTATTGCTTATGTATTTTATTTTCATATTAATTTTATTATTTTGTTTTCTTCATATGAACTTCAGCACCTAAAGATGCTGAAAACCTCCACAGGTTTCCTGTCTGATATTTTTCTCTGTCCCTGGGGACATTTCCTGGATGGATTCTTCTCAAGCTGTCCTGAAATGCCTCTCATGTAGGTTCAATCTGTTGGAGGACATGCCTTCTTGGGAAGAATTAGTTGGACTTGCTGCTTCCTGACCTTTTCTAGATTTGGTAACAGAGTGCCCCGTGCAATATATATCAGTAACACTTCTGTTCTAAGAAGTTTTGGGTTGGCAGTTTGTTGTTCAACCATCCCCTCTTCCAGCAGCCAACGAGGAATGAGTCTGATTATGGTAAGGTCTGACTTTTCCAAGGCTCTGAACTGCTTAGGAGAAGAGCCTTCTTCTAGGAGAAGGATTCACAGTATTTAGGGCAAGGGTGGTGGTTCTGCCTTCGTGAACAAAATTGGTTTATTTTGTTTATTGGGGAACCATCAGTGGTTGATTCCCCAACTAATAAAATAAATCAAACTATGTAATGGTGCAGCCAGTGTAGGATTTTTCACTGCTTGACCTTCTGCCGCTAAAGATGTTCTGCAAGTATTGCTGTGTAAATCAGTTCATATCTGTCCCTACAGCTTTGTTTCTTCCTCCGTCTCTACACTATTTCTTTGTAGACTGGGTTGGGTGGTTTAATGCCAGAGGAAAGACTTCAAGCAAAGTTTTTTCCAGGATGCTGAGCTTAGAGACATCCTAAAACACAGCCCATGAAGAGTAGGTAGGGGGCATTGTCACCCTTCTACTGATGAAGTAAAGCCTGATTTTATCCTTTCACCCTCTGTTTCCCAAATAGCTATTTAGGCAAAACTCGCATTCATTTTATTCACATTGACAGGCTCCTTAGGTTTTCTATTACCTTGTAAATATCCGCACAGATTTGAGGCTTAAGATCAGTCAACAATCATCAGGCAGTGATTGTTGAGTAAAAAGCAGCAGCACAAGAGGGGTTGTATCCTGCTTACACCTGTCACAACTGCCGATTAGAAGGAAGGACAGTCAAACCTTTTAATGCTTGCTGCTTAGAAAAAGAGAGCTGTAGATTAGCAGTGCTCGAAGGAGTTACTGGGAACATGGTGATCTGGAAGACAGGAAGGAGCAAGAAGAGGGCATGAGGCTGAGTTATGCTTTGAGAACTAGAATGTTTTCCTGCAGCTTTGGGTGTTGTGCTCTGTCTTTATGATCCAGCATCTTCTCCTTTTTGTCCATTTTACTATGCTTGAAATACACAGCAAGTTCTGTGGTGATTACACAAATACTCATGCAGGGTTCTGTGCCTTATACTCACTGGGCTCTGGAGAGGCCCCTCTTTGAGTACTGTGTCCAGTTCTGGAGTCCTCAACATAAGAAGGACCTTGAGCTGTTGGAGCAGGTCCAGAAGAGGCTACGAAGATGATCAAAGGGCTGGAGCAATTGCCTTATGGAGACAGGCAGGGGACCTTGGAGTAACTTACCAATACCTGAAGGGGCCATACAGAAAGGCAGGGGTAGAACTTTTTAATAGGATATGTGATGGGAGGATTAGAAATAATGGATGGAAATTGGAAGGAGGTATATTCAGGCATAAGAAAGAAGTTCTTTAGGGTGAGGATAGTGAAACACTGGAAGAGGTTGCCCAGAGAGGTTGTAGATGCCCCCTCTCTGAAGGTGTTTAAGGCCAGGCTGGACAAAGCACTGAGCAACCTGATGTAGTGGGAGGTGTTCCTGCCTATGGCAGAGGGTTGGAACTCGATGATCTTTGAGATCCCTTCCAACCCAAACTATTCTATGATTCTATAAACTGTAATGACATTGTGGAGTGTTGGCCAACATGCAGTCTAAAAATCGCACAGTAAATTATAGAACATAAAATTTTAGAATCATCCTGGTACATGCAAAAGTCTTGGATAAGTGGAACAGATGTTCAAGTACTTATTTAGCTTTGATAAACAAGCAAGACAGCCATGGGATGATTCACTGCCTTGGTGATCAGGCTACATGACCTAATAATGCCTTCTTTTAGAGAAAAAGAAATTCTAGAGAGCAGTCTTGTCTGGAGAAGATATACTACAGCAGACCACTCAGTCTTTGCAGCAGTCCAAATGCTGCCACTGTAGACTCTTGCAGACCCCAAGGAATTCTTGGTGCTGCTCCTGTACCTCCAGCTGTGCTTCTCAGCCTGTCCCCTAACCAGAAGATAGTGGAGTTTGCGGTGGAAGTGCTGCTGTAGCCCAGGGAGGTGGGCTAAGAGGTACCACTGGCGAGGTGGAAGTTCCCTCTGGTGGAAGAACAGACTCACTGCAGAGAGAAGAGCGATGCAGCGATCTGGATGCTCCCCCAGAAGATAATTTTCAGAGGTGCTGAACTTCACCCGCACGCGTGTATGCACCCGCGGCTTTAGCTGAAGACTGTGGGTGCTGTTGGCTTTTTGGGGACCAAGTGCAGAGAGCCTACATAATAAAAGATGATCCTGTAAGGGAGAAGTGTGAGCTGAGCAGAACAAAGGCTGGATATTGTGTGATGAACATCTATCCCCCTGTGGAAATGGACAGTGTCCCATTGCGGCTGTGGTCACCTGGAACTGGAAAGATCTGTGATCAGTTCCTTGCTCTGCTGCTTCTCCTTTGATGTGTTTGGTCTGTCCCTAGAAGAGTTCCTCACAGGTTCCTCACTGTACAGTAGGGAGTGTCAGCCTCTTTCAGCCATGCTGTCTCAGAATGATGAAGAAGATTCTGCAGATGCGTGGTCCTAGAGAAGAACAATGTTTCAGGCATGGAGGCAGGAATCCTGTAGTACAGCCAGGGTGACAGGAGCCTTGGCCTTAATGAGTGAAACCAGGCCAACTGCTCTATAGAGGAACCTCCAAGTGAAGTCTGGGCTGGTCTCATGGTGGCAAACTTGAGAGAGATCTAAGGATTGCTATAAGACTAAAACACATCATAAATTCCCATGGGGATGTGTGCTTCTAATAGAAGAAAAATAAAAACAAAGCAGTGGAAGATAATATATGAGAACCTTATCACATTTGTCATGTGCCAATGAAGAGAAAGAAAGAAAGAGGAACCCAAAGGAAACTTAGGCAAGACATAATCAGGACCAACCTGCTGGTCAAGCCAATGTCTCTTCTGCATGTGGGCAAATGTTCCCCATGGAAATTGGACTTGGTAGTCCCGAGACCCCCTAATAGCATCATAGAATAGTTCAGGTTGGAAGGGACCTTAAAGATCACCAACGTCCCTGCCATGGGCAGGAACAGCTCCCACTACATCAGGTTGCTCAGTGCCTTGTCCAGCCTGGCCTTAAACACCTCCAGGGATTGAGGGAGCATCCACAGCCTCTCTGGGCAACCTCTTCCAGTGTTCCACTACCCTCACCCTAAAGAACTTCTTCCACATATCTACCCTGAATCTCCCCTCTTCCAATTTACATCCATTATTTCTAGCCCTTCCATCACATATCCTATTAAAAAGTCCTACCCCAGCCTTTCTGTAGCCCCCTTCAGGTATTGAGAAGCTGCTATGAGGTCACATCTGAGCCTTCTCTTCACCAAGCTCAACTTGAAAACCAGCATGGAGGAGAGATCTCTGGCTGGCATCATTGATGGTGACAGGGATTCACCTGCACCTACCACCCTTGTCCATTGAACCTGCAAGCTGCGGGGTGAGAGTGAGATCTCTCTTTTACAGTATATCAAAAAATCCCACCTTTGCCTTTACTTTGACATGGAACAGCCATTGTGTTTGCTTCGTGTCCTGCTGGGTTGTAGCGGTTCAGAATCTGAGAGTGAGAAGGGCACCACTGCCCGCCTGGCGCAGCCACCGCCCTCCGCCATCCCCCGGGGGTCTCCCGCTGGGGGAGGTCGGGGTGGAGGAGGGTCCGCTCCTCCTCCTCCTCCTCCCGCAGCTCCGATCTGGGGTGGGGGGCGGCTGCGGGCCCTGCCCAATGTGTGCGGCCGGTCCCGGCTGCGCGTTGGCTGCCGGCGGCGCCGCCAGTGAGGCTGCGCTGAGTCTGCGGGGCCGGATGGCCGAGCCGCCCGCCCCGCTCACTCGGGCGGCGGCCGGCGGCGGGCGAGGAGACGGGGGCGAGCCCTCCCTGCCGGGAGAGCCAGCCCTGTCTCAGGCAGCGCCATGGTCTCATGGATCATCTCCAGGCTAGTGGTGTGAGTACCTGCCGCTCGGCCACCCTGCACGCCCGATCCCGCATGTTCCCTGCGTGTGTCTGTGCGCGGTCCCCGCTGTCAATACGCGGTGGCGGCCGCTGGGCTAAATTTAGTCTGGTTGTCGGGGAGGACGGTGCGCTCGCTTGCTTGCTGTATGAATGCGAGACTAGGTGGTTCGAAGGGGATTTTCCAGCGTGGGAAAATCACCCAGGGATGGAAGGCGAAGCTCTGCCGAGCTGCACAGCGCAAGGTGACAGGGTTTCTTTCTTTTTCCTGAGCCAAGCGTTTGTTTAAAATTCGTTTGCCCAGAGAGGCTGTGGGTGTCCCCTCCCTTAAGAGATAAGGCACTGAGCAACCTGGTCTAGTGGGAGGTGTCCCTGCCCATGGCAGGGGGATTGGAACTAGATGATCTTTAAGGTCTCCTCCAACCCAAACCAATCTATGATTCTGATGAAGGGCGGTTGGCATCGCCCGGTGCTCGGGGCGATGAAGGGGCTCGGAGTCATGATCGAGCATCCACGGGTGGGAAAATGGACATGGATTTGGGTCTCGGCGCTTTGTTAGAGGGGCTCGGCGCGGATTCGCGAGGGGGCGTGGGAGAGGCGGCCGCGGGGTCTCCTCTCCGCTACCGCTGCTTTCTTTTCGCTTATTTTTTTTTTTTGTAAAAGAATACAGAGCGTTTCTTTCCTCCCTTCTACATGCCGTCCGCCTTCCCCGAAGATTGTCTTCATTTTCCTTTAGCCTGTCAGCCTAGGAGGAAGAGCAGCTGACTCTGTGCACCTGTCTTGCAGCTTTTCCCTGGCTTGAAGTGCCATAGGTGGTCGAAATTCCCTGGGAAATCTTCCCAGACAACAGGGGGGAAATGGAGCAAGGACGAGATATATGTTCATCTGCCCCACCCGATAAGAGATTCAGTGAGATAAAGGTTTTTTTGAAACCTCTGAGAAAAATTCCCGTGAGGGGAGTTTAGGCTTAAGGTGGGGCAGCAGGATTGTTGATCTGCCTCCCTTTGGAAAATGTGGCTGGTCATGGTTAGTGCACTGAATCAGATTGATCATTTGCTAGTTTTCTCTTGGGCATATTAGCTGCAGACTCAGGAGAGCATCTGTTCTGCTCTAAAGTTATTGCAGACAGTCCGCAAGGGCTTGTCACTTTCTTTGTCTGCAAGAAACGTGCCATGAGGTTGCAGCATCAGCGTAGCTGTGGAAAAGCACTTTCAAGGCCTCTCTCCTTTTGCTGTATGAGACAAAACATTAAAATGAAACCTCATCTTGATCATAGCTATCTCTCTGTATCACCAAGACATTGGGTAGCTGTCAGATAGGAATATTTTTGTGGCTTCCAGAGTTGAATTTAGCCTTTGAAGGTATATGATCTGGATTCAGCTGCAGCTGTTGCTGTTATTTGCTTTGCTCTTCCCATTCTGGGGAAGCAGAATATTTAAGGGATTCAATTTGAACAGCATAACTGCAGACACCTCTGACAGTGTGTATTGTCTGAAGGTGCTTACTCCCTACCAGACAAATTTTCCACTTTGGAAAAAAAGAACCTGTTATCATGTAACCTGGCTAATCCTCAGGGACAAAGAATGGCTACGAAGTGATGTTTCTTGATAAGTAGTTTTACTTATTTGCTTCAGCACATGCACTCATACTAATTTCTTCTAAGTCACATGGACTGGATAAAATTCTAATGGGGCAGGACATGGAGGAGTTGGCATCACCCAGGTAATTCAGCAAACATACAGACCTTGTTCTCTTCAGCTTTCTCTGAATAGCATGTCACAGGATGAAATTATCTGTGTAGAGGGTGGTACCAATTATTGATTATAATAGAATTATACTAGAAAATAGAAATTTGAATATGCAGTGTAAATGTTAAAAATTTAATATTTATAGTAATAATCTTAAAGCATTTCTGCAAGGAAACCTAGAGCAAGCCAAGCTGAATCACCACTTTCTTTGTGCTGCTACTTAGTATATATCCATCCCTTAGGAGTGCTGTGTTATAATCCCTACAGTAAACTGTGACTCCATGCAATATTGTTTAAATGTCATTTATTAGAACTAAGATGATAAAGAAAAAGAGGAGAGGATAAGGAAGCTTACATGCCTTCAGATGCTGAGAAACCCAAGCTGTGCAGAATGGAAGGGTTACCATACATTTAGTCTTCTGTGACCCTTACAAGACTTTCTTTAAAAAAGAAAGGGGGAAAAAAATAAATTCTTTTAATAATTTCATCTATCAAATGGAAAAGATTTTCCCAAAAGAACTTTGTGCCACAGTTTTAGATGCTGACAGACAAGAACATGCAGGTAGTTTAATAGCTGGTGACCAGTATGAACTTCCTATATGCTCCTTGGTTGAAATTAACTACCTGAGTTGATCCTGCATCCAAGGGATATGCCCAGCACAATGCAGGCTGGAAGGCCAAGCTATACATAGCACAGCTTTATACCCATTTAGGGTAACTATTAGCTGGATCATTGATGTNTTTCGTGCTTTGTTACTTTCATTATCTCTGATTTGGTTGTTACCATCTCTAACCTGTCAGTTTCTTTCCAGAACTATTAGCTGGATCATTGATGTACAATGGCCTTCACATTAGGATCATGATAAACATTTTTATCTGTATGATCTGGTTTCCCCATCTCATTATCAATCAACTGGTTGATCCATCAGTACAGATAGCCATGTTCTAAGTTGAATGGCCACCTGGTTGGGCTTTTTCTTCTCCCACTTGTCCCTATTTAGTGGTTCTCTCATCATATTTTATTACCTGATAAGGATTATGAGGAAAATGGTGTGTTATAGACATACAGTCAGAATTGCTTTATGTTTTTACTACTTCTGATGTTCTCCATGAGTGTTATGTCTGATATGACTCAACTAATGGGAAGGGCTTTAAAACAGAAAGTGAACCTTTGCTTNTCAGAATTGCTTGATGTTTTTACAACTTCTGATGATCTCCATGAATGTTACAGAATCAAAGAATAGTTTGGNCTTGGTGCTTTGTTGATTTCATTTATCTCTGATTTGGTTGTTACTATCTCTGGCCTGTCAGTTTGTTTCCAGAATGTTGCTGAAAGGTAAAGAGTCTGTGAGCACATCTCATCCACTTCAATGGGAAGTTGAGCAGCTCACTGCAAACCTCTTGCATCATTTCAGTGTTAGTGATTGGACTTTCTGTTAATCCTGATCTGGGGTGCTGGCTTATTCTGTTCTGCCTACAGAGCTGTGTGCTGGTAATCCCTAGAAGAGAAATCATGCAATCATAGAATAGTTTGGGTTGGAAGGGACCTTTAAAGATCATCGATTTCCAACCCCCCGCCATAGGCAGGGACAACTCCCATTAGATCAGGCTGCTCAGTGCCTTGTCCAGCCTGGCCTTAAACACCTCCAGGGAGAGAGAGGGCATTCACAACCTCTCTGGGCAACTTCTTCCAGTGTTTCACTACCCTCACCCTAAAGAACTTCTTTCGTATATCTAGCCTGAATCTCCCCTCTTCCAATTTACATCCATTATTTCTAGTCCTCCCATCACATATCTTAATAAAAAAATCATAAAAGCATCCAAGCAGCACCTGAAACTGCCATAGCTGTGTGTTAAAAGTTGAATACTTTATTATTGTTCAGGATTTACACTAAGTGGTATACAAATATATACCAAAAAAGATAATCTTATCCCCAGATATAATTTTCCTTAAAAAGCCTGGCTGTCATCCTCTTGTGGTCCAGGTAGTTTTTTCACTCACCTCAACGAGAACAAATCAAGATGTTCTTTTTCACATAGTAGTAGATTACAAGTGACTCTTCCATCAAAGGAAATGTGATGTAACTGTAATTGTTGCATCTTGAAGTTACTAGTTGCTTTATCTCTCACAATAACTTTAGTGGGATACCATGGTTATCAGTGGGTTAATTAGAGCCCCTTTTTTTATTCATCTGAATATCTCTCAGAGGATGTCAAGGAACAGCTCTATCTCACTTCACCTTCCTGAAGTGTAATGAACTGTGCTGAATTCATCTTCCCTGAGATGGACCAGAAAGGACCAGTGGCATGTCCGGCCATCTACAGTTCATTGCTATTCATGTGGAAGGAGATTCTTTTTGCTTCAGGTGGTAGAAGCCACTCTAGCAGAAGGACTTGGGATCTGTCTTCATTATTGCAGTTCAGTTTGGGTACAGTGAGCAGGACTGGCAATCCTAGATGGTTACTGGCCTTCCATACCATTTGATTGTTGTTTAAAAGCATTTTTAAATGCTTTAAAATAAATAAATGAACAATTTTTTTACTTAATGAATTAAATAAATAAATGAAAGACTGTGTATAAAAGCTGCCCATTTTATTTGCATGGAAATCCTCTTCTTTTTTGCTTATTGTGCTTGGGATCATACAGAACAGAAACAGGTTTTGGCTCCAATTCAGGCACATCACATTGCTTCTTCAAAGCCTTTGAGTCTGGAATGTGCAGCAGAGGAAGGAGATGTCAGTAGAAACGAGGCTGAATCAGATTGGCCATTGATAGTTGAGATGATGCTGTGTGACTTAGGTGTTTGAATTTCTGCTGTGAGCAGCTTAAAAGTGCATTTCAAGTTGCTATTAAATGAGTAAATACATTTTTCACGGTGAAAACCCACAACCTTATCTGTGTTTTTTTCCCTCCCTACCTTTTTTTATAATTCTAAATATTACACGTCTGATATCTTCTGGTTTCATGTGAAATAGTGTTTGCCCAATGTACTTTAAGACAGTAGAGTACAGTTTGTTAAAGGTGAAAATACATTTTAGAAGGTA
>VZTY01003840.1:0-21765 GCA_013400935.1 Turnix velox
CACACAGTCCAGGAGCTCAGATGGGGCTGGTGTTGCTATAGGAAAAGCCAAGTATGGGCATCCTGCAGGATAAGGTTGAGCAACAACGATTGAGCAGAGCTTAAGCTATGAGATGTTTCCAAATTCCATATCCATTTCCAATATTCCATATTGCCTCATCTCTGGAGATGTTTAAGGCCAGGCTGGACAAGGCACTGAGAAACCTGGTCTAGTGGGAGATGTCCCTGCCCTTGGCAGGGGGGTTGGAACTAGATGATCTTTAAGGTCCCTTCCAACCCAAACCATCCTGTGATTCTCACCATCATTGCATTAATGAGACTACTTACTGTTATCGTAAGGACATTTTGCAGAAACTTACTTTGTCTACTAGAAGGGCAAAAATTCCTGCATTCACCCATAGACTCCCCTTTATTACACAAGATTTTTGGTATTATTTACGTAGGACTAGGTAAAGGACAATTAATAAACCAAGTATGATTCAAGATAGGGCACTATGATCTGACTGGGGTAAAACTGATTAGCAAGTAGGATACTGCAGGGGTCTGTCCTGGGATTTGTCCCATTTAGCATCTCTACCAGCAATCTGGAGAAGATGACAAAAGTGTGTTCTCTGGTCAGATTTGCACAGGCCACTTAATGAGGGGAATGGCAATGGAAAACATTTTGAAAGAGAAATACAGTGGAGGAGGACATCACCGGGATTCTTTTGAAACTCTAAAATACCCTCAATGGGAGAGTCTCGGGAAAAGAGTTACAATATGCTTACTGAGACACAAATCTGAAATATTTGATGGTACCTTAACAAAAAGGTGCTTTCAAAAAAGGGCATGTAACCAAAAGCAAAAACCTGCTGCATATTTTAGGTCAATTAAGGAGTGAATGCTTTATCAATTAATGATCAGGAATCTCTCTGGTATATATTATACAATCAGAAGTAAATGAATTATATTAGAATTGGAAGGCTACACTAAAAAATGAAATGTTGTACCATCCTACATCAGACTTCTTGTCCAGTTGCATTGTTACATAGGTTTTAATTATCAGATGCATTAACAAATACTTTTTCTTTCTCCACAGTACCTCCTTCATGAGCAGTTCTACAATGTCTTCCTTTTCCCTCATTCAGTGCATGACCCCCATTCCTTATTACTGTAAAACTTTAAAAAGCTACACGGAAAACAAAATTTTAAATTTCCTTTTGAGATTTTCCACTTTTATGCCACTTCACTTCTTGCAGCCATTTCATTTTATCCAGGAATTTATGTCACAAAATCCTTCAGGATAGAAGGAAGCTGTTCTCATTTTACAGATTTGAGTACCAGAGACAAAACATCAGCCCTTCACCTGGTGGGACTTTCAGAACGCCCAGCTAGAAACCACTGCTGTGTCAATATGACCCTCCACTTGAGTGTAAACCACCAGAACCAGCTTCCAGTTGATCCTCCAGCACTCAGCTTATTTCAGACCTCTTCTTTAGGTTGGAAGCAAAGCCAAGCCTTATTGGAGGATGTCCAATCTAAGTGCTTGGCACTACATGGGTTCACTAGGGTAGACTACTGCCTTGCAGGGTGGTGATGGGCTTCCTTCATTTTGAACCCACCCTTCCTCTTGGTTGCTCCCTTCTCTGGCACTTTCACCTCTCCCTTCTCCACACTTGCCTGCCTCTCACTATTCCTCTAGCAGCGTCTTGGGCATAAATGTTCATGCCAGCATTTCATTCTCCACTGTTTTCCTCCTGATTTTTCTTTCTCATTTTCCCTTCCTTCATGCAGTAGCATGCGTTGAGTAAGCGAATGATGCCCAAGTATTTCAGCAGTGTGCTTTGTGTCTCATTGGGCACATTTCCAAGTGTTTTGCAGCTGTAATTTGGGCTTCAAATTTAAGTGAGCTCAGCAGCTCGCATCATGACACTTCAGGCCCTGATTAGTATTTAATTGACATAGTCCTTAAGCAGTGAGTCATTACATAATGTTTCTTTTGCAACCTTACCCTGCTTTTTGGTGTGTGATTCATGTAATGTCTTTAGAACTCCATCACCTCCTTTACCATCATGGACAATAAACTCCCAGTTACAGTACTGTAGTATTCCAGTAACAAAGTCAGCAGCTGCTGTTAGAGAAAAGAGTATTTTGGCATTATTGAATATTTACATTTTTGATTGCACCTGGGAATCGGAAGAGTCTGCCTGTATTGTTTTATCTCCACAGACTTATAGCAAGTGATCCATGAACCAAAACTTGAGAACCTCTTCCACTTTTATATTTACTATAGCACTGTCATCTCTTTTGGGGGGAAAACAATATGCTTCTGAATGTGGCAAAATTACTTATTCTCTCAAGTAATAATTAATGTAAAAGCTGTTTCAGGTGTTAAAAACCCAAGGACTTCCCCGCATAGGTTAACTTCTAGCAGTGATCCACACACTGGCTCTTTGATTCCGCTGACAGTGATTTTCACATGCTACTTATGTATCCCAGTCAGATTTTCAAGTACTTTTTCAAGGCTCCATATTTGAGATCAACAGCTGTCACCATGATGCTTAAGAACCCAGCTCAAGAACTGAGGCTTCAAATAAAGTTTAATCAGTCTCATTTTCTCTCGGCTTATTTTGGGAGAAGCAGAATAATGCTGCCAGCCCATTCTGTAAAGGATGACATGAAATCAGCACTGAACAGGGAGAGCTGTGTTTGAGGAGCAGCTTCCCCGCCATGCTATGCTAAAATTTTGTACAGAATGAAGGGAAATGTAAAGTATTGGTGTTTGATGGGCTTAAATGTATGAAGTTAATCTCTAGGTTTAGGTACATCGCTTTTTCCTCTCTCCACTTCCTGTCTTTTGCTTTAAGATCTTACCAAGTTGCCTTCTGCTTACTGATTGATACTGTTTTCAGCAGATCTGAATCCTTACATAAGACAAGTAAACAGTTTGATAGGACAAGCTATCATAAGCTTACCAATGGGGAAATAAAACAGATAATGCCTGGGTTGTTAAAGCCTCCCAGAAGGACAGCTGCTCACTTTTCAGTAGCAACTCAAAAAAGCATTGCAGACATCAAATGTGACATTTTTAATAGGGTCTGTACCACTGAAACACAGCTGTGCTCAATCAGCAGAGCGGCCAACCTTCATGCTTTCATCAATTCTGTTTCTTTACATTACTTGCACTAACGCTCTTCAGAACAGAAGAGCGGGTCAGATCAAAGGTCTGTCTAGCTCAGTATCCTCCCTCTGAAAATTTTCAGAGGTGCATTATCAGTGAGCAGAGAAAGCTCTCAATAATAATTTGCCAAAATATTCTAGCCTTTAACAGCTTGAAGGCTTCCTGAGCCAGAAGTGATGTCTGTGGCTTTAGTCATCTTCTAAGTCTTCTTTTCCTTGACTTTATCCCTCTAGCCCATGTAAACTTCATAATTTGCATAATTTACTTTATAAAAAATTCTACAGTGAAAATAAATTTTTAAAAAAAATTTTTAACCTGCCATCTGCTGTCTACATTTGGTCTTTCTTAGATTTTGTCTTGGGAGAAGCAGGTAACAGATGAGTCCTCGAAATCATCTCCATTTCACTCATCGTTTTGCTGATATCACCTTTTTTTTTCACAATAAGGATAAAGATGAGGTGGATCCAGTAGGTAGATGTGGAACATTTTCTTTTTTGAAGATTAGTAAATTTCCCCAAAACTGGACATTTCAGCTAAACAAACTGTGAGGTCACATTGAATCTGATAACTAGTTAAGGCTGTGAAAGAAGAGAATAAATTACAAAAATGTCAAAACATTTAATTTTGACATTTTCAGAATGAAGTATTCTGTATTGCTGAAATGTTTGTTTTGACATTATCTATCTTAAACTTACCAAGGTCTGAATTCTTAAAAAAGACCTCTTTTCTAAACAAGAAACTGGAGAGCAAGAACTACAAAAAGACCCAGATAATAAAAAAGACAGCCAAGTTAAAGATGTGATTTATAATTTAGTAAGAGATTTACTTTAAGGAAATATTTGAATAGAAATGTTTTTATATTTTGATTCAGATTCAGTTACTGCTGTGATATTTCAGTGTGACTTTGGAGCAAAGACATCTGTCATATGCCCATCCTTGTTTACAGGGTTCTAAGTGGCTCCCCATTTCCCTCAGTATTTGTGGTTATTATTTCAGTTGCAGTTCTTTTACTTAGTTGTGCACATTTCAACAATGAAAGTACATGCTGATTTGATACTACTGATGGAGAAAGATCTGGCAAGACTTTGGGTTGTTTAACCTTCCAAATCAAAGGTCAGCAAGAATAAAGCTGCTCCATATAAATACATCATGAGAGACATGCCAGAGAAAGGAGAAAGTATTTACTGAGTGAAGATGGTTTAAACTGAAAGACAAAATTAATTTAAAAAACCTAATTACCTCAAGTGAAAGAATTCACTTAGGAAATTATAAAAATTTTAGCAATCTGAGAAGCAAATTTATGGAGAATAAAGGGAATAGAAAAGTTTAGGATGAAACCTGATCAGTCAATACCCAAAGGGGGCTTACAGAAAGGCTGGAGTAGGACTTTTTAATAGGGTACATGATGGTAGAACTTGGAGTAATGGATGTGAATTGGAAGAGGGTAGATTTTGACTGGATATAAGAATGAAGTTCTTTACTGTGAGGGTGATGAGATACTGGAACTGGTTGTGGATGCACCCTCCCTGGAAGTGTTTAAGGCCAGGCTGGATGAGGTATTGAGCAACCTGGTCTAGTGGGAGATGTCCCTGCCTATGGCAGGGGGGTTGGAACTAGAGGATCTTTAAGATTCCTTCCAACCCAAACCATTCTATGATTCTATGACTTCCATGATATAGTAGGCTGTGATAAAAGGCAGAACTCTGTGACTGGCTTCTGCCTTATATACATTTTTATAAAATATTGTGAAATTTTATGAATTAAAGGGTTCAGTGCTCTTGGCACTGAACATTTTCTATAAATCCAATGTTAAATGTGTCAGAGAACCATGGCACTTCTGCCATGAACCATATTGATAGTGGCATGGATGACTGTTTTGCTGAAATGTGTTCGTAGATTGGACCGAATCCTTCAGGAATGAATCCTGGCTAAACATGAGCCAGAAGAGTTGATATGTGGCCTAATTCCTAAAAATGCTGAGCTTTGCAATATAAATATTCTGTAGTAAATGGAAAACAAACTACCTCTCACTTTTAGAATTGTAGTTTGGTCTGCAGATACAGCTTCCATAAATTGGCTTAGGAAAAAAATTCCAGCAAGCTGTCTTTGCCTCTGAAGAAAAACCTGCTGGCAGACACATAGGGCCCTACCCCTGAATTATTGCCATGTGAGATAACAGCTGAAGAATGATTTCAGATTTCAGGGTTCCTGAGTGACTAGTGTCAGTGATGCTGTGATTTGGGCTGGAGTGTTGGAGTGCTGGACACCTTTGTTGAAAAGGAGGCTGATCCTGGCAGAGAAACAGTTAAATGTCTGCTGTTTGCTGATCTCCTTGCACTCACTGGATGAAGTCTAGAAGAGATTTTCTACACCATTTTCAGTCTTTGAAAACATGTCCCATCTCAAAAGTGTATACAACGCAGAAATTATTTTAGTGATTTTGTATTTTGGCACATATTCACATCTCTGGGTTAATGGAACTCTCAGTAATGCAGCACACAGAGGGTAGTCGGGTGTTCTAGATATCTGTGCCTGTATAAGAAATTACCCTGGTAACTCAAACACTTCTATGAGGATGAGTGATGCTCCTCTCTCATGCAGGACGGACTTGTGTAACCCCTTGGGTTGCCCCAAGGTGCAGTCCTCAGTTCAGCGTTTTGGAGAAGTTGGCTTTGCCATCAGCGATGCTCTGCTGAGGGCTGTCCATCCCCGGGGCCACTGGAGGTTGTTAACACATCAGATCCCGGATTTATGAGATGGGGTTCTTCGTATTTCCACTTGATGGCAGCAGAGCCCACAGCAATGGGGCTTGGGCAATCCGTGAGTCGTTTTCTGTTTATTACTGACGCAAAAAGCTGGCTTTTAAGAATAATATTCCGTATGTTTTGGCTTGTAAAAATAATGGCGATGAGACTGGCCCTGAGAGGCACTCGACTCCTCCTGCCTGCATAAATGCAGTGTGTTTTGCAAAACAACATGCGAGACCAGATTTCCTGAAGTTCATGTTCAAGTTAAATGGCTTGGGGAAATATTTCAGGTCCAGGTTTGTTTTGCCTATTTTCCATGTAAACAGTGCTGAATTGCTGCATGCTGTGGTAAGTAAAAAGCAGCCAGAAGTTTGTAATGTCTGAGGCTGAGATAGTTTTTGGTGCCAGCTTTACAGTTATTTTCAGGCAAGTGTCCACAGAAGTCTCTAAGTGAGAATTTCAGGAAATGAGCAGAGAAACACAGAAAAGACATGTAGTTACAGAAAGGATATTTTCTGCAGCTCTGTAGGCAAGCCAGGGTTTTAATTAGGTCTGTATTTACAGGTGTTCCCTAAGAGACTGATCAGCTTCTGGGGAAAAGCATTATTAAGTGTGAACTCGAGGAGTCAGAATTTTTCTGAGCTCTGCCTCTGTAACCACATGTCAGCTGGCAGCTGCATCATTTACTGTGAGGCTGGTTGAATTCTGCTGGCCTATTGCAAGGGCTGGAATGAAGGTTTTTTCTTCTCATTTCTATCTTTGTTCCAAGGTTATGTTAACAGAAACGTTATATATATTTCAAATTACATGCAACAGTAGTATAAAAATGAGACTGAAACATTATTCTCATCTTCTTGGAAGCGTTTGTCGTTGCTATTTAATTGCTTTCAATTTTCCTGCCAGGATAAATAACAGTTTTTAAACTATTCCTCATTGTAATGATACACACTATGCAAACTGAAGAAAAGAGCCAAAATGTCATCTGTGCTGGATGTCTCTGTTTAATTGATTCTGTTGGAATCACAGTTGGACAGTGAAGGCTAATGCCTGCAAAACAGGGCAGAAACATTCTCACGGAGAAAATAAAAAGTTCCCGGAAAGCTCATCTACCTCTTCCCTTGACAAGCTAATTTTTGAAAATGTTTACTCTTCATGATGCTAGATAGAATATAGAATCATAGAATGCACTGAGTCAAAAGTCATCTAGTCCAACTCCCCTGATGGGAACAGGGACATCCTGCACTAGATCAGGTTGCTCAGAGCTTTGTCAAGCCTGGCCTTGAATGTCTGCAGGGATGGGGCCTCCACCACCTCTCTGGGCAACATGTTCCAGTGCCTCACCACCCTCATGGTGAAGAGTTTCTTCCTAATGTCTAAACTAAACCTGCCCTGCTTTGGTTTTAAACCATTGCCTGTTGTCCTTTCAGGTCCCTGACTGGGAGCTGATTTTATTCTTATTGGCCAGGAGTGCATAGAGCTGTGTACATGGGTTTGGATGAGGGTTCAATGTGATTCCTGCAGTGTGGTTCCTACCTTTCTTTCCCTCCTGCCTGCTTCACCTACTGCCAAGCAAAGTTTGCCTCTGACAAGGAAAAGGCATGGACTCTCAATGGGAGTTTTTCATCAGTTTGCATGAGAAGGACATGTGTTTCTCCATGGGAGACAGGATGAGTTCTGCCCTTTCTAACAATAAATCATCTTTTGGACTTTGATTTTTCCACCTTGTTTTCTGAAGCAGGTGAGGTCTAGTGCCATGTTTGGGACATTTTACCAGGGAAATGAATTTCAGATACTATAAGTAGCTCTTTGTTTTGAGACCTGTGATGAGGATTTGGCCACCTACATTGCACTTTCTCTCAGCCTTTGTTTTGGCAGGTGTCCCAGATATTCTCTGGTGAATCACACAGTGCTGCCCATGGAGAAGCTGAGCAGGGATAACTTGAGTATAACTTCTCAGCATCCCCTCTTGTCTCCTAGTGCCATGCAAAGAAATAAAAACTCTCCAGGTACTGTGGGTGAGTTGTCAGAGCTCATTGCACCCACCTCCACAAACCACAATATGCCCTGATGCTCAGCTGCTCCATACAGCACTTAACATCACTATAAAATAGTGTGACACTTCTTAACTTACTTCTCGTGCTTTGTGTTGTTTAGTCACTTAATTAGAAAAGATTAGAAGGAACTGCTCTCAAGGAATTAGAAGTATTAAATAATATATGAAAAGATGCATTTTTTAACTACCAGTCAGATGTGGGCTCTGAGCTTTGCTGATAGACCAGCTCTAGGATAAAATGTGAATAAACTCCCCATCTCCTGGGTTGCTCAGTGTGACCTGTAAGTGAATGGTAAAGGCAGCAACAGAAACATCACTGCCTAATGCTTAGCAAAACCCAGCCCCTGTATTCCCAGTAGCAAATTCCCAGTAGCTAGTGCTTAACCCAGGGCTTTGTTGGGCTGTTCTCTCAGAGATGGGCCAGATCCAGGTCCCACTGTCCTACAAAATTACATACTTTAAACCTTCCAAAGCATGACACATGACTATCAGCCATTTCAAATTCCTCAGCAAAGCAAGCCTTATATTTTTAAGTCTTTCTTTGCCAAGTATGTAATTTTCTCGTCAGACTGGAGTCTTCTTCATACACATACACACACACACATACACAAATCTGTTGCTGTACGGCATTTTTTCTTGAAAGAATTAATTTTCCTTTCTTTTTAGGAGTAGCCTAAAGTAGCTTATACACTAATTCCATCACTTACTATGTGGAAGCTATTAATTCTCTGCCAGTTCCAGCTTATAGTGGTGAAAAATTTTCAAAGTTGCTTTATAGTGACAGAGATAAAAGGAACCCCTAAGTTCTGGAGACTACATTTCTTTTATTCAGCTATTACAGGGTTCTTACACACCCCCCCTTTGAATAATTTCTTGGTAGTTTTAATATTTTCTCCTCATTCACAGTCCTCTAAAGAGTAATAGGAACAAGAGAAATTATGGGAATTATTTTAGTCAGAGAAAAAAAATTAATGCAAAGGCTCTCTGTATCAGAGTGATTTTTAATGGAAATTCGTTTCTCAGCTGGATTCCTTCCACTAAGAATGCTTTATCTTTCCTCATCTGCTCTACCACTGATCTCTAAGATAGAAAAAACTAACTCTTGTTCTTTCAGCTTTAAAAAATGGTAGAAAATTTCACTGTTTGAATACTGTTTCTTTATCCTCTTCTAGTACTAGATGTAATAGAATGAACTACCTTAGCTGTTTCAGTTCCATCTTTTGCAATTTTTAAATTCAGAAAAACCACAAGAGTTTGGCAAGAGGGCAAAAAAACTCTTCCAAGCACAGAGGATATGAAGTTACAAAAAAGTGAAAAAAAAGCACAGAAAAATGATGAAAACTTCCTGGGCTGCTTTAGTCCACTGAAACATGTGGCCAACCAACCAAAAATCTTCTATTTCCCCATCTTCCCATGAGTTAGTAAAATTGCCAAAGAAAGAATGGGGAAGAAATCAAAATGCTGATGAATTAAACAGATACATGTTTGGAAACCAAATATCTAAGTAATGAATAATGTATTTCCAAGAATATCTAGAACTCTCATGTACTTATAAGTCAGAAGTTGTTTACCTGAAGGAATTTACACTGACACAAACTTTTTGTAGCAGAGTTAAACCTGTCTTCCTTTGTGAATATTTGTCCTATCTTCAATGTCTGGATTTTCTGTTAGGAGTTAAAATGTATTAGTCTCCTAGTGGTAAAAGACAAAAATCTTGCTGTACACTTTTCAGTCTCTTAAATAACTCCAGGGATGGTGTCTCAACCACTTCCTGGGAAAGCCTGTTACAATGCTTGAGAACCTGTTCAGTGCAAAAATTTCCTAATCTCCAGTCTAACACACCCTTGGTGCAACTTCAGGTCCTTTTCTCTAGTCCTACCACCTGTTACTAGTGAGAAGACACTGACCCCCACCTTCTACAACCTACTTTTAATCTTTGTCCTACTTTTAGTTAGAGACAAGGATCTCTCTGCTGAGTCTGCCTCATTCAAAAGTAGAACATCCTTCTGACCTCCAGCTGCACTTGTGAAGAGCAAGAGAGCCACGGGATAAGATCATTTGCAACCAGATAAAAAGACCTACATTTGTCTAAAGATGCTCTGATAAAATTATTCTCAGGTAATTCCAATCATCTATATTTTTAGACCTTTATTAGGTTTTCAGTCTTAATTGGCGATGTGTCCATCATGTCACTTGTTATATCATCTGGCTGACAATGCAAAAGTAATATAATAGGGCATAAAAGCCTAAAATTAAAGAATACTTAATAGTACTTACTGTATTGATCTAAAAATAAGAAGGTACAAGGAAGAAATAGTACCAGCTGGGCTAAGTCATCAAATAACTGTACCATCGACCATGTGTCTAACAAATTGCTGTACTTTTACAAATGGACCAAAGCAGCAGTTCACTTAAATTAGTACAGGTCCAGTTACTTCAGTGGAATGAACACTGACCACAGAATCTGACCCTTTGAAGCAAGATGAGAGGTGACTGCTAGTTGTCTTTCTGATGAAACTTTTATTCATGAATGATACATTAAATCTGTAAAAATAAAGGGTGCTACTGTAAATGTTTTATTTATGTTATGCAGCATTACTTCTGGGCTTACAGCCCAGTGAGGCTGTCACTCTGCAAACATAAGTAAAACAATTCTCTTTGCTTTAGAGAGCTTCATCATTGGAACAAGGAGTAAGTTTGAAAAAAAAAGTAGTTAAACAGCAAAAAACTCCAGAACTGAAGATGCAATCTTATCTTAGCAGTTTTATCATACTTTGTGATTCAGTTGATGCATATCTTGTTCCTTCATGGTTTTTTTCCCAAATCTTGGTGCTAATTAAAGACTACACCTCAAACATGTCCTCAGGCTATGAATAAAGCTGAAGTCCTGAGATCCACATCTCGTTTCCATGCAAACTGTACAGTCAGGTCACATCTACATGCCTAAATGAGTGAAATCCTTGATGTCTGGACCAAGTCCATATGGCTGAAGGCAAGTTGCCCATCTGCACCCACAGTGCCTTGCAATTGGGCACACCCTTGGATGCTGTTTGGTGCTCCTGTAGTGCTGCAATGAGATTACTCTTCCGTGTATTCACATTTTGGGTCATCTGTAATCTTGTAAGAGCTGGTTCTGACCCTTCTGGCCTGTTGTCTTCATATCACAAAACTGCAGGTAGATGTTGCCAGGTCTAACATGTGGCATGAAGGCAGCTGGGAGGTGTTTCTGCAAGAGCACTGGAGGATTGAGGCAAAACCTGAGTTGGAGGTCTGCATCCATGCTGTGTTTTGGAGCAGTCCCCAGGTCACACTTGGACGTTGCCTTGCAGAGGGCTATCTGTGATGTTTCCAAATGTTTTTGGCAGACCAGAATTAGGTCTGTAATCAGAAACACATCTTTGAAAGCTTTAAGCTCCTTGAAAGGCAAGAAATGAAGTTTTCAAAAATCATCAGCACTGGAAATGCAACCAAAAAATATCTAGGCCTGAATGGAAGCAAAGTTATTTTGAAAGTCTTCTGTATGACATACAAGTATGTCAATTTATGCCATAAAGATGATCAGAGGACTAGAGCACCTCGCCTGTGAGGACAGGCTGGGAGAGTTGGGGCTGTTCAGCCTGGAGAAGAGAAGGCTCTGGAAAGACCTCACAGTGGTCTACCAGTACCTGAAGGGGTTCTACAGGAAAGCTGGAGAGGGACTGTTTGCCAGGGTATATAGTGATAGCACAAGGGGCAATGGTTCAGATTAGACATCAGGAAGAAATTATTCATCATGCAGGTGGTGAGGCATTGGAACAGGTTGTCCAGACAGGTGGTGGAGGCCCTGTCCCTGGAGACATTCAAGGTCAGGATTGATGAGGCTCTGAGCAACCTAATCTAGTACAGGATGGACTAGTACAGGTGACCATTGAAGGTCCCTTCCAACTCAACACATTCTATGATTTAAAGGACAGAGCTCTGAAAACACTGGTTGGGTTTATGTACTCAGCGTTACCACTCCAAATACATGTTTTATGGGAATTACAAGCCTCCTCTAGTCTTTAAATAATGTTAGTATCTACTTACTTCCTCTACCTTTTCTTATTCCAGACACTGGTTTCCCCAAACCAGAAAATGGTTATTGATCCCATGACAGCCAGGTCCCATAATTTTCGACTGGGAACTGCTATAAAAATTGTCATTATTTATATTAATTAATTGGGTGAGTTTAGTTTAGATTGAAATTGACATTTGTAATTGCATTGGTTCCAGCCTTATATGAAGTTTCTTCAACTGTTTCGTTCGGATAATAAATGAGAGGAAGAGAACTGTGATAATTAAAAAGACGCAGTTACTATAAATCAGATGAATCTTGTTACTGTGATTCGTGGTACTAACTGGACCCATTTTCATGTGGAAATATTGCCTCTATCTTTGCTGCATTTATCTTCTGCTAATTACTTAGTCCAGTAAGTTTTGCCTTGTCCAGGCACATTTGTACAGTAAAATATTACTTCATCTATTCCCTTTCATATCGCTGGTGTCACAGTTAATCAGATGAGCAATGCCTTTTACCATAAAACTGCAAGATTACCCCTTTTCAGAATTAATATCAGAAGATTTTTCAAAGAATAGGAAACCAATCTATTTGCCAAGGTAACTGGGAGAACAAACAGGCTAACAACTTTCAAGAAAAAAGATTTAAAGAATACAATCTTGCCACTGTACTGAAGTACTTAGATTTAAAAAAAATTGATGGATAGTGTCACCTCAACTTAGGAATGCTCTTTGTTGCCTACCTGGCCCAAAGACTTGAAGACTTCAAATAACTTGCCAAAAATCCAGTCTCTGAGAGAGAAATGTCCCCTCATTAGGGACTGTCAAATTATTGATACCTGCTTTTGGCTGTCCACTCCCGGATAGCATCCTGCTGAAGCAGCAGCAGTAGACTCACCTTGCCTAGCCCAAATGAAAAAATAAACTCCAGTAAAATCTCCTTCATGCCCTTGTGCTGTGCATTTTCACTGCTGTATAACCTATAGTAATTCAAGGCTCCTACTGGCTTTACATGTTCAGAAGCCTAAATCTCAGTGTGTGTTTTAAAGGATCCTTATATGCCTGAAAACATAAAGTTGTTCTTAGATGCCTCATTCCTGTTTATTGCCATGACAATTGCAAATAGATGATATATATCTGTAGCATATAGTATGCATATATAATGTAATATATAATATGGTACATAGAATTTGTACTAAACATACAAATACATCCTATATATGGTTTTATATAAAGTGTAAATAATAAGGTAATGGTTGCTAGGACAAGAAGTAATAAAGTTGCATTTCAGTCTGGAAGATTCAGACTGAAGTCTGAAAGAAAAATTCTAACGGTGAGGATGGTGAAGCACTGGTCTAGCAAATTGTGTTCATTCAAAGTCCATAAGAACAAGTTTGGAGAACCCCAGCACCATTTTACAACTGGAGATCCTGTGTTAGTATAGCTGGATGCTTTTCATTTTGCTTCTATGATGATAAAATAAATATAGTTTTTAATCAAGTTACTGGAAAATAAACTTTTTAAATGGCATTGTGTTGAAACAAAAAAATTTCCAAAGATATCGAGGTAAGCAAAACCAAAGTCTAAAATAACCTATAAATCTCTGACTCAAAATTAAATTTGCTGTGCTCTGAGAATTTTTGAAGGCATGATGAGAATATTTTCATAGAGAGGTAGTTGATGCCCTAAGCCTGTCAGTGTTTAAGAGGCATTTGGACAATGTGGTGTTTAAAGCAGCATTAGTAACATTTGGTCAGCCCAAAGTGATCAGGCTGTTAGGCTAGGTGATCATTATAGGTCCTTTCCAATTGAAATAGTCCTCTCCTCTCTTTTTCCCTCCCCTCTCCTTCCATTCCATTCATTATTTTGGAGGGAATATATTATTTATGGCTTTTTTTGTTATAGGTGGAGTTTCAACATAAAATGAGGAATAATTACACAAACACTATTTTAGAAATCTTTGTTATTATATGTGGCATGTTAACCTTAGGTAAGGCTAGATTATTCATAGATTTGCTCAAATAAGCTGGTTTTGGTTTTTTAAGAAATCTAAAGGAGACCAGGATAGTGATATTGGTACTTTTTCTTGGTGTAATCATTCTTCACTTGTGATGATCTCTTACATCTCTTTGTGGCTCATTATATAAATTGGGGTATTATCTACTCGCAGAGATGTTTGTAGTGTTATTTTGAGGTCTTTGGCACCATATTGATGATGAAGTCAGGACTGCGAGCCAGCAGAGAGCAAAAGGGTCTGTGGGAACCAATATCACTGTGAGCAGGGTGGTGGAATGATTCCCTGAGATTCTGCAGCTACAGATAAGCGGGCTTAGTGACTGCCAGCAATCATCCACGGTGTAGGAGGCTACATGCTAAAAGAAGCTCTGACGTTCAAAGCATCTGAACAAAAGAACTGATGTCAATGTTGATGAGTGAAGAGGATTCTACTTTGGTTCTGCCACTCCAGCCACCAACAGCTTGTTTCTTTTAAAGCTTTTTCTTCCCACCTTGCATAAGCTGTAAGTATCCTGGAGTGCAAACCAGGTTGCTGCTTGGCTTCTGTTCAGAACTGTAATTGCCTTTTAGTGGCAAATTACTCCCTCAGAAAGAGGATTTATACCCCCAAATTTCCTCACACAGTAACACCCCAGTACGTTCGTACACAAATGAAACGCTCGACAATCAATTTAACTCATGCATAGAGACAACTTATGCGAGTTGCTGTCTGGCCAGGCTTCTCAAGCCTTTTTCCCTTTTCCTCTCCTCATACTATCCCTCCTCTGGCTGGTCTGCTTTCTTTGCACAAACAGGACTGTTAAACATCCTCAGGTAGCTCAGCTGGCTTGTTCAGAAGTGGCTCAGGTACCTCTCATGCCATTAAACTACAATTTTGAGGCTGCAGCATTCATCACTGGCACTCAGGCTCTCCTCTTGGCTTTGGCTCCACCAGCTTTAGCCATATGAAAGGAGCTCTGCCTTCTGGGCATCAAATTTCTCAGCTGTGTTAATTAAACCCTACAGGCTAACTATGTCAATATAATTTCTTCATATCCCATTTTAAATACAGTCAATAAATAGCTGGCAGGAAAAGATATTTATTTTTTTTCTGAAGGGAGTCAATTAGAGATAATTTGAGTATTGGCCCCAAGAATAGCTGGGAAGAAAATGACATTGATGTTATTGGCATATTTCCACCATTCATCTGTACCAGCCATGTGTTGGCTTTTGTCAATAAGATTTTCTTTTTGGCCATTTTTTCCTTATAGATATCATAATTCTTTACAGCCTCTTAGGCTACTATGAGATATATTTAGAAACGCAATTAGCAATCCTAATGCTTCATTCCTCTGTCCCTAGGGGAACTCCATAGAAATTGTTTCAGATTTAGGCCTGTGCAGCAAAATAATACAGCTTATCACATGGGGGAAAGCATTTTGTTTAAATAAAGAGAAATTAAAACACATTGAAAAGTGAATTCTTCCTATAAACAGTGAGGAAAAAGATGATGTAGCCAGACTTGTAATGAATGCACTGCTTCCCCAAATGGAGACAAAACCAAACAGAAGTAAAATGTAAAAGCTAAATGAGAACTTGCTTCCCATCTGGAAAACTGTATTTGGAAAACAATTTCTGTCTGAAGAGCCAGGAGTATTTGCACTACTTCTGGCTTATTAGGAGTTTTCAAACAATACTGAGAACTGAAAAACACATCACACCACAGTTTGATGCCTCTGTTGTCAGTACTCTGGCTTACCCCCTTGTTCTGATTTAAGGTAAAATAGAGTAAATTTTCTAGTTTGTAACTTTTCAGCTACGCCTCTTGTGTCTGACTAAATTCTGAAATTAACTGCACATTGTTCAGAAACTGTTTGCTCCCAGGCTGACAAGACCTGATTATACCAGGGAATGGTAAGGAAGAAGCTCTTATTTTCATTATTCTCTATGGTGATCAAGGTCAGAAAATTTGTCACTTGCCCCACAGGGGGGTTGGAAGTGGATAGATATAGAGGAGGAGCAGACAAGGCAAGTGACCCAAAACAGACCAACAGGAGTATGCCATCCCATCTGTCCCATGCTCAGTATATAAGCTGAGGGATCAAAGGGTCAGCCCTCTTTGCTCTTTCTTTGATGGCCGACAGCTAGGAAAGACTCTGCCTGTCCATCTGCTTTTGACCCTGATCTGAGCACTCCTGACTCCAGATCTGGTATCTAGCTCCTGACTGAACTGACCCCAGTCTGGGACTCTCCCTGTGTCTGCTGGGGACATGATCATCATCCTGGGAGCTTGATATAGTTTTGTATACCTTTTTATAATTTTCCTTTTAATTTTATCCATTATTTCATTATCTATTAAAGTAGTTTAGAACTTTTCTAAACTCGTAAATCTCTTCATTCCTTCTTCTCTCTTTTGAGGGGGTGGGGGAGAGGCTTTGGGCCTAACCCAGTCACAATATGGAGGTAAGAGTCTGGGTTATCAGGACATATCTTAACACAGATCTTCTATAGATGAAAGACCAGTTCACTGAGTATTAAATAACATCATTGTCATAACCCCAGGATTTATTTGCCTGATTTAATTTGGAATGGTGATTACCAGGTGTTGGGAGTGCTGAGCTGAACATTTTATTTTCTGTCTCTAGGAAGAGAGACCTGGGAAATATTTCTCATGAGAACTCTCCTTGCATCAGACTTACCAGACCATCAGACTTACTATGTTTACAGTTCCTGAAGTTCTTTTTTTTTGCAGCAGGATGGAAAGGCAGAAGAGGAGTCCTTCTGGGGTGAGATCTGTGAAGAAAGGCAGCATGGGAGATACCTCTTCCATCAGAGTGAAGAGATATTGGAGACATTTGTGATGGCCTTAGATTGGAGAGATCAAGATGGAACCAGGTGTGCAGATATGTGCAAACACACATTTAGACATGCTATGTACCTATATGTATAAAACCTATCATGGGACATACTGTCTCAAATTTTAAAAACCCTCAAATTTTAAAGGTAACTGATGAAAAAATCTCTTTTGAACCAGAAAGTTTAATATGACTTTAAACATAGAGTCACAGAATGATTTAGAGCAGAAGGGATCTTTAAAGATGATGAAGTCCAAACCCCAGGCCATGGGCAAGGATGTCTTTTACTAGCTAAGGTTGCTCAAAGCCCCTTCCCTCACTTGCTTTTCCCAGTCATCTGAGAACAATTATTTTTAGTGAAGCTGAAATTCAATTTGTGGATGTTAAAATTGTAAATTATCTGAAAGCAGGGAAATAATAGATTGTAATAATGTAAACATCTTCTCCCAATGACAGACTCAACATCCCTGGATGTATTTAAGACATGAAGAAGTGGTCCAGAGGGACATGGTTTGTTGGTAATTTGTCAGTATTAGATAAATGGTTTGACTTGATGATCTTAGAGGTCTCTTTCAACCAAATTATCCTATGATTCTGTAAGATTTTAGATGTTGCATATTTGAGAATTTGAGGCCTCCTATTGAAAATTACTCTAAACATTTTTTACAATTTTTTAAACAATCTGCTCTAGTGACACTAAGCCACCATTTAGAGATTAGATGGGAGACCTACACTACCTGAGTACTCAGTGATGAGATGAATTTACGTTCTAGATTGATAGTTTTGGTATTCCAAATACAAGCCAATGAGAAACACTTTGCACGAAGAAATTGAAGTGAGGGAACAGTCGATGTAAATTCTTTCGCAGTGGACCTGTGTATGTGAAAGGCATACAGAGAGATATAATAATTACTATAATACGAGTATGTGAGGAAAAAATGTGTAGACTTACCAGAATTATACAGAATAAAACATCCATGTAAATCAGTTAGGAAAAATTCTTCCTACACTGCATGCTAAATGCACTGTCTTCATATTTATGGAGGAGATATTCTGTATTGAAAATAGAGTCTTCAAGATTTTGTTCTTTCAAAATAATTTTCTTAATGGAAAAAAGGCTTTTTTTCCCAGCACACTAAGTCTGGAATTGAAGAGATGGTGTTATATTACTGTGGATAATGTTGCTTTGTCTATTTCAGCTGATTTTATTAATTTAAGGGATCAGCTCCTTTCAATGATTTATTTGATTTACAAGGTCAGATCCTCAGAAAAGCAGAGGATCCCATACATCCTTTTAATTGAAGTTCATTAAATTATTGTGCAAAGCTTCCATGACTTCCCTCACGAAGTATGATTTTCTTGGTGGCTGAAGTTTTGTAAAGCCTTTTTCTGGAAAGAACAGGATGCATTATCCTAAAAAATGCTGTATAATAGCCACAGCTCTTTTTTTTTTTTTTCCTCTCTCTCCTCTCCAACAGTTTAATGAAAGGCCTCTGTACGAGCTGGAGCAAGTCAGACAGCCTGCCGAGGTCTGACATTCTTTATGTGTAAAAAAACCTCTTATCACAAAGGAGTGTTGTGAGACTTAGCCTTTCAAGCTGGTGAATTGCCTGGGGTCTGATGCTGAGTGTTCTGTACCATCCTGCTGCTCACCAAACTCTGGATTTCAAGAAGGGTAATGCTGTCATGACTATACTCTGGACTCAGTAAAAAGCAAATCAGAGAAACACCATTTCAGATGTAGATTTTCAAGTTCTTCATCTCCTCCCACTTAGCAGAGTGGAGCAATCATAGAATCATAGAATGATTTGGGTTGAAAAGGACCCATCTAGTTCCAGCTCCCCTGCCATAGGCAGGGACACTTCCCACTAGATCAGGCTGCTCAGTGCCTTGTCCAGCCTGGCCTTAAACACCTCCAGGGAGGGGACATCCACAAACTCTCTGGGCGGGCAGTCCCCCAGGAGCCATCGGCAGGAGAGGAAATCTCACTAGTTTATGACCAAACTTGCTGAGTTTGCAAATGGTATTAAATGAGTAGTCCACATGATTTCTGTAGGTAACACAGTTGTCCTGCTGAGTCCCCCGACCTGTTCCTGTTAAAAAGAAGAATTGGGGTAAAAAAAAGGAACACCTTTTATTGATTTGGGAACAGTTTTGTGAGTGTTTGCCACCTGTCTCACATCAGCATTTCGAGATAAACTTCTCTTGATGGTTATGATAACCTCTTAAGGTGTCCTTGCAATCACACGGGCCAGATGATACCAGAATCAGGCCTGTAGCCATCCCCTTATTGCTGTCACTGAATGGTTCTGCAGAGCAATACTGTCAGCAGCTGCCCTCCTCCATGAGACATTTGCCATGTTGCTCTAATTTGTACTAATTTAACTCCTATAATGGGAGCCATTGCAGTATTCAATTAGGAATATTCCTTAATCATGAAGCCCCTCAAGGAGCAAGCATTACCAAGCTGCAACAGCAGCTAAGATCAAGCAGTCCTATTCATTGTTTGGTTATGTCTGTGTCCCGCAGGGAGTAAAACCATTAGGATATCATTGAAGAAACTGGCGTTAACAGTAACTGATCATTAATACAAGCAATTAGTAACCAAAAAGCAAGCCTTTATCTTTAAATAAAAGCAAACATGTTTAATGAAATGTCACTCACACAAATGCCATTGGAACCTCCAACTCATTTTCTTCCAGAAAACTGTCCAAACACATGCTTTGGAAGCAATATTGGCTTACATTAAAACATGTGCTGTTACTACCCTGTCCTGGTGTATCTAAACAATATTTAGGCATATGCTCTTTATCTAGGAATAGTTTGGCATTTTTTCTCTCTGCTGAGACCTGCCCCCGCAATTGTCGCCAGCAATGTACTGGAATAGATAAATATATTTTCACTGATTATTAAATATTAACTAACCATGTCTTGCAAGCCCAAGAACAGCTGTAACTGTTGGCTTATTTATATCCGTTACTGACAACTCCCTGCTGAATGGGAACTAATTCCAAGATTAAGCAATTTTTGGAAAAGTTTGGTTTTTTCAGGGTTGCTTAAGATTACCAGGATGGATAAGCATGGATATTGCAAATGGATCTTTCTATATTTCAGAAAGGATACAGCTAATTAGAATGGTTACTTGTCTACCCCTGTCTATTGGTCTGACTAACCCAGGTTTGAGGAGGAACAGCAGCTCAAGAATATTGATGGTCTAAGCAGGATATATACATTTAAGAAGGTTTTTTCAAGCAGAAGGAATGCACCAAGGAGGGCATGTACATTGCTCTTCACACACTACTTTTCTGCCTTATGTTTGCCACAGTGTAATAGCAAACTGCATTTTCATACAAAGTCCTGTCTTTTATGGATAAGCCCCCTCCCTGGAAGTGTTTAAGGCCAGGCTGGATGAGGCATTGAGCAACCTGGTCTAGTGGGAAGTGTTCCTGCCCATGGCAGGGGGGTTGGAACTAGATCATCTTGAAGATCCCTTCCAACCCAAACTGTTATATGATCAAGTCAAAATGTCCATAGGACAGCAAAGGAGCTGGCTCAGCTCCACAAAGGACTTAGTATTTTTTTTCATCAGAAATCAGAATGGTGTTTTATGGCCTCTCCCTAGCTTGAGTACACAGGTTTGTGCTTTAACATATCTGGTATCCATGTAGAAATCCTAAGCTCATTTAAGCTCGATTTCCAAATCCTGGTTTCTGGCTGGGAAAGTGTTGGGTCAGTGCTCAGGGGCAGAGATCTAGTTTCCTGCTTAATGCTACATAAATATGAAAAAAATATGATCCTTATGTTCTGAGCATAAACAGCAGCTAGTGATACTGAATTCACATAAATAGTAGTGCTGGAAACTATGCTTCTGTAATGAATCTATTTCACTATATTACCCAAGCTCTGAATCAGTTGAAATGCCACCAAGTTTCAGTTTCTAAAGGTTTCAAAAACTTATGCTTTCTTGTCAGTCTGCAGATCTCTAGTTTTACTGGCTGATGGTGGTTTGTTGGAGTTTCTTTGCTACTTGTTCCAAGTGGAACCTGAAACCATGTAAATGTATGTTCTTCCCAGGATCCACTTGATGAATCTATGAGCATCTCACTATTTATGCCAGAAAGAGAGTCCTGTGTTAACATCACCTGTGATTCACAAGAATGTAACCAATTAACCAAAAATGCAGTCAAGACAAAGACAAAATAAATAATACATTTATAGAAATAAAATAAGTTTAAAAGTCTTTGGAGATAATTGCTTAGAGGTAGTTAGAGAGTTTAATAGATTATAGCATAGGGATGTATTTCTTCCCCAGTGGAAATAACATTGTAATTTGTATTTGCACTACACGTCAGCACAAAACCATTAACATGACTAGAAAATCACATATAATTTAGAAAAGCTTCAACAGGTCACAAGGTATATAGTTAGGATGTAAAGTCAAGGGGCTTGACATGTGAAAATGAGCTTGATAGCTGTGTGCTATCCTTGGGTAGATGTCACACTAAAGGTTCTCATTTACTCAAACCTGCAAAGATCTTTGTTTTTAAACCAGTTTCACAAAATTCCGACCAGAGATTAGCTGAGGGCACCTTCACTGCCAGTGATGCTTCAAACTCTATCTCAAGCACAGCAGCAGTCACACCATGGCCATCACTGTAGCATAGTGTCTACAGGAACTCAGTTNATATACATTTAAGAAGGTTTTTTCAAGCAGAAGGAATGCACCAAGGAGGGCATGTACATTGCTCTTCACACACTACTTTTCTGCCTTATGTTTGCCACAGTGTAATAGCAAACTGCATTTTCATACAAAGTCCTGTCTTTTATGGATAAGCCCCCTCCCTGGAAGTGTTTAAGGCCAGGCTGGATGAGGCATTGAGCAACCTGGTCTAGTGGGAAGTGTTCCTGCCCATGGCAGGGG
>VZTY01003840.1:21998-42168 GCA_013400935.1 Turnix velox
GAGATAAACTTCTCTTGATGGTTATGATAACCTCTTAAGGTGTCCTTGCAATCACACGGGCCAGATGATACCAGAATCAGGCCTGTAGCCATCCCCTTATTGCTGTCACTGAATGGTTCTGCAGAGCAATACTGTCAGCAGCTGCCCTCCTCCATGAGACATTTGCCATGTTGCTCTAATTTGTACTAATTTAACTCCTATAATGGGAGCCATTGCAGTATTCAATTAGGAATATTCCTTAATCATGAAGCCCCTCAAGGAGCAAGCATTACCAAGCTGCAACAGCAGCTAAGATCAAGCAGTCCTATTCATTGTTTGGTTATGTCTGTGTCCCGCAGGGAGTAAAACCATTAGGATATCATTGAAGAAACTGGCGTTAACAGTAACTGATCATTAATACAAGCAATTAGTAACCAAAAAACAAGCCTTTATCTTTAAATAAAAGCAAACATGTTTAATGAAATGTCACTCACACAAATGCCATTGGAACCTCCAACTCATTTTCTTCCAGAAAACTGTCCAAACACATGCTTTGGAAGCAATATTGGCTTACATTAAAACATGTGCTGTTACTACCCTGTCCTGGTGTATCTAAACAATATTTAGGCATATGCTCTTTATCTAGGAATAGTTTGGCATTTTTTCTCTCTGCTGAGACCTGCCCCCGCAATTGTCGCCAGCAATGTACTGGAATAGATAAATATATTTTCACTGATTATTAAATATTAACTAACCATGTCTTGCAAGCCCAAGAACAGCTGTAACTGTTGGCTTATTTATATCCGTTACTGACAACTCCCTGCTGAATGGGAACTAATTCCAAGATTAAGCAATTTTTGGAAAAGTTTGGTTTTTTCAGGGTTGCTTAAGATTACCAGGATGGATAAGCATGGATATTGCAAATGGATCTTTCTATATTTCAGAAAGGATACAGCTAATTAGAATGGTTACTTGTCTACCCCTGTCTATTGGTCTGACTAACCCAGGTTTGAGGAGGAACAGCAGCTCAAGAATATTGATGGTCTAAGCAGGATGGCACCATGGCCATCACTGTAGCATAGTGTCTACAGGAACTCAGTTTCAACTGATTGCAGTGGGAAAAGAAAAGCATACCATAGTTTAATGTGCCTTTAAAATTTTTTACTCAAAAATATCTTGTCTTGAGATCTAGATTTGGCCTTTGACTGCTTCAGAGGTTACAGATTTGAACATACATTATTCATTAGGGGAAACCGGATTCAAATTTCTTTGGGTTCTAAGGATATTTTTTGGGGGGACTCTGCCTGGATTATCAATTATTAAACAAATGTGGTTGATATTTGTTATGATAGTATGTTATATTCCCAGACTTGCTTCTCCCTTGGATCAGTTATGATAATATTTATTCCAGTGGGATCTCATTAGTTGCAACACAGGAAATTACTGCTAAATTAACTGGCTCGAAATATTAGTTCTACACATATTTACTCATAGTTATTTATAAAAATTGCTGGGCTCAAGTAAGTAGAATATTTTTCATTAATGAAGTGACGTGATCATATTGGTACTTTAGTCTTTTTTAGACATTAAACTCACTGAAGTTGTTGGGAGGTTCTCATTCTGTTTGAGGAGCTTTAGCTCAGATGGATGGCTCCTTTAGATCATCTTAGATGCAAAAGAGAATAGAGGTTGTAAAAGGGACTAAGAGTGAGTTTTATTCATTTGCAAAGCTGAAATTTAACTTGCAAGTAGATCAAGTGAGATTTGCACAGTCAAAAAAACCTGGCTGATTTTGGAATAAAATTTTACAAGGTAACAGGGTGGTTTAGAACTTACAGTGTATCATTGTCAGTACCTTTTTTCAGTACTTTTTTTTTCTTTTAAAATCAGAATACTTGGAACATTTCAGGGCAAGTAGAGGATTTTACAGATTTCTAACCTTTTGTGTGCTTGTTTACAATAATCCAATATTAAATCCTTTGTACACTTATGAAACACCAGTCACTGCTGTAATTCTCTAGACAAAAAGTATGTACAAACTGGCTAAAAATGTTGGAGACATTCTCAGAGTCATTACTTAGATCTCTTTGGAACTAAATGGAACTAAACTGTTAGCTTTATAAAAGAAATGCTTCCCTATAGAACTACTCCAGAAAGATCCAGAATATTAAACCTTACTGAAGAATACAGACCACCAGCGGGTTCCTTGTCCTTTATTTAAAAAATAACAAGACAAATAAGACATTAAATCTACACTTAAACTTTACTGTATCCTTATATGCTCAGAAGAGAGGAGGATTTTTGCACACAACTGCTCTAAACACTGGAAGCACTTTTGGACTCTGCAAGCCACTTGATTCAGCAAAAAAAGATACAGAAACTCATCAGATTGCAGAGCTTATGTATGCAGGGGGACATTATTTAAACTTTCAGTCTCTTTTCTTTCCCAGCAGATGGATGTAGCCAAAGGCATGTCCCATGTTAAACACCTTCTCTGGTGCAGGGGCCAACTTTCAAACTCTTTTTCCCCTCCAAACTAGAGTGACAGTGCATGGCCTATGCCAAGTCCTAAATTGGTAGTTATTTAGTAAACTTTGAGCATAAAAATGCTCTGGGCTCTATCCTAACAATTAAACAGTATAAACAATCACTTGCTAGTGTTCTAAGACCATGCCCTGGCATTGTTTAATTTACTGTTATTGGTAATAGGAGTATGCACTAGAAATACAAAGTACCTTGGATGATAAAAATTCTGAGCCATGCTCTATTTCAGAAAAAGATAGGGTCTGTGTTGGAATAAACCCAAAAGGAGATATTTCCTATTTAAGAAGTAGAAATGTCAGTGCGTTCTGCAAAGGAGTAACTCCCTGCTCTGTATTCTGTCCACTCTATTCCTCAACATGATCAATCTGTAATATTTATAGATATTGACTAGAAGTTATAATCATTTGGGTACTTAGCCTAAAGGGATAAAACCTAGCTGAACTACTGCAGACAGAACAAGCAGGTTACTCAGCTCCTCTCTGGATCCTGTTATCCTCTAGCAGCATCTCTGCTTTCATTGACTCACTGAATGTGCTGTGTTGGGAGGGACCTTCAAAGGCCATGTAGTCTTGCCTAAGCAGGGATATCTTGCACCAGATTAAGTTGCTCAGAGCCTCATCAAGCCTTGCCTTGATTGCCCCCAGGGGTGGGGCCTCCATTTCCTACATCCTTTCTCCCAGATGCCAGGTACTATTTCTAGCTGCAGCCTTGCCTGTGAACACACAGATGCTTTTCTGAAGCAGCTCAGGGCCTGGACAGGCTGTTTGGCATCCTTCCTATGACAGCCCTGCCCAGACGGAGGTGTGATCCACATTCAAGTCTGACTTCAGACCGTGTGGTTCTTTCTTTATATGCTGTGGCTACAGACTCCTTGGGACACAGCTCATGAGAAATAGAAAGAGTTCAGCTGGAGTTGGAGGGAAGGAGTTGTTTCCTGGAGGTTTTCAAGACACAATGGGACAGGGCACAGGATAATCTTCCCTAAGTTTCCCTTCCCATGAAAGGATGGACCAGATGACCTTTGAAAAAGGCTCCTTCCAGCCTGGGCTGGTTTGTGGTTCTGTGGTTGCTGCAGGATGACAAGTCAGGAGTCTGTGCTCACACTTTTGTTGTCCTTTAAATCTCTTCATTTTTTCCTTACAGGCCACTGTTCTGAAGAGAGTTTTCCACACTGGATTTTAGCCATGCTTGCTGAGATGAAAAGTCAGCTTTCTGTTTTAATGGTGGCAGCAAAAAGTTTGTGAACACAGGCTTCTTTACAATACTCAGTATCATAGATGTAATAGATGAACTCCATATTCAGATTTTAAAAATTTTTTTAGTCTCTGAAGCTACTGTGAAGACTTTTGAATAAACCATCAATATTTGAGTAACTAGGTTTAAAGATACGTGACAAGTTTTTTAGCAGATCTGGAGAACTACTGCCTTTCATTATTATGTTATTGGTGTTGGTCAGCCTAGAGAAGAGGAGGCTCCAGAGAGATCTCATAATGGACTACCAATACTTGAAGGGGGCCTACAACAGACCTATAGAGAGAATGTTTGTCAGAACATTTAGCAATAGGACAAGAGGCAATGGTTTTAAATTAGAGCAGGGCAGGTTTAGACTAGACATTAGGAAGATCTTCACCATGAAGATGGTAAGGCACTGGAAAAGGTTTCCCACTGAGGTAGTGGAGGCCCCATCCCTGGAGAGATTCAAGGTCAGGCTTGATGAGGCTCAGAGCAGGTTGATGAGGTCTATGCAGGTTGTCCCTGCTCACTGCAGGGCAGTTGGACTACATGACCTTTGAAGGTCCCTTCCAACTCAACACATTCTATGATTATTCTACTACCAACATGGTAAGTGAATTTTAAAGATTAATTGTTGCACAGATGTGTCCACTAGATGGGAGGCAAGAGCTAGTTAGGAACTTGGAGCATCAGAGCCACGGGATGCACTCATTGAGCTTTCATCAGCTGCCACCACCAGCTGTGATGTGCCACACTGGAGCCCGACACTAATAAATACATCTGGGACCACTTGTACAAGAGCACACAAGCGGGTTATTCACTGAACTGGAAACCTTTTTTAACGAATTGGTAGTGGTGGTGATGAATTGTTGCAGGACCAGGCAATTTTAAAAATAACTCTGTTAATTCTTTACTTCTAAATGGCTTTGCTGTAGGAAATTGTCCACTTTCATCTGCAGTGCTGATGAGAAGGAGCATCTTTCACATGACCTCATCTATGTGAGGTCTATTAAAAATACAGCTGCCAAAGGCTTTTATGGGTCAAAAGTGACAGCAGCCTGTGTGTGAAGAGGGTAGAATTCAGAACGTCACAAGTAGCATTTCTTCTCTGTATTTCAGGTCTTCCTCAGTTTCTCTTAATTTCTCTTTAATTTCTTCTGCAGCAGAGATTGATTCTAATGAGAGTGTGCTCTCTTAATAGTGTACTATCAAAAATGTCTCAGAGCAATTCATGGACACATATTTAACTATGGAAAAGTCTGTATTTTTCAAGCTTTTTTTTTTGTAGATTCTTATATTTAAATTTAGCTAGGATAAGAGAAATTTGTTCAAGCTTTTTGCCTAAAACTATCTGTAAAAACTAACTAAAGTAAGAAGATTTTAAAAAATAGTAACTTGAAACAGAAAGACTGATCTCTGCTAAAAGGAGTGTGGGTTGAGTAAACAGTGGTCTGTCTAAGCCAGTCATGTAAGAAAGTACGAATAACAGATGAATAAAACAGTATGAAAAAAGGTGGTATACTCAGAACTCCTTGCTGAAGTTTTAAATACAGTGACATAGACAGAAACAAGTATAATTTTACAACTCTGTTACGGCAACTTCAGTGAGACAGAGGGAAAAAGAGTATCCTGCATAGAAAATCACAGGGTAGTTTGGGTTGGAAGGGACCTTCAAGGGTCATCTATTCCAACGTCCCAGCCACAGGCTGGGACATCTTTAACTAGATCATTCTGTTCATAGCTCTGTCCAGCATGACCTGGAATGTTTCCAAGGATGGGGCATCTACCACCTCTACCACCCTCAGTGTAAAATATTTCTCCTCCTTTGCCATCTTTGGCACTATCTTCATATTATCACTAGAGTTTCTTTTGCCCTTTTCCTCCCCTTTTACCAATTTTCTCTACTTTATTCTTACCTTACCTCTTATATCTTTTTATTTTTTCTCTTCAGCCAAGAAAGCATGTTCAGCTGTCCTCTGTAGTACCTGAGATACTTAGGAGAAGTGAGACAGCTACCTTTGTTATGTGATGCACTGGTAACACAATATATTTTTTACTTCAGAGTTTTAAAATCTTCATGTAGGACTAAATAGCATTCAAAGCTCACCTACTCTTTGACAAGAAAATAAACTTTTCTCTCTCCCTGAGGTTCATATAGTGTTTTTATTGTACAGTGAAGGGAGGAATTGTAGAGGATAATTTCTTAGCTCAGCAATGTTGGTCTCCTCCTCTGCTTCTCTCTCCTCACCTACATTAACAGCTTTTCATTAACAAAATCTTACTTCTGGCTAAAATAGGACAAACTAATATATACCTAAAACACAAATAAGTGAATGAACTTGTCTCATTTGTTTCTTTCCCCTTTCTTCCCCAATAAGTGACAGCCTTTCTTCAAAGACCCTTAGGGTGCTTCTTTGACCTTGATTATCCTTTTAGAACAGAAGTGTTGTGCTGAATAGGGCAACAATTTATAGGGTGCCTTCATTTGTGAAATGCCACGGAACTGTTAGTAATTATAGTGCTGTAGCACACAGAGGGGAAGCTGACACAGATTGCATGAAGGGAGCAGGAATCACATCCACACTTTCCTCACAGTGCTGTGCTACCAGCAGCTGGTAAATATTGGTAACTAATATTTTTATTTTCCTATTTTGCCAAGGCAAAAATGAGTTATGTCCTGTGTTCATGAGTGGTTATCACAACTGAGCCTAGTTCTACAGAGCACTGAAAAAGTGCTTTGTGACTAAAAGGGCACTACAGAGACTCTTAATGGGAGGAGTGGCAGGGACAGTTGGTCTCAGGACCAAGCATTTCTGTGTCTACTGGTCACACCAGAGATGGTTAACTCTTTACTCTGAGTTAGATTCACATTTCTTTACTCGGGAAAGAAGCATCTTGCATAGCAACTATCTCCTTCCTCTCCCTATCTTGTCCATACTCTACTTTTTTCCAGCTACAGAAAAAAGAGACTCTGCAACTTCTGGACTCCTTCAGGAACTGTTTACTTACTGACTCTCTCTTCAGTGCATCTCTACTACAAAGACATATATTTTTTACTTCCAGACTTTATGGAATCCTTTAATACTAACCAACAGAGGCAGAAACTTTACTGAAAGCAGCAACAACTCTTTCTCTCTTCAGTCTCTCTTTGTGTTCTCACCTTTGTATAACTGTAGAATTCTTTGTTAATTTGTTTCTGCTATCAGGCTTCTCTCAGACCCTAAACTGAGAAAAGAAGAAGTGATGAAAAGGGCTGCAGAAAGAAAAAAAAGTTGAAAATAATGGTGCAGTTTCTTTCAGTGTTACAAACAGGGCTGTAACTATAAATGGTGCATGAATCAGCTTTCCTCCTGTTGACAGAAGTCCAGAGCTAAGTATAACATTCAGCATCGAATGAATATGAATTATTAGTATTTACATCAGTCTAAATATAGAGTCTTACTATAAAAGATAGATATGCTCATTATTTTGAAAACTTCTTTGTGAGGTAAGGAACAGAACGAACTTCTGTGTAGAAGAGGTGTTCACTGTACACATCAAGTGAATGCCATTCAAGCTAAGTGCTTCAGAAGACAACAGTTGTTAGCACATCCTTTTGCTCTGTTAAATGCTTTATTTATGAGGTTTGGAATACAGTTTTATGTAACTTTACAATCCACAAAGAATTAGATCGATAGGGAGAAAAGTTTTTGTCAGAATATAGTATGGTTTCTTTTTAATTAGTGTAGCAGTGATTCTCCTGGAATGGAAGACACCACTTCATTGCACGTGCACTGAAAGCTGAACTGATGGCAGCTCAGTTGTGACACTGATGTTTCATGAACCAATTGAGCTGCCTATAAAATTAAAAAATGTTGGTAATTTTCTACTGATCTCCTTTTCCTTCATCCCTCCCCTACTGAGATGGTTGACCCTGGCTGTCCACCAGGTACCCACCAAGCTGCCTGCTTCAGGACCAGACTGCTCCAGTGTGGGTCCACTGCAGGGTCATAAGATCATAAACCTAGAGCAGGTTTTCTGGCAGGCTGTCTCTCCACAGGGACACAGATTCTGCCAGGAGCCTGCTCTAGCCCAGGATTTCCACAGGGTCACAACTTAACTCAGGCATCTACCTGCTCCATGTGGATCTCAGCTCTACTGCGGACTTCCATCAGCTTCAAGGAGACAGCCTGCCACCACCATCATCTTCACCTCCAGTGCTTGGAGCACCTCCTCCCCTCCTTCTTTTTTCACCTTGGTGTCCTCACAAATTTTCACTCCTTTTCTCCATCTGCTGTTACATAGCAGTTTTTACCTCTTAACTATGTTATCCCAGAGGCACTACCACCATCAGTGATGGGCTGAGCCTTTGCCTGTGGCAGGTTGGTCTTGAAACCTGCTGGCATTGGCTCTGCTGGATATGGGAAAAGCTTCTGAAGTCTTCTCACAAGAGCTACCCTTTAAAAACTTTGCCATGAAAACATCCACTTTAATTCATCCTATTCTGGATACCATTTGTACTGGTTTTTGCTGGGATAGATTTAATTTTGTGGAAGTGATCCATACTGGATCCATGTGAGCAACCCATGGGAAGGACCCACATTAAAGAAGCATGTAGAGAACTGTTGCTCACGAGTGGGACCCTGGGCTGGAGCAGGGGAATAGAGAGGAGGAAGGAGTGGCAGACATCAAATGTTATGAAGTCCACAGTCTCCACTCCTCAGTACAGGGGCATAAGGACACAGAGGGAGGAGGAAGAGGAGTTGTGAGTAAAATAGAATCTGGTAAAAACAGACAGGTGGGGGGGAAGATGTTTTTTAAATTGGTTCTTATTTCTCTGTATTCTATTCTGTTTAATTGGCAATAAATTAATTTACTCAAGTTAAGTCTGTCCTGCCACTGATGGCAATTGCTGAGCGACACAAGCCCACAAGCCTTTAACTGTATTTTCTCCCTCCCTTCCAGGTGAGGAGGACAGTGATAGAGCAGCTTTGGTGGGCACTTGGTGTCCAGACAGGGCGAAACTAGCATTGTGGGCTGGGCACTGCCTCCAAGCTGTAAAGCTGGGCAGCAGAAAAAGGAGCAGAACACGTACTCCTCCTTTCACAGGTCTCCTCCTGTCTGAGGGACAGGAGTGACCCATTAGGGGGCAGAAACAGTGGCTGCTCTCCAGTCCAAGAGCTGTAGAGCAGCACTCCAGATGGACAATTGCTTGCTTTCATATCGGATGTATTATGCAGGCAGAAACAGGCCATCAATTATTTTCTGAATTCCTCACATTTGGTCTGGCCATAAAGACGGTGCATGCGATTGATTTTTATACCCTGTTTAATAGGATGGTGTCTGTGGATGGAAGGACAGCATCTAAATGCTTGCTGAATACAAGTGGCTGCCCTGAATTTCTAAGATAAATGGCAAATGGCACACCTTTTACTTTTCAGAGAACATTAAATAAAGCTAAAAGCAGATGAAAAAGAGCTGGATTACCATGCTCACTGAACAAAGTACCTCTGCAGGTACTTGCACATATAGAGCACTTGCAAATTTCAGAATAATAAACTGACCCTGGGAACACCCTACAGATGTACTTACTGCAGTGCTCAGTTCTCTGATGATCATACATTTCCTACTGTCTAGTACTTTCTAACTCTTTCCAGTAGGCACTGTTTTTTTGTTGTTGGATTAGATTTGGTTCTTCCTCTGAAATAAATGGAAATTATCTATGCAGCTATTTATTAATTCCTGTGATTAATACTTCCTGCAGCTTAAAAGAAGATTTTCAGTATCATCTTTTAATCACTATCTGGCTATGGTTTTATGGTGTCCTACAACTACTTTTACTCCAGGAAGCTCAATAAGGCAGATAATCCTCCTCCCCTTCACACTGCTCTTTGAACATGACTTCAGAGGAACACAAGGGCGTTGAAAGCCTTGCTGCTGGTGGAGGGAGAACCCCCACAAGATCCATGAAAGGAGTCCCTGTGGTGCCTGCTGTGATGAGGATTTTCAGTTGCTCTCAGCTGCAGTTCTCTGGAGGTTTTCTCAAATAAGAGCAGACTCTTATGCTTTGTGCTGCACTAGTTCCCAACGCTGACATGAATCATAGGAGTGGGAGGGTGGATGACAGACACCTTAGGGCTCTTCTGGTGAGCCACATATTCTGTGGTATCACAGCCATGGGCATCAAAAGAGACCTGAGTAGATGGCTTATACATAGCTGTGAAAACTAGAATTTCCCTTTAAAAAGGGAAGGAATTTGTATCACATCACCACTATTCGCTCCTGTCATCCATTTTCAGTTCTACTAAATGCCGTGGAAACATTGCATGAGGACATGTGGGCTGTCTGAAGGTGCAAGGCCTGCTGGAATAGTGCTGGGGGACTGTGGAAATGAAGTAAACCAGTCTTCCTGCATTCTTGTCCACGGTGCTTTTCTGGGAGCTGACTTGAAGAGGACTATCCTCTGCCTGTGCCTGGACATAATCTTGGAGAAATCTGGGCCAGAACATGGACCAAATTAAAACCTCCTTGGTCCTCTTTTTTGACTGAATATTCTAGCACAAGACACAAGTGACCATAACCTGGAGACAGATATCAAGACCCAAAGTGTCTGAGGCCATGAGACACATGTCTCACAGTGTCTGAGATCATTAGACACATATTTTTACAAACATAAAGGTAGGTCCATGCAGATGCTTAGAGTAAATTTAGTGCCTAGGACAGTCTCAGAATTTAAAGACAGTTTTTCAGATTGCAGCTCTGGTGAAGACAGCAGGACAGTATTGAAAAGGCTAAGACATTGCCCTGAATCATCACATGATCTTTAGTGCAATATGGTTTCAGCCTGGATAAGGCTCCAAGGAGACCTTCTAGTGACCCACCAGTACCTGAAGGGGACTTATCAGAAAGCTGGGGAGGTACTGTTTGCCAGGACATGCAGCGACAGGACAAGGGGCAATGGTTTTAAACTAGAGCAGGGCAGGTTTAGATTAGACATTAGGAAGAAGTTCTTCACAATGAGGGTAGTGAGACTCTGTAACAGGTTGCCCAGAATGCTGGTGGAGGCCCCATCGCTGGAGGTGTTTAGGGCCAGGCTTGATGAGGCTCTGAGAAACCTAGTCTAGTGCAAGACGTCCCTGTTCACTGCAGGGGGACAGACTAGATGGCTTTTGAAGCCATCTCAACGCATTCTACGATTCTAATTTAGTAAGTTTATAATGCATTGCATCTGGTTGTTTTAAATATTTAAAGAATGAAAGAACTGACAATGATACAGAAATCTGAATATTTGTGACATATTCCCAAGTGATCCACTTACTGAAGGGATGCTGTGCTTCACTATAAAGTGCATTGACAAGATGCACAACGGTGGCCCATCAAATTAAACACAACTTTTGTGTTGGCAATGCTTGACTGTTAAGTTCCAGCATATACAAATTCATATGCAAGTATAGATCTTTCTTTTCATCAAGTAAGAGAAAAAATATTTTCCTTTAGCCACATGATAATGATTTATACTGGGAAAAATCCTGGGGGCTTTCTCAAGTGTTTCTTATACTTGAACTGCGCTGATAATTCCTATTTGAAGTATGAGCCACCTGTAGCACTTCTGACAGCTGTAACATCTTCTGTAATCATATTTATTCTTCATCAAAATTTAAAGAGAGTCAACACACACCAGGCTTTTAACATTTAGTAGCTCAACAGTTATGTTTTACAGATTCCAGTGCAGATCATATAATATTTCTGTGTTCATCACAGCTGTAGCAATCAAAATTGCAAACAGCAGTTTTGGAGTTTAAAGCGTAGCTGTTGAACACAATGGTCCTTTTATGAACTCTTCTTAATTGGTGTAATACATCAGATGACTGTCATCTTCAGCCACACACCTCATGAACAACCTCAGGTATCAATATATGCTGGCAGCTACCCAGTTAGAAAGCAGCTTCACAGAGAAAAGGACCTGGTGGTCGAGGTGGACACCAAGTTAAACGTGAGCCAATATGTCTTTGCTGCAGACAGTGGTACCCAGGGCTGCAGTGGGCAAAGTATTGGCACCATGGCAAGGGAGATGATCATTCCCACTCCTCTGCTTAGTACTGGAGTGGCCACACTTGGAGTAACTGTTTTAATTCCGCTCTCAGAACAAGAGACACAGACATACTGTCCTGCAAAGGGCAAAAATCCAGCAAAGGGAAAAAATCATAGAATGGATTGGGTTGGAAGGGACCTTAAAAATCATCCAGTTCCAACCCCCCTGCCATGGCCAAGGACACCTCCCACTACATCAGGTGTCCTCCCACTACATCCTGCCTGGCCTTAAACACTTCCAGGGAGGGGGTATCCACAACCTCTCTGGACAACCTGTTCCAGTGTTTTACCACCCCCACAGTAAAGAACTTCTTTCTTATATCCAGCCTAAATCTACCCTCTTCCAATTTGCATCCATTACTCCTAGTCCTGCCATCCTGTACCCTATTAAAAAGTCCTATCTCAGCCTTTCCATAGGCCCTTTCAGGTACTGCTGTAGTTTTAAGATACTATGAGATCCTTCCTAAGCCTTGCCTTTTCTTCTCCAGGCTGAACAACCCCAACTCCTTCACTCTGTCCTCATAAGGGAGTTGCTCTAGCCCTCTGATCATCTTTATGGTCCTTCTCCGGACCTGCTCCAACAGCTCAATGTCCTTATTATATTGAGGGCTCCAGAACTAAACACAGTACTCCAGGTGGGGTATCACCAGAGCTGAGCAGAGGGACAAAATCACCTCCCATGACCTGCTGGCCACACTCCTCTTGATGCAGACCAGGTTACTTTTTTATAAGTTTGGAGAAGCATGGCACCTAGATTGAAACATAAACATGACAGTTGAAAATTAACATCTTTCTCATCAGAACTTTTTCATTCCAACAAATCAATTAACAATGTGCATCTGCAGATAACTGCAGCTTTTGAGGAGCTTCACAATATTTTTAATTTCTCCTATGCAGATAAAAAAGTAAAAATATTTTTCCATACATTCTCATTGTAATAAAAATGTTCTTTTAGAAAACAGAGAGTTGGACACTTCCAGCCATAGACATAGGAAGAACTTAAACTTTGATGAAAAAATAGCAATGGTGGGTTACTCTGAGAGCAAGCATTACGCGAGATGTGTTAAAAGGGTGGCTGCCAAGGATACAAGTTCAGCTTTCCAGCGCTGGAAGGCATTATGGTGATTGTACCAGCTGTTGCACATGACGAAGGACCATCTGTGCACTTCCCTCAGGCCCTGCCACTCTCTCCCAGAGCTGACAGCAAGGGGAAGCTCCCACTCACATCGCAAGGAGCTGGGCAGGGGCACGGGCACAGCCACACAGCCAGGCCGAAGTGCTCAGGAAGCCGAGGACGATGCTCTGTGGAGAGAGAGTCCTGGTGGGCCGCGGCCAGCAGTACAGACCCGCCTCAGGGCTCAACCCAGGCAAAGAGAGGCTGATTTTTTTTTTTTTTAACAAGCAAATGGTTAACAGCATGGGAGTTGTGCCAAAGAACGGAGGAACGTAAATCATGAGGAGGAGACGAGGAGACGAAGAGACCAGTCCGCCAGCTCGCCCCTGGCCCCACTCAGAGAACCGACACCAGCCCAGCCCCACGCGCCTCTTCTGCTTCCGGAAACCGCCGATGGATCGGCCCCAGCGGGCGGGGCGCATGCGCAGCGCAGCGCCGGCCGGCTCCACATCGGCGGAAGGGCGAGCGGAGAGCCGGCGGGGAGATGGACGGTGGCGGCGGGGAAGAGTTGGGTGAGGCGTGTCTGTGCGGTTGGAGCGGCTGCGGGGTTGCGGGATGGCAGTTCGACACGGGGCGGAAAGCAGGGCGGTGTGAGTGCGAGGAGCCGCCTGGTACCTTGCGCCCCCCCTGCCCTTGGGGCGGAATGGTTCGGGCCGCGGAGGGGCTGCGCCGCAGCGATCGGCGTAGCGGGGCGGGCGGGATGAACCATCCCACCCGGGGGAGGGGTGGGTTCTGCCTCGCCGCCCCCTCCGCGGCTGGGGCCCGGGCGTACCGAGGCGGGGAGGTGGGTGGCGAGGGAGCCGATACGGTGGCAGCTGGGGCCAAGCGAGGTTGAGGGATGTGGGGCCGGGATCATTGGGCCTCTCCTCCCCATAGAAGAGACCCGGCTGTGGTCTCCCCACAGCGGGGTCGGCGGGCCGAGGGCAGGCCGCGGCCGTGCACGACGGAAACCCGCGGAAACCCGTGGCAAGGGGCCGTTCCCTGAAGGCATCAGTCTCGTTTGGTTGGGTTTCATTGAGCGATCACAGTGTTGCTTAGAAATTTGGGAAAGGCTTTGTATCGTTAGGTAATGCTTTACGGCGCGAGGTGATGTTTTTCGGGAGGGAGGTACGTGTGCAGGTGTATTATTTGTATTCATTGCAGTTTGCTCCTTAGACCTTTAAATCTGAGGGCATGGGAGCACGTACGTGTTGATTTCTTTGGTTGTCCTTAGACGGTCGAGGTAGGTAGCAGGTTTAGTTATAAAATAGATCTGATAGAATCCATTCTATGATTCTGAGCTGGACCGGGCAGAACGAAAGTCTCTGAAAACTATATCCTACTGTATCTGAAGAACTGAACCTGTCCGGGGGTAGTGATGAGAAGCAGGAAATGTGCATTTACTGGCCCAAAGGCTGCTCCATGATCCATCGTGCATTGAGAGATTGCCCCTGTAAGAGCAAAGGTGGCAGAAAGAAATTTTGAGTTTTTTGATTCAGGTTCACAGAGTTTTCCTGTCAGAACCCTTAGAACCAGATTTTTTAAATAGGAACTACCTGCTCAAAATTGCAGGTCAATATTTGATAAGGTTTCAGAATTGCTTTAAATGGTTTGGTCCTGTTGAACCCTTAATAAAATTTCATCCTCCTTTGTGTTGTCACTTGAAAGGTTGTGGAAATGTGTTGCTGAATTGAAATGGAATACTGGATTATTTAAGTCTAACGTCTTTCTAGATAAATGCTCCATTTATCTAGGGTAAAAAACTGTGGAGGGCTGTGTCTGCTTTGAATAAAATAAGTGTCTTGTTTTATTAGCCTTACAGATTTGACAGTTATGATGCAGAAGAAAGAGTTCTAGATTCTGAGAAGCTTTATTGACAGAATGAAGTATCTGCAAGACTTTCTTTGTCTGCTGCTTTTAGCCAGACATTGAATATACAAGTGAAGAGGTTCTCCAACAAGACCCATATATTCCTTCTCACATATACAAGTAAAAAAAGGCTGACATAAACAGTGATAATCTGTATTCTATATATAATCTATATTCTATATGTCTATATTCTATCTATATGTTCCCCAAATCTTTTTTATGCTCAATTACACTGACTTCAAAGCCTTCCAGTTAAAAAAACAGATCATATTGCTAAATTTGATTTGGAAGAGGGGCTTTAGATCAGAGTCAGTCTGGGAAGTGACCTCTGAAGGAACAGTGGGAGATTGTATTTGGCTTTGGTTTTAGTATCTCTCTTGCTTTCAACTTGCTGTGCAGCCACGACAAAGTGCTCTATCCTTCTGCATCTGTTTCACTCATGAAATGAAAATAATGGAGATTAGTTTTATCCCTTTTGGTGCTAAGAGGTTTGTTTAATTTTGGAAGTGTTAATTGCTTGAGTAGTATAGAAAAATTAACTAAAGTTCTTGGACATTTAGAAAATAGTTCAAAGGTTTCTTTGGCAGCATTGATGCCAGCTATTGATGCTGGCAAGATGATGACAAAATCTAGGAGACACAAAAATATGCTCAAATGGAAATACTGGTCATAACAATTGAAATGCTACAGATTTAATCTTGCAATGTAACTCGTGGTTGGTGATTGAAATTCCTCAGAAGTCTTTGAAGATACAGTGCTGACATTTATGCGTGATTGTAGTGTGGTGTGCAGCTGTAATGAGCTGTATCTCTCCAGCAGGCTAAGGAATCAGTTTAATGTAATTCTAGGAGAAACTGAAATGCACTTTCCAGCTTAGGTAACTTCAGGCTGCGTCTAAGTGTGCACTTGTTCTTCTGCTTTGTGAGTACCTATCTGCTTTATGAAACAGAGAAAGCTCAAGTTTTTTTGTCTGGTGCCTTGCTCTACACAACAGGTTTGGATCCATTAAATTTAAATGTTAGGCAAATCTGAATGTCACTGTGGGTATGAACTGTACAGTAGGACACAGAATCATAGAATAGTTTGGGTTGGAAGGGACCTTAAAGATCATCGAGTTCCAACCCCCCTGCCATAGGCAGGGACACCTCCCACTAGACCAGGCTGCCCAGTGCCCTGTCCAGCCTAGTCTTGAACACCTCCAGAGAGGGGGCATCCACAACCTCCCTGGGCAACCTGTTCCAGTATTTCACCACCCTCACAAAACCACAGTATTCCAACAGTAGAGTTCTACTATCAAATGAAACCCCGTGCTTAGAAGCATTATGATTCCAACTTTGCATTATGTCCCAGTACCATTACTGTGATGGATGATCATGTTTTAGACCAGAGCTACACATTGGTCATGAAATAAAGGAAGAGCAATGGGAGAAGAGGCAACCAAAGAGCTACAATGGTGTCCAAATATTATTGTTGGCCTATTTTATATAATTTGGGGGAATATGCTTATTTCAGTGAAACCTGTCAGTGAGATTGTGAGAATGAAGAATGGCCCACTGTAGGAGAGCACCAGGTTTGAGACCATCTGAAGAACCTGAAGGTTCACAAATCCATGGGACCTGATAAAATGTATCTGCTCATCTTGCCCATTGGAATACTGTGTCCTGCTCTGGGGCCCCCAGCACAAGAAGGATATGGACCTGTTGGAGCAAGGCCAGGGGAGGGCCGCAAAGATGTGGGCTGGAGCACCTCTCCTGTGAGGAGAGTCTGAGAGAATTGGGGTTCTTCAGCCTGAAGAAGGATCCAGGGAGACCCTGTGGCAGCTTTTCAGTACTTAAGGGCGGCCTTCAGGAAAGCTGGAACGTGGGAGGTTTCACATAATATCAAGAAAAAACTTTTTCATGGTGAGGGTGACAGAACCCTGGAACAGGCTGTTCAGTGAGGTTTTGGAGTCTTCTTCTCTGATGACATTCAAAAGCCTCCTGTGTGACCTGGTCTGGGAGTTCCTGCTCCAGCAGGGCAATTGGACTAGANCATTCAAAAGCCTCCTGTGTGACCTGGTCTAGGAGTTCCTGCTCCAGCAGGGCAATTGGACTAGATGATCTCTCCAGGTCCCTTCAAATCCGTGACATTCTGTGGTTCTCATGAAGTGGTTCTGATTGCTGTTACCCTCTAGTGGGAGGTGTCCCTGCCTATGGCAGGGGGATTGGAGCTAGATGATCTTTAAGGACCCTTCCAACCCAAACCATTCTATGATTCTAATTTGTTCTGAGACAAGCTATTATGTTCGGATACAATCGGCTCAATGCCAGCTTAAGTGTACATTTAGGGAGCAGGTATTTTGAGCTGTAAATTTCATCTGTTGCTGAGAACATGAGCCTCATCTATTCAAGGTCCCTCTGTATCTGTTGCCCAATACTGGTATGCTACAGGATGTCTGAAGAGATTTCAAGGTGCTGTTATGTTTTGGTCCCACAAGACAAAACATGTAAATAATGGGATGTAAATTTTAAAGGGTTATTGTTCTTTGCAGTCTTACAGTGACAGTGTGCTACTGGGTGTTCGGTCCAAAATTGGATTCTTTCACCCAGATTTAACTTCTTGAGAAGTAGTTGTCTTGGACTTCTACTATTTTTTATTCTGGCCTGTAAGTATATTTTACAGGCAAGAGATTTACTCTATAGCAGTAAACAAAGTTTCTCAAGACTTACAATGATGCATAGGCATAAAGGACTTACAACCTTGAGATGTGCGAGCTAATAAATTTAGCAATAATAATGTTTTTCTTGTTTAGATTATGTTAAAATTTTTCACTGCAACTCTTTAAAAAATATCTTTGTTTCCAGGCATATACTCAGACAAATAAATGTCTGTGTAATAACTGGATGAAAGGTTATGCCTGTGAGCTGGTAAAGTAATGCCAGTCTTAGAAGGTAATTAATTAAGTCTGCTTCTTTGGTCTAGATTGCAATTTTGTGTGCAGTTTTGCTGCTGTTGTGACCAACTGTGACTGCAGAGAGGAGCCGATGGTAGTGACCTTCGAGTTCTGAAAGGCCTGACTGTATTAGGTGAAGTTAGGTGGACTTTTAAGGATTGCCAATTTGATCAATGTTTTACAAGTGCGGAAGCGTGGTGAGCTAATTGCAATGCAACCAATTACATAGTGCGAATACTGGGCAATGAAGGTTGGCAAAGATTGTATCTATAAAAAGAAACATGTACAAGAGATTTTTCTTTAATTTGAACTAACTTTAAAACATTTTTTAGTGGATTATTTAGGGAAAATTGCCTTATTTCTCTGTGGTCAAATAGATCTGTTGTCAGTGTTTAAAGAAGGTGAAATCTTCCTTCTCTCTGGAGCTGTGCTTTGTCCTTCGCATAAGGAAATTCCCTATAAAAACATGATTTTGACACTTCCTCAACTGGCCAGTGAGTGTTGTCTGTCTGCTTCTGCTCAACTGTGTTTAAAAGAAGCATGTTTAAAGAAATGCCTAAGATCCTGCCACCCTGTTAACATTTATTGGCATTCACATTTCATTCGACTCAACTACAGAAGAGTGATGATGGGCAGGTCAGCAGTATGTGTACTGGAAGCCAGTAGGTAACTAACGTTAGCAGAAAGTGATACATAAGCAGGAAACTTTCAGGTGTTGCATGCAGTGACTGCAGAATAAGGGCTACTCCTTTCAAATAGGTTCCATGCTGTTGGGACTCAAGGTTTTTATGCAACGTGTTTCTTCGAATATGAAGCCACTTCATAAATGTAGTTCTTCAAAAGTATTTTATGTATTGCTTTTCTGTCATTGTCAGTGACAGCTCATGGCTTTCAGGTGGAAGGCAACTGAGTATGAAATTGGGATGTTCTATAGCATAAGTGGCAGTAATAAAATACTGCAATGTTGTGGGAAAACAGATAATAAGAAATATGTGGCTTATACCTCCCTGGGACTTGGAAATAAATATTTAAATCATCATGATAATCTTATTTAGACACCATATGTTCCCTGAAATGATGGTCAGGTACTTTACCCAAACGGCTTCAGTTAAAGTTGTGGGGGCTACATTAAATTTGCTGTTACCTTCCTTTTGGGGTAATCTGATTGTGCAGTGTGGAAGACATTGTAGTGATGGAGGAAGTGGTCTAATGTTGAAGTAAGAAAATGTGCCAAGTGGAAATGCTTGCAGTTATTTTCTCAGATGCAAGGCTGTGTGGCATGTTATAGTTCAGAGATCTCCAGTGTGATTTTTCAGCAGTTTTATGGGTTCTGAATTTTGTCAATGAAACCCTGTCTGAAGGGAGGTTCAGAAACAGAGCATCAATTACCAAAGTACTTAAGGAGAAGTTACAAAGAAGATTTTCTAGATGTTTGCATTGCATGTAGGAAAAAATGAATAGTGACAAGGCTGAGAAGAAATGTAGTGTCATGGAGGCAAGTGCACAAAGGTGAAAGCAATCAAACCCGAGGTACCTCTCTGTTATTTTGATACGGAGATGATTTAGTGGATCCAGCTGAGAATGAAGAAATGAAAATGTAAAAGATTGTAAAAGTTTCCTGTGCTTGAAGATAATTTATATGGGAAATCATTTAAGTGAAAGCTCAAGAAATAGCATGAGAACAAAATATTCCATCACAGAAGTTCAAGGCCAATAAAGGTTAGTGTGTGTGACTCATGCATAACAATGGGTTTTGGTTATGGAGGAGAACTTTTAGTTACTGTATTCCAGCAGTATGTGATTGGAAATGCAAAATCTCTTCTTCTGTATATTTTAAAAAAGCACCATTATGATACTGCTGCTACCTTAGGAAATGTTATAAAATTGACACTGTATTTGATCTTCTACTCAGCATTTGTGAGATCCCACCTGGAGTACTGCAGCCGGCTCTGGGCCCTTCAATACAAAAAGAACATGGACCTGTTCAAGTGGGACCAGAGGAGGGCCATGGAGATTATTAGGGGGCTGGAGAGCCTCTCCTGTGAGAGCAGACAGAGAAGACAGTGGTTGTTCTGACTGGAGAAGATAAGGCTCTTGGAAGACTTGATTGTGACCTTGTACTTAAGGGTGCTTACAGGAAGGATGGAGAGATAGATGCTTTTTACTAGGACATATAGTGGCAGGAGAAGGGGCAATGGTTTTAAAAGGAGAAAGGCTTGATTTAGATTAGATATGTGGAGTTTCTTAGGCTGAAGGTGGTGAGGCAGTGGAACGTGCTACCCAGAGAAGCTGTGGATGCCCTGGTATTACAGAATCATAGAATAGTTTGGGTTGGAAGGCACCTTAAAGATCATCGAGTTCCAACCCCCCTGCCATAGGCAGGGACACCT